>OZ014481.1:36191453-36264625 GCA_963965965.1 Trididemnum nubilum | reverse complement strand
AATCTGCGTTTTTGTTCTAAAAGTTGCTCACTTGGGCCCTCATCTAATCTTTTGTGAAAGTAATGAAATAACATGACTAATAATAATTATTTACTGTACCAACTTTAAATAACCATCTACCTCCACACCAACAGTTTTTATTAGGCAAAATGCTTTTGAAAAAAAAAATTAGCTGGGAGAAATGCTTATTGAACAAATTAGTAAATTTGAAATGAGAAAGCTTGGGCCCCCTCCTAAAACTGGTTATTTTCATGACAAAACAAAAATTTCTCGAGGCAAATCTTCGACTGAATTATTATTTACCACTAAAAGCATTGCAGAAAGCAATGTGCCTTGCTTCTACTCACCTGGGCCTAGTCAGTTTTAAAATAACTTAACCCCAAAGTTCAAAATTTTAAGCGAGTTTTGGGACTTGACATGTAAGTAAAACAAAGACTGAAAAATTTCATTTTTTCAACTCTTTCAAATCTTGAAAATTTAGTTATTTTAAATGGCTTTAAAAACATGCAAAATTCATCCAAATGACATTAAAATAGTTACTTTTTCAAAAAAATTGCCCAGCACCTCAGGCTTCGGCCACAGATCTCCGTCAGTGATACATTGGATTATACAATTTTGCTCACCACCTCTACCAGGGATGTTCATTACCGATTCTTTGCTCATTTCAAATCGATTCCGAATCAAATGTTTTGATTCCAGTATTTCGATTCCTAATTTCGATTCACTATTTACATATGACAAGATGTTGGTGCTGGTAACGAAAAATTTTATCAAAATCAAAAGCTCGCAGAAAACACAGTAAGTTAAACTCTCTCTGCACAGTAAGTTAAACTCTCTCTGCAGTGCGTGCAATGAACACGTTTATTTCCGTCTTTGTCCAAGACGGGAAGTTCAAAATGGTCCCATACATCTGATGTTCTTTTTCTTCCTGCTGCTGAACGCTTCATGATTACCCAGACTATCGCAATCGCATGTAAATTTAAATTTAAATTGAAGTCTTAATTCTCTATCTGTAAAAAACTTTTGTTATGACTAGTATTATGTTATACCTGTCCTTTTGTAACTAAAGATTTAATAACAGTAAAGTTATGGTAACGATCCCGGCAGAAAGACTTTTGCTAATTCAAGATCTGACATTTACATGATCGGCGCCCGACAAACTGCTAAAAAGTAACCACATCTCCGCAATCACATAAGTAATTGTGACGTTATTGTTTATTTGCACGTGGCACTTGCGAAAAAGCAGTGAGGCGAGCGGGTGGCTTTTTTTTTTAGCGCATTTGCAAACACGTGCGCTACTGCATTTGCGACAATACACACGGCCCAGCATGCGAGTGTGCGTGAAAGTGGTGCCGTCTGTACTAACCATCTCTCTAATCATCATGCGAGGCTATTAAATGACGCTGTTATGTAACAACGCTCGTGATGCGTGTTTATTTTCCGTAAAAAGCAGTGCTGCCTAAAAACTTAAGGTGAATTTACACAGTATCCGTTTTTCGTACGTTTTTGTACGTTTTTGCTTCTCCTTGAAAAAGTATGCGCTTTTTCATCCGCATTTTTATAAGTCCATATCCGCACTAAGTAGACTGTTATATATAGATAAAAATTTTGTTCAAAATTTTTGTGTATGAACGACAAGAGCAATATTTCGAAATAAAGCTGTACCCCTTTACAAAAAATTTTTTTCGGAAAACTTTTGTCCAGTATGTGACTGTCTGGTTAGTGCGGATATGGACATATAAAAATGCGGATGAAAAAGCGCATACTTTGTCAAGGAGAAGCAAAAACATAAAAAAACGGACGAAAACGTACGAAAAACGGATACTATGTAAATGCACCTTTAGCGCGAGTATTTCGATTCAGTAGTATCAAAAAAAGATTTCGGATCATTAAGGAATCGGAATCGAATTGAAATACTAGAATGAACATCCCTAACCTCTACCAATTTACACGAATTTTAATTGTTGTAAAACATAAAAGGTTAGGGCACCCAGATTTTCTACTTTTCTTTTCTTGTGTTTTGTGACATTTTTTATGGAGTTTGTTGTGCTGATTCCGAAAATGTGCTGAAAAATGTGATTCGATCAACTTTCGCAAAGATATGGAAAGGGGTTTGACCCACCACTTTTTCAAAATTTGGTTGAAATTTTGAATAGCGCGTTTAGTTTTTACGTTGTGATACTGAGAGTAATATTATTTGAAAGAGCATTTGATTCTGTGCAATTAAAGAAAAATTAGTTGAATTGACACAATAAATTGAGAGATATGAAGTGTTTTGTAAATAGTTTTTCGTCACGCTTGAGAATTGCCTTGATTAAAATGTTCATATCTTCGAAACTTTTCGTCTGACACTTGTCAAGAAGAATCGTCAGAATGGAGAGCGCAGAAAAATGAGGGCTATTTATAGGAAAAAAGTCGAGCCATCATTAACTGGTTCTTTTCCAGCCAATCACAACTCGGCTTTTTTCCTATAGACAGCCGCTCATTTTTCTGCGCTCTCCATTCCGACGATTTTTCTTGACAAGTGTCAGACGAAAAGCTTCGCAGATATGAACATTTTAAACAAGGTAATTCTCAAGTTCTGTACCACCAATTACTACACTTGAGTGATTTTTGAAGCAAAGTTGCTTTTTACATCTTTAAAAGCACTGCCATTGGCCTAATTTGAGTCAATATGACCAAGAGGCTCCGACTTGGCTCAAATGGAGAGTCGAAAAAGCTGTTGGCATAGTTTTCCAATCTTGTTGTGCATGAGTGATTTTTGCTGTATATTTGGCAGAAATCTTCAAAATATCTCACATTTTATTTATAATATTAAATAAGACAATACGATGTCAAATGGAAAAATATGCTACCAGTAGAATCATGGGTTTTTAAATTACAGCATCAATTTTAAAAATTCTTGCAACGTTCTTGAAAACAAAAATAATGCATAAAGCTCTTGCATAAATGCAAAGCATGAGGAATGTAGGTTGCATTTATGACACATTTTGTAGTTAAAGTTATGCAACTGTATTTAGGGCCAAAAATTCAACAAATCATAATTCTGGTGGGTCTGAGGTTTTACACTGTAGATGTAGTTGTTATGGAAAAATACTAAATAGAAACACTCATAGTCAATAGCAATCTTCACAAGTATCTTGAAAAAACATTGCTATTTTGGCTCCAGAGCAAAATTGTTGTATTTTAACTTCATGCATTGTAGTCTGTCATCTTGCTCTGTTTGTCATAATGACACTTGTAAAATTACTCACAAACTTAATCGTGCCTTCTGTAGCATCGTTTACCATTCAAATGGTTCAAACTATGTTGTTAAGTGCAAAATAGGAAGCATTTTTGTTTTTTCACTGACAAGGCAGCTGGAAGAGTTCGAGAAAGCTTGAAAAAGAGTCAAGATTTACTGTTTGTAAAGCTTGAGAGTATGGATCGTGAAATCATCATAAATTTTCAATTTGTCTTATTTTCCAACCTTAAATTCACGTGGTAGCTTTTTTGTTATGCTAAACACAAGTGAGCACTGTACAGTCTTGATGATACAAGATGGATATTGGTGATTGGATAGAAGGTTTTGCTGTATATTTTTGAAAGAGTGATTATTGGATAAGATAAATTTCAAGTTTGTACTTCCCAAGAAATAACACAGTATTTAAGGGTTGATGCTAGTCGTATTACAATTTACTTCTTCTTGTCCCAATGCCGACATTTTTTGCTGTTTAAAGATTTAAACAATTGAGATATAAAAGAACCTGGTTTTTTAGCTGTTTGCCTAATGACATTGAAGTTTATTTTTTCCTTTCAAAACCACTTCATAGAAACACAAACATTGGTTTAAAATGAAACGTAGCAGGAAGCTGCGAAGAACCTCTCGATTACCAAGTTGAGCAACTACCATATAATTTTAAATCAATTACTGAGGTTAGCTGTTTTTAATTACTGTAGTATAGTTCAAATTTATTAACTTTGAAAAGTTTACCAAGCGTTGTGATTTATTTCAATTAATAGCTCCTTTTTGGTGCTTAAAAAATTATTTATATTTTGAAAGTAAATACTTTTTGTACTTTATTTTAGCTTTTATTTTATTCTACTCATTTCTAAGGAGTATTACATTTTGCTATTTATTCAAGCAAAATAAATGATAAAGGTTAAGCTGCCATAGCCATTACAATGAAAGAAAATGCTCCAAGTGCAATTAATCTTTAAAAAACAAGAGAAGTATTTATGAAAGCTGATATTTGCTGCCTAAGTAAGTTAGATTAAATTTTGGTTAGTTCCAAGCTTTTGCAAATCAAGCAAACATGATGTGTCTTTGCTGGTAACCAAACGGCAAGAAAGTAATGGCCCAGTACCTGTTGCCTTGAACTTATAGTTGAAATACCTGTTTGAAATAACCTAAATTAATGTCTTATTACATCTTGAACTTAGCAACATTATTTGAACTATTCAAATGGTAAACGATGCTGCAGAAGGCACAATTAAATTTGTGAGTAATTTTTTTACAAGTGTCATTATGACAAACAGAGCAAGATGACAGACTACAATGCATGAAGTTAAAATACAACAATTTTGCTCTGGAGCCAAAAAAGCAATGTTTTTTCAAGATACTTGTGAACAGTGGCACACCCAGGGGGGGTTTCGGGCGACGACCCCCCCCCATCTTCTTGGAACTTGAAAAACAACATAATTTTGTTGATATAAACAGTTAGTAACACTTTGCCATATTAACTATTCACTAAATAATCACTTACGATGTTGTTTAAGGGCTGTAATTTGATCCTGCAAGATAAGATATCGTTTTAGGGCGGTAATTTGATCCTTACGATAGTTACCAAGCAATTGAGATTTTGGATTTGTTTCAATTACAATATTGCTTCTACCGTGTTTCAACTACGAAACCGATATATTGTGTAACTATGCGTATTTGTTATATCCCTTGAATAATGAATAATATTATACCCAATCATAAACTTCTGAGCAGAACATAGCTTGACCCTAAAAAGAGACAAACGTCATTTAGTGAAAAAAGTTGTCCTTGTGTAAAACAAACCTACTAAGCCAAATGCACTTTTTCCCTTAAAAAACCAAACAAATCCCCTTTTGAAGACAAAAAGCACAACAAAATTACATTCAAACGTCAAGATTTTTATTCTGCAAACGTATTCATGAATTTAAAAATGGCCGTTAATAGTGTCAGAGCTATCATTTCCAAATGCATTTTTCTATATTTTTGCATTGACCTTATAACATTTTAGGTGATTTTGCAGCATCATGCATCACAATAACAACCCATTGTCTATTTCAGTGTACCCCAATCAACCTCTGTATATACCATCGCATTTTAGTTTTTCTTCATTTCAGCATAGATTCATGAAGAGAGTTGGATGAAAACGTTCAGTCAAAAACAGCCTGAGTGGAAATTAGAGCTCTGACGCTAATGAAAGCTATTTTAAAATTCAGTGCCACTAACAAGCTTTTTGAACTTAAACCGCATTGATTTAAAAAATTTAAGCCAAATTTGCAATCTTTCAGCATAGGAACATATTTTGGACTTGACCAGTAAGTGTGCAGGGGCAGATTGGACTGAGCAAAATAGATTCTTTCAACGGCTTCCAAATCTTTGTAAGTTAGCTTTTTCTAATTGACTCTAAAAACGTTCAAAACGTCATCCAAATGGCGTTAAAATAGCTATTTTTTTCTGAAAAATTGCAAGAATTGCCCAGTAGCTGAGGACTTCGCCCCCAGGCCCTCATCTCAGTAATTTAGCTTTTTCTAATTGTTCTAAAAACGTACAAAACGTTATTCAAATGGAGTTAAAATGGCTACTTTTTTCTGAAAAACAGCAAAAATTGCCCAGCGGCTGGGGGCTTCGGCCCAAGGCCCCCATAGGGGAAACTTTTTATCTTGCACGCAATCTTCACAACCAACAACTTTCAAAATCGTTATTACAAAATTTTTCAATAAAGCAAATATTGTAACAATGCAACTATTACCACAAAACCCTGTTTGACTATAACTAAATTAACCACAATTGGGTACTGATTGATTTTTGAAAAATTCAAACCCGCCCCTTCAAAAATTTCTGGGTGCACCCCAGGTTGTGAAGATTGCTATTGACTATGAGTGTTTCTATTTAGTATTTTTCCATAACAACTACATCTACAGTGTAAAACCTCAGACCCACCAGAATTATGATTTGTTGAATTTTTGGCCCTAAATACAGTTGCATAACTTTAACTACAAAATGTGTCATAAATGCAACCTACATTCCTCATGCTTTGCATTTATGCAAGAGCTTTATGCATTATTTTCGTTTTCAAGAACGTTGCGAGAATTTAAAAATTGATGCTGTGATTTAAAAACCCATGATTCTACTGGTAGCATATTTTTCCATTTGACATCGAATTGTCTTATTTAATATTATAAATAAAATGTGAGATATTTTGAAGATTTCTGCCAAATATACAGCAAAATCACGCACAAGATTGGAAAACTATGCCAACAGCTTTTTCGACTCTCCATTTGAGCCAAGTCGAAGCCTCTTGGTCATATTGACTCAAATTAGGCCAATGGAAGTCTTTTAAAGACGTAAAAAGCAACTTTGCTTCAAAAATCACTCAAGTGTAACAAAAAAATTATTTACAAAACACTTCATATCTCTCAACTTATTGGGTCAATTCAATCAATTTTTTTTTTTTTTAATTGCACACAATTAAATGCTCTTTCAAATAAAATTACTCTCAGTATCATAACTTAAAAACTAAAAGCACTATTCAAAATTTTAACCAAATTTTGAAAAAGTGGTGGGTCAAACCCCTTTCCATATCTTTGCAAAAGTTGATCAGATCACATTTTTAAGCACATTTTCGGAATCAGCACAAAAAACTGCATAAAAAAAGTTATGAAACACAAGAAAACAAGAAAAAAGTTGAAAATCTGGGTGCCTTAATAAAAGTGTCAATAACAGGTTAAAATTTTGGGCTGAAAAATATTTTGAACATTTTAAATTTTACCACTGATTTAACATTTTTATTAAAAATATTTGAAACTTTAATCATATAAATTTTAGGATTATTAGAAAAATCATTTTGCCGATGTTCCAGTTAAAATCATAAAAATAGTCTGCCCGGTACTCACCATTTTACTGAATATTAAATTTAATGTATATAATCTTTGTGCATTTTTGTTTGATTGATTATTGTTTTTTTGCAATCCTGTAACTTAAGTAGAAAAAAAAGTGTTTGTCATTGTCTAATCAGAGCTTTAGTCAAACTACGCTATGTATCTATCTTTCGTTGGAAGTAAGCTGTTCACTAGAGCATCTATTAGGACTATAGTTTAAGAATCATTACCTTTGTGTAAGAAGGTTTTCTGCATTATTTGTTATCTGAGACGAATTTAGATTGTCAGCAGGCAGTTTTTGTCTCAAATTTCTGCTCTTGGGTGCTAGATCTACCACATGCTATCATTGCTTTGCCATGACTTATTTAATTGTGCTTGAAGCCGTGGAAAACAGAATAGTGACTAGCAAGGGTCAAAGTGACCAGGGTCATGTTCAAGAAATTTGCAAGACGTGTCTTGAGCCAAATATTGGGCAGTGATTTAGCCAGACCATGACTTCTAAGCACTAACATTCAGGCATGGGACATTTATGCATCGCCAATTAGTAGCCAGGACTTTTAAGCACCTGGACTTTTAGATCCAGAAGTGGAAAAAAAATTTATTTGTATCAGATGACAGTTTTGTTTTTTTTCAAAAAAAACGTTTTTTTTTTTTTTTTTAAATACACAAAAGCTTATGAAGAACAATGGAGTGAGAAAAATCAATAATAAGCTGTATACAGAGTCTTATAGGCACAATCAAACCTTTGATTAACAGTCTAAGACATACTGTTTCGGAATCGACATTTGCCTTTTATTCAACAGTATAGCTAGGACTACAGATATGAACAAGAGCATAGAAAGGCAAGGAATTCCAAATTAACCAGATCATATTGCAATTTCTTTTCTCCTAAAATATTAAGTAATACAATATTACAAGAGATAACTATGATAGTTCAATTCAAAGTAATTTCCAATAGCATACCTTAGACAGCTGTTTTGCCTAATCTCAGGGCTCATCAGTAAGGCTAGCAGAGCCAAAAGGACAAATATCACCAGTGATAAAAATCTTCAAAACATACATCTTTATCACTTCATTAATCAATGAATAAATCTTTACAGATTGTGTTTATAATGCATAAACCTTTACCCATCAATCAGTCAATTTTAGCCAAAATAAGTAAATCTGAACAAAAGAAAAGCTTTTCCCCCCTCCCCCAAAAAAAGTTTTTCAAACAAAGAAGGTTCATTTTGATTAAAATATTAATACCTTTGAACCTTTTTATGAGACACTTGAATCATCAGAATAAAGATCGCAGGAAAAGGAGAGGCTATAAAAAAAAGCCGAGCAGTGATTGCCAGGAAAATGATCAATGAGAGAGCATCATTTGTGAACAACCTTTAAGCTGTGTACACCAACTTTTTTGTCAGCAGAGAAAGGGGTTAAAAGTTTTCAAAAAAGTGACTTCAAAAGAGGATAGATGGAAGAAGAGCGGAAAAACTTTAATATAATACTGATATCTTGTTGTATTTATTCAATAATTAAAAATGTTTTCCACTACATGTTTGCAAAGCTTTCCTACCAAATCAGGACACATGCAGTCTCAAGCTTGTGATCTCAAATTTTGCGATTCATGGTCACCAGTAGCTTATGCAAGTTAACTGCTTGGGCACGAATTATAGCAACTAAAAACTTTTTTTTGATTGTTTTTGGTCTTTACCTTACATTTGGGAGAAAAATATATATAATACGAAAAAGTCGCTGCTTGGGTTTGAACAAATTACCCTTGTCATAGTGCTGTATCCCAAGACAAAATTTGAGCTGATCTGTCCTGCTAGAAAAACAAGCAAAAGCATTTAATTTTGAAGCTCAAATGAAATGAGCTTTAGTCAAAAGCAAACTTCATTTTCAGGCTGACCTCGCCTGCATATGCAGAACTTATTAGGGGAGAGCCATACCAAAATATAACTTAGTTGTTCG
Source organism: Trididemnum nubilum (assembly GCA_963965965.1). NCBI lineage: Eukaryota > Metazoa > Chordata > Ascidiacea > Aplousobranchia > Didemnidae > Trididemnum > Trididemnum nubilum. The sequence goes on along the minus strand of OZ014481.1, from coordinate 36,255,550 downwards.
CTTCACTTGCATGTCTTGGATAAGGTTGTCTTTAACAGCTGACAAATTGGATTTTGGAGTGCTGAACAACTGTCACGACTAAAACGATATCAATTTTTAATTGTAGGGAATACAAAAATCGTGATAAATTTAAACTACAGTATAATATGGAACTTGTATGAAAAACTTTATGTGAAAAATTGTCAAAATGGTTGTTGAGTCTGCATCTACTTCTAATTCACTTCACAAAACAAAAATTATTCATAAGTAAATCAATAATTTGAAGCAGCATACAATTCTGTACAATTTCAAAAGCTTTTAAAGCAATTCTGAAAAAGTTAACAGCAAGAATTTAACATTGTTTTTACTATAATCGTGTTTGCAACAAAGTGTAAAGATTAAACTGAAAAATATTCACGTAAACATTGTTTTTACTAATCTGCATAAAGATGAATCCTTAGCTCCTGAAACAGTTTGTACTGTATTGTTAGGTAGAGGTAAACTCAAAATAATCATGAAATGTCACGCGGCTTGCTGCGTGTGCTAATATTACACAAGCAACTCTTGCCTGTGCACCGCAAAATTTGAGACCGCGGGCTGGAGATTGTATGCTCCCTGATTAAGTAAGAACACTTCACAAATACGGAGCAGAAAACATTTTTCATAATTGAAAAAATACAATAAGATATTAATTTTTTGTAAAACTTTTTCTGCTCTACTTCCATCTATCTGCTTCTGAAGTCACTTTTATCAAAACTTCAAACCCCACCCTCTGTCGACAAAAAGAATTTGTGTACAGCTTAAAGATTGTACACAAATGACACTCTACCATTAATCCTTTCCCAATAATGTCTATGTTGTTTTTGAAAAAAAAATTTTTTTGTACCTCTGGCATAAAAGTCTAGGCGTTTAAAAGTCTTGGTGCCTAAAAGTCCGTGCCAGAAGTCATAGACAGTGATTTAGCGCTCTGTAACAATTTTACAGAGAGTTCTGGACCTACGACATTGATCCGTTTTTGAGAAGCGGTGTAACCTGAATTTCAGTGTAAGTCGAAACATTATACATAAATTACTCTATACATATTATATACAATTATACATACTGAAGCTTAGTGATTATTCGTTCATAATCCTAACAGTTCGCAATTGTTCACATTATTTACGATGCAAATGACGAAAACCAATGAGCCCAAAGCACTGTATTTTTTGATCACAATGATCAAGTTTAAGGGCTTCGATATTAGAGTACTGGTACTGTATTATCATGTATATTTTTACGGAGTGCGTTCGCAACCTTGAAACATCATAAGTCAGGACCATCGTAACCCGAGAACTTACTGTACTGGATGCAATGACAAAGAATCATTCAAAAGTTGTCGATAAATGTCTATGCTGTACGGTAAGTTTTTCTCTCCTTTGCTTTTGTATAAGCGGAATGTTCATGTTCCAATGTTGTTGTTTTTTCTACTTGACCAAACGATTTTTAAAAACTGCTCAAGCTTGAACGAAAACGATTTAATTTTTACCTCGAATCTTCTGGTATATCAATTTGATCTAGAAATAATACCGTAATTCTGTGCGGTATTTTTATTAAGACAGACAACAAATGACCCATATATCCTCAGCTTGTTTAAACATCATAAAATTAGATAGTGATTTAACTCGCACTTGTGGGGTAATGTGCATTCTTTCTGTTTTTTGAAGAACCGATACTGCTTCTTCGAAAACAAAACAAATTTTATGCTCACTATTAATGGTACAGCTTAGATTTTGAGGCTAAACGTCTCTGACTGCGTAGTCATTGGGTCGTTGCCAAGTTGTTGGTCACCGTGTGCAGCATTTTTCAAATTAAAAAGTAGCCCCAACAGTCCAAGAGATGACATAAGAGTATCTATGTTAATACAGTTCATACTTAATGAATTGATTTTATAGACACCTAACAGTGTCTGACACTAACTGTTGGATGATCCGCACCTTCTTGTACTTTTCAGTGATCTATTATTTCTGTGGATTTCTTCGAAATCTTGTCTACTAAATCTGCTACTTGTTTGAAGCTGCCAAGCATAGATAATCATCATAAAGTGTCTCATTCAAAGACGCAACAACACGACCAGAGTGCAAGTTGAACCGAGATCATGCAAACAAGGTCGTTGTGAAAACGACCTTGTTTGCCTTTTACCTTCTCCATCATGCTGACGATTTGTAATTGCTTGTAATTGCAAATTGTTGCTCTTTTTAAGATGCTGTAAAAAAAATCTAGCAACCACTAATTCCAGCTAAGTCGATGTGGAAAAATGCAAGTTGTTCAAATGGTTTGTCAGAGTGTGAGATCAAGAAGGAAACAGCAAACCGGTCTAAAAGAAAGTTTTTATAACGTGCTCCCACACCAGTCCTTCATTGAAATGATCTATTTAAAATCACATTTAAAATGTGTTTTGCTTTTTTGTGTACTTTTGTTGTGCCTGAATTTGGAAAACACTGTAAGTTACTGGAAATGAAAAACAAAAGATTTGATGATTTTAAAAAAACAAAAGTTAGTGAAACAAAAGTGTTTATCGCAGCATAGTGTATGAAACACCAAAATATCTTTAATATAAAACACAAAGTCAAAATAACTAGAAACACATCTTGACCTTTTGTAAAACTACTTCTCGCATTGTCAAAACCAATGAATGGTGAAAAACACAAAGCATCAAAAAGAAGCAACAACAGGGGAAAGAAATATTCATATTACTCTGAGTTAAACAAATACAGTGGTATGGAGGTCCTGTCAACATTTAAGCTGGGATTGTGTTTTTGAATCAGTAATGTTTCAATGATCAATAATCCACTGCACTGAGGATATAGTATTTGTAATAGTTCACAGTTATGAAAAAAGAATTTTAAAAAACTTCAAACCTTCTTGAGAAAAATGGATTTCCCTTAAACTACATAAACCACAAATCCAGCACTTTCTAGCCAAAAAGCAGTTGAAAAAACCCAAAACAGAAAAGAAGGGCGACATGAAACAGATTTTCATGAAACTTCCCTACATATAAGAAATGAATAGCCATATATCGATACCGAAAGTAATTAATGTTGTTTTTTTTTTAACTGGACTTTGAATCAATGAAATGTTCAATTTAAAGTATCTTTTTACCTTCAAAGAGCACCAAAATAAGTTACATTATTCTAGTGTGGTCTATCGTATCACATGCAGCTGCAAAAGCGTGTATATTGGTCAGACGTTCAGGAATCTAATTACTCGGTTAAAAAATTACGTCCCACTTCGCCAATTAGACAAGATACCAATGTATCCAAACATTTGACAGATAACCCCAACCATAAAATTGATTTTGACAAAACAGAAATAATAACCCAAACCAATCACTGGCGAAAATTATTGATCACCGAAACATTACTAATTCAAAAACACAATCCCAACTCAAATGCTAACAGGACCTCTATACCACTGTATTTGTTTAACTCATAAGTAATATGAATATTTCTTTCCCCTGCTGTTGCTTCTGATGCTTTGTGTTTTTCGTCATTTATTACTTTTGACATGTAAGAAGTAGTTTTACAAAACGTCAAGATATGTTTCCAGTTATTTTGGCTTTGTGTTTTACATAAAAGTATTTATGATTTTATTGTTTTCGAGTTATTGTTGCACCAGTTTTACACCACTTGGGAGGTCAGATACTAAAGCATGGGATGAGGGTGGGTTTGCCCACTGAATTGATGGGCTGCCCAGTTAAATCTAAGTGATAAAGCATCGGATGCAAGTGGGTATGCCCAATACATTTTTGGGCTACCCAGTTAAATCCCAGTTGTAAAACATTGGGATAGGGGTGGGTTTGATACTAAATTAATGAGCAGCCCAGTTAAATCCCAGTGGTAAAAAGCATAGAATGCGGAAGGATTTGCCTACTAAATTAATGGGCTACCCAGTTAAATCCTAGTGGTAAAAGCAAGAAATGCAGGTGGGTTTGCCCATTAAATTAATGGGGTAGACTCGGATAATTTCAACAACTTTTGTACTTATTTTTAATTTTCAGAAAACACTGACCTTTTTTGAACTCAGTTTTGACTGCATCTGCGATGTATTTTATTTGCAGATTTTTTCAAGCCAACATTGAGATACTGTGACGTCATGCTCGCTAGCTGTATGATGTAATAAGAGTTGCCGAAATTTCTGGTAAAACCGGAAATTCCGGCAACCAAATAAATCATGTTTGTTTTTTGCTCTAATTATCTCAGCCCCTTATTTAGTGTTAAATTTGGATAATTCAAATAAAGTGTATTCAGATTTATGACTAATTCAAACAAAATATCAGAGGTGGAGTCGAGGACAAAAGGCTCGAGGCCAAGGCCAAGGACACAAAAAAATCCGCAACCAAGGCCAAGGACAGCCACTTCAAGGACAGACCTTCTCGAGACCAAGGACCAAGAACACAGCCGCAAGTGTTTTCCAAAAAACAAAAGGTCTTTAAAAATTTCTTTCAGGCAATCTCAAATTTATAAGCTTAGCCAGAATTTTTGATTAAGGGGCCTGAACCACAAATCACATGCAATGACGTCATCAAAAATTTCCAGACGAGGAAGTTTTTGTGGGACAAAGATATTGTGGGATGGAAGATTTGAAATCGTTGCCTGTTGGCACTTAACCAGGATTTTGCAAAGGAAGAGGGCTTAAACTAATAGTTGAAAAATGCAAATATTTAACTTTGAGACGTGTTGAGAAAACCAGTGTAACTTAAATGTATCATAGACTGGGGTCTGGGGGCAATGCCCCTAGTGGCTGGAGGCTTTGGGAGCGAAACCCCCAGCTGTTGGGTGATTTTTTGTAATTTTTTGAAAACAGCTATTTTAATGCCATTGAATCACATTTCGCAGGTGTTCATACGCATTAAAAAGCACTAGATTTTAGACATTTCCAAGCCAATGGAAAAAAGTAAACTGTTTAATCCTCCTTTTAGTCGCAATTTAAGTCCAAAACACGTTTAACATCTCGCATTTCGGTGTTAAAGTTTAATTGTAAGTGATTTGGTCCAGGTAGAGGCAAGTAAGGTGCTTTGCCTTCAGCAACATTTTAGCAGTACTTAAATAGTAATCCACTCGAAGATTTTCCTTAAGAGTTTTTGTTTCGTCATAAAAATAACCAGTTATAGAAGTATATGTTAGGCAATGGGGCCCACGCCCCCTCAATTTAAGTTCAATGATTCGTTCAATCAGCATTTTCTATGGCTATTTTTTTTTAATATTTTGTGCATGAAAACTGGTCACGTGGAGGTGAATTATATATTGGATTGTTATTGAAAAATGGTACAATAGATGGTTATGCTTACTAACCATGTTATTGCTGGGCCAGATTTGCATCGAGCTGGGCCCCTGAAACTTTGGAGATTTCACAAAAAAAGTTTATAGATTTGAGCGCGGGGCCCCTAGCTGGTACTGTGCCATATTGTGGTAAAGCCGGCCTTGGTTAATGCATTACGTCCATAAAAAGGCTAGATGTGGTTTTGAGATAGCAACTTTTAGGACAAAAACTCTCCGTTTCTTCCAGGTCACCGGTATATGTTTAAATTAGGAAGTGGCTATTTTGCCTCAAAAGGTAAAATAGTGTTTTTCCTATGTTTGGGTTAAGGTTTGAGTTAGGGTTAGGGCTAGGGTTGGGATTAGGGTTAGGATAAGGGTTAGAGTTTGGGTTAGCAATAGGCTTAGGCATAGGTGGGCAAGTTAATGCAAAACATTAGCTTTGTTAACCACTAGTCCGTTAACAAACTTCACACCTCCGTTAACGTTAATCCGTTATTTTCAGCTTTAATTAACGGAAGTTAATAAAGTCTGTTAATCCGTTAACATTTTGCGTGTAATTTACATTTCGTTTTATTCACTTGCTTCTAGAACACATATTGACGCTGTTGAGCTAATTGTAAGGAAATATTTATTGCTATGGTAGTCTTTTTGTGTTTTGAAAGATACATTTTACAGTCTAATCTAATTTCAAGATAAAAACAAGTTCAAATGCACAACGAAGCTGCAAGATATCAACGATAAAAACCTTAACGGAAGTTAACAGCACTTAACGGAAGTTACTTTAGTCCATTAACAGCACTTAACGGAAGTTAAGTTAGTCCTTTAACATGAAAAAACTTTCTAACGGATTAACGAGTTATTGAAAAAGTTAGCTTCGTTATTAACGAATTAACAGACTTGTGCCCACCTATGGGCTTAGGGCTATTTTGGCACTTGCAGCAAAATAGCTGTTAAAACTAGTTTGCCTTCAAATGGCAAAATAATAACATAGGGCTATTTTGACTCTAGAGGCAAAATAACCACTGCCATTAAATTAGCATGCAAAAATTGAATTGAGAGAATCCCAGGGCCCCTGGTTTTCAACATTGTTGTTAGTTACTGTTGTAAGAGTAAAATGCTAAAAAGAAACTGAAACTGAAGAAACAATTGGTTTTTTTGTTACATCTTTGTCATTGGTGAAATTTCAATTGAGGGGTAACCCGCTTAGCTCAGAGCTATGCCTATGCTCCAATTCAAGAAAACAAAAAACGAGTTCATAAATTTTCCGCGAGGTTTCTGGCGTTGTCCAACAAACTTTCAATGATTCAAAAATAGTGCTGTCCGAGGACAGGCCAATTTTCAATAACTTGAGGCTTCGAGGCCCAGTCAAGAACTTGAACTTCAAGGCCACGGCCAAGAATGTCCTCGAGGACTCCAGCTCTGCAAAATATGCTGCTCAGCTAGGCTCAAAGGATGAAAAAAGGCGGCAAATTCGATAAATGATCCTACTTACAATAGCCAAAGGAAATTAAACCCCTAAGCTATTCACAAAATTTTACAAATTTTTGGTTCTATTATTTTTCCTGTTTACAGTAGCATTTGTTAAAAGGTTTCCGCATTAAATTTGAAGTACTATCAATTAAATGCATTTTTAATTCTTACAATTTTTGTTAATGTTGCAAAACTTCTGCTTTTTAGCTGATGCTTTTAAGGCATAGGAATGGGTTATTGTCCACGAATCCTTTTAAAAATCGCGTAATAACAAACACCGCCAAGTGCAACCAGCAACAAAGTTTGGCTACAGCGCAGCATTGAAAGGTAGAGACAGACCAAATACTTCCATACATTACGTATTAAAAGTTCGATTCCATTATAAACAGAAATATTGTACCGGTAGATGTAAGAAAAGAACATGCAGAGGTCTCCAAAGATTATCAAATTTTTTTAGAAGATTAGTTAATAGAAAATATTAAAACCATTTTTCGAAATCTCAGAACTTCTGGAAAAACCTGCAAGCATCAAACCTTAAGTTTTCATACCTGCCAAAATTCCCGGTTGCCGAAATTACCCAACTTCACCCTGGACTGCACAGTTGGGGCCCAGTTTTATCCCACAAACAAAACCAAGTGGGTTCCATATGGGTAGCCCACAAACATTTCGACCCACTTAGGCCCCAGTTGGGGCCCACAACCCCACCTGCAATTGTTCATTAGGATTGGGCAATTTTGTTGTAATTTCTTGGAACAAAACAGCCTTAATAAAACCATTTCAACATATAAAACTTTTTAATCTATTTGGTGATAAATCCAACCTTTGAAATTTCCAACTAAACATTGGGCTGGCACAAATATTTTGGGGGGAGAACTCAAATTAGATGTCAAAATACTTCTTTGATGCTGGCTAGTCGATTGAGCAGTAACGCATTTGTCTCTAAGAGCGGGAGGTCTGAAGTTCAAATATCGGGCCAGTGAAATTGGACACAAGTGTTGCCAACGGCTCACCACCGCAGTGACAATTCTTCAAAAGGAGTGTGTTGCCTGGGCGCAATGACACGGAAATAGACCAGGCTAACTCTTTACACGGTTCGGCATAATACAGCAAGTACAACAAAGATTACCGTAGATTTTCATAATGAGATCGACTACTTACCGTCCTATGCTCTTATTGCTTGCAAGTGCATCTACATTTTTATTTTGCGTACCGATATGAAACTTACAGTGAAAAAATGTACCGATACATCACTGTTATAACTAGCAAATTTTGAGTTGAGGCTGGCTGTTCTAAAATGTTTCCCAAATTTTTAGCCTTATTATATTTGTTTATAAGTAACACTTAACTGGAGTTTCTTCTTGCTTGGTTAAAACTTCCTTTCGCTAACAATCTTGTTTACTGCTGGTCATTGGACAAATCATTTTATCAATGATGACAATATACAGCAGAAAAAACTTTAAAATAAAACTCTGTTGATTATTTACGAAATTGAAAATGTATGTATTGTTCAAGCACTCTTCTTTTATTACGGTAGGCCTACCATTCCAAGCCTGGCATTGTGCTTAATTTGTTCTTAAGCTTTGAGCAAAAATGAGCTTCTTGTTAATATAAAATTGTTTTCATAAACATCTCATATTCTAGGTTAGTACACTGTTACAGTTTCAAATCACTGAACGCAGGATCCGAAACAACAATTCGACGACCGAAAGCCCCCTCTACTCTTTCCTGGCCAAGAGCCTGCTGCAAACTGTAGAAAAAAAAACAAATAAAGCACGTGGGTGACGTGTGTTTGCTGCGCGATGCAAGTATAAGCGTGTCGCACACACTTACGCGCAGTACTTAAATTGTAAAATTTTGCTTGCGGGACGCTTTTGCAGCTTTGACCAAAAAGTTTAGTGGAAATGACATATTTCGGTCGCCGAAATTGAATGAAAACCAAAAAAAAGGTCTTCGAGAAAAAAAGGTTTTTGAGAAAAACTGAAACCAAAAATTGATGTCATTTTTTCTCGAAATCAGGTGAAGACCAAAAAAACAAAGGTCTTCGCCGCAATTTGCGACCATTTTCGTCAGGATATTTGCAGGATCTTTTAGTCCTGGCTGGCTTTTCTTCCTCAAGTCGTCCAGTGCTCAACTATCGATGGAAGGACGCCTAAATCTTGATGGGGGATGCTAAATCTCGATGGGGGGACGCTCATTCTTGATGGGGGGACGCGTCCCCCCGCGTCCCCCCTACAATTTAAGTACTGCTTACGCATAATAAAGACTGGATTTTTATCGTTTGCTACTCAATTGATTTGCAAAAGCGACTCAATATGGAACTGAAAGCCCTACAGCCTATGCATTCTCCATAGATGGGCACAAGTCCGTTAATCGTTAATCCGGTAATAACGAAGCTAACTTTTTCAATAACTCATCAATCCGTTAAAAAGTTTTTTCATGTTAAAGGACTAACTTAACTTCCGTTAAGTGCTGTTAATGGACTAAAGTAATTTCCGTTAAGTTTTCTTAACTTCCGTTAGGCCTAAGATTTTTATCGTTGATATCTTGCAGCTTTGTTGTGCATTTGAACTTGTTTTTATCTTGAAATTAGATTAGACTGTAAAATGTATCTTTCAAAACACAAAAAGACCACCATAGCAATAAATATTTCCTTACAATCAGCTCAACAGCGTCAATACGTGTTCTAGAAGCAAGTGAATAAAACGAAATGTAAATTACACGCAAAATGTTAACGGATTGACGGACTTTATTAACTTCCGTTAATTAAAGCTGAAAATAACGGATTAACGTTAACGCAGGTGTGAAGTTTGTTAACGGACTAGTGGTTAACGAAGCTAACATTTTGCATTAACTTGCCCATCTATAGCATTCTCTGGTCGTTTTTCTTTTTTATTGACATATACTATATATGTTTTGTTTGAAGAAGATTTTTAGAATTACTATGGTAACGGGTAATTTTAATCACCTTTACCCAGTGACGTGCGGAGAGGCTTCTGGTTGATGAGGCACGATTTTTTTCACAAACATGCCAGTACCGCAACTAGAACGTTGTTTTAAGGGGGGAAAAACTTGTTTATTGAGGGGCCAAAATTTTTGGGTTGGTCTAGTTTTCATATCAACGTACGACTAATTTTGTCTAGGCCGAGGACAAATATTTTTTTGGGGGGGATGCGGGTCTGGTTAAACTAGACTTGGATAAATGATATTTTACTTTTATCGTTCAGTATTTTTTGGAAAGCGTCTGCTGCGCTGAATGTAGCATGACTTTTTATGCCGTGTGTCAGTGAAGTGTATAAAACAGTAGGCCTACTGATGTTACCGGTTACCTGGTACCGTATTCAAAATAAAAAGACTGCTTGATTTAATTAATCAGTCTTTTAGTAGCTAAAACTGATAGAACCTAAATTGATAATGTCAAAATTTTGGTAATGTGGACCTACTTTAAAAAATAACAATAATTAACGCTGAAGAAACATGAGGGAGGTCTTAAGGGCGAAATTTCCAGCTATTGAATTTAGTGGTAAGAAATCTCCCGATTTGGCATTTTCAAATGTTGGCAGGTATGCAATAGCACTGCACTTTGTTCAGGGATTCCCAAACTGGGATACATATACCCCCAAATGTTCATTGTGGCTTTTCAAGGGGTACATTAAACTAAGTATAAGGATATTCTTCCCATAAATTTCAATTTGCATTAAAATGTTTTTTATCACCTTATCGCCATCGTAAATACTTGGCTAGAGTACAACCTTTAATCTCTAAAATTGTCCTCCTCGACTAAAACCAGTGAACGGCTAAGATGTTAATGGACGAATCAAAAATGGCAGTTGATAGTTGCTTTAGCTTCTTGAATCGCAGAAAGCAGCACATTAATCTTAAATTACGAACTTCTATTTAAGATTGAAACATAAACTAACTCTCACTGAGCAAAACCGCTTCACTAAAACTTCTCAATAAACGACTATTCAAGCCAATCAAAATATTATACGTGACACACCTGATCTTAATTATTTGAAGTCTGAGTCGAAGAACTTTTTAAGAAGTCAAATTTTTGCCCCTCTAAGGCAGTTACTGTAGTAGCAGTTTAAGTTTTTACTGGGGTGAAAATCTGACTTGATCATTTCTCAAAATGAAAAAGCTTTGTGAATAGTGCTGATCACGCTGCCTTCCTAATCTAGTCAAAAAACGCGTTTACGGGCCCAGAAAAGACATATTTTTTATCTATATAGCAATGCTTAGTATAATCTAAAGTTTCCTGCTAGGGTTGTCCCCACCCCACTTTTCCTGCCCATTTGCGTCATAATGACGTCATTTCCACAAAAGTTGAGTAAATTTTTTAGTTTTGTTGGCTTTTACTTTATTCATTCTCACTTCTCTTATGGTCAAACCTGAATTTCCAAACTTGGGTCACTCAATGAGTAGGATATGGGCAACCTTCAGATGCATTTATGACGTCATAAGGCAGGAACAAAAGTGTTACCAAAATTTTAAAAAAATTACGATTTTGAGTGGTTGTCAACTCCTATAACTTTTGTTATATTTAATATAAAGCCTTGATATTACTATTGAAGGAAGTGCATGCATATTAGAAGATCATGTATGAATTCGTGTGCAGTACTTTGATCTACATTTTTGTTCAATACATTACACTAAAAATATGACACCCATTTTGCAGTGTTTATCGTATTTCAGCGTTTTGCTTGCCATCCAAGACTGAGTTTCTTTTAATAACAATATTTGCTTCCATAATCCACTTTTTTTCAAAATCAGAACAATTTTTAACGCATTGTAAAGGTGAAAAAATTTATGACGTCATATTGATGACATCATGTATTACTAAATAGTTACAAAAACGGTCCCAAGTTTATGCTGATGTTATAAATAAGGCGATGTCAAGCTTTTCACGGACCGCACAAACGAGAGCAAAAACACTGATGACGTCATCATTTATGACGTCATACTTTCGAAAATACTTTTTGCAATTATTACTGTAATTAATAAAGAAAAATTTTTACACAAATACTATACAATTTGTTTAATTTTATAAAATTTTGATTGCGCAAGTGATGACGTAGCATTTAAATAAAACATTTTATAAGTTTTACAAGTTATAAATAATATAACTTCAATATCTGACCCGATCGCGTTCTTGTTCTACACTATCTACAATTTCTACCAAAGCGTTTAGCGGCTTATGAAAGAATGGGTCCTACTTGCCAACTCGGTTCCAAGAGGTTAGTTTGGATTTTGAGCCAAACTTGATTGCAGTCAAAAGGATTTGGTGCTTCCATGAATGGTTCATCAGCTTGTTAATAAAAGCCTATAGATGATTTACCATGTAGACCTATATGTGAGGAAGCAAATTACTAAAGATCAGTGGAAGTTTTGCCGAATCCATTTTAAAATTTGATACAAGAGTTAAATCGTCTCCAACCATTTTCTTTTATCGCTTTGCTTCGCAAAACATTTAGTGATTAAGTTTTATTGTCTCCATACATTAAGAAAGTAAATGATTTCGGGTCTTTAAATAATTGATCCTAAACTTCACACTCATTGCAAAGTTTTCTGCAAAACAATATCTTTTATGTCAAGGAATTTGTCTAAATGTCTATTCATTTTAACCCTTATTCTAGTCGTGTTGTCTTATGGCAACAGGGTTTACAAAATTAAAAAAAAAATTTTTCGACCATGTCTTTTGGATTTCAATAAATTTTAAGTGCTCTACCTTTATTGCAGTTGAATGTCTATATAAAGTATAAAATAATTGTTCATATCATATCAAGCTTTGTTTCTAGCACAAAAGCAAGTTTGAAAAAATTTTCAAAATATGACTTGATCATTCAGATTAAATTTTTTATATCTAGTTGTTTTTCGAAAATCATTCTTTGTTGTTTGTTTCATTGTAAGAGCATAAATGGCCCGAAACAAAAGTTATAGAATACAATGGAATGGAGGGAGGGGGCAATAAATTGGAGTACAGGCTTAGCCAGGAATTTTGTTTGGGGGGGAGGGCAAACTACAAATCACTTGCATTGACGTCATCAGAAAATTTCGACAGAGGAACTTTTTGTGGGACAAAGATATCGTAGAATGGAAGATTAGAAGATGTGGCCTGGTTTGGCACTCAATAAGGACTTCACTAAAGCAAGAAAGCTTAAATCAAAATTAAAAAATGAAAATGTCTGATTCGGGAGACGTGTCGAGTAAATAAGTGCAATTTAAACGTATCACAAACGGGGGTCTGGGGAATAAGGCGCGGAGCAATTTTTTGCAATTCTTTGAAAAAATAAGCTATTTTAATGCCATTGGATCACATTTCACACGTGCTCTGTGCCATTTAAAAGAACTTATAGATTTTTAATATTTGAAAAGCAATTGAAAAAATTAAATTGATCAATCCTCTTTTTACTTACAATTTATGTTCAAAACACGTTTAAACCTTGCATTTTGAGGTTAAATTTTGTGATTTGGCCCGGGTAGGGGGAAGTCGGATACCGTAAAATGGGGTGAATAGGGACTGCAGGGTAAATAGGGACAAATCAATAAAAAGTTTTTTGCGACAAGGTTAACTGACCTTTATAAGCAGAGGTGGAGTCGAAGACACAGGGCTCGAGGCCAAGGCCAAGGACACAAAAAAAATCCGAGGCCAAGGCCAAGGACAGCCTTTCCGAGGACAGAACCTCTCGAGGCCAAGGACAGGAATGCTCGAGGCCAAGGACACAGGCGCAAGTGTTCTCCAAAAAAAACGTCTTCAAAAATTTTATTTAGGCGATCTCCAATTCATAGGCGTACCCAGAATGTTTGATTGGGGAAGGTCTAAACCACAAATCACATGAAATGACGTCATCAAAATTTTTCCAAAGAGGAAGTTTTTGTTTGACAAATACATTTTAGGATGGAAGATCTGAAATTGTTGGCTGTTGGCACGTGACCAGGATTTTGCAAACGGTGAGGGCTTAAACTAATAGTTCAAAAACGCAAATATTTAGCTTTGGAAACGTGTTGAGTAAGCTAGTGTTACTCAAAGATATCACAAACGCGAGGTCTGGAGGCGGGGCCCCCAGCCGCCAGAGGCTTTGAGGGGGATTTTTTGTAAGTTTTTTGAAAAGAAAGCTATTTTAATGCTATTGAATCACATTTCGCAAGTGTTCAGAGTCATTTAAAAGCACTAGATTTTTGACATTTGAAAGCCAGTTTAAAAAACCAAATTGCTTAATACTCCTTTTACTTGCAATTTAAGTCCAAAACACGTTTAACATCTTGGATTTTGGAGTTAAATTTAATTGTAAGTGATCTGGTCCAGGTAGGGGAAAGCAAGGTTCATTGTCTCTTCCAACATTTTAGCAGTAAATAATAATTCCTGGAAGATTTTCCTTTGAGATTTTTGTTTTGTCATGACAATAACCAGTTATAGGAGTACATGTTCGGCTAGGGGGCCCAGGCCCCCTCAATTAAAGTTTAATGATTCGTTCAATCAGCATTTTCCATGGCTAATTTTTTAAAAAAGTATTTTGTGCATAAAAACGGGCGAGGTTGGAGGTGAATTACTGAATTGTTATTGAAAAATGGTAAAATAGATGCTTACGGCAACCAACCATACTGAAACGGTCAATAAATCGACTTTGTTCAAGTACTCATGCATAGTAATGGCTATTCTCTTTTCTAACTCTGTTTGCTGATGCTACCTGGGTACAACAACTGCTCAAGCCTTTGATGCAGTGTGACATCACAATAGCCAACAAATAGCAGACAATGCAGCACAGTATTAAAATGCATATATGATTAGAGAAATTTATCCAATTAAATCGTAAATTGCGAAAAATCCTGACGTGTTAGAGCAAAACGGCTTTCAGATTTGGAGTCAGCGCCCCAAAGTTATCCCGAAATCGTCTTCAAAATTAAAACAACAAAAATCATGTCCACCAGTGTTATTTAACGCAAGAATAGCCTCACCTTTGTTACCGTTGCAAAAAGATTATCTCCTTCTCACACTCTCCCTTAACCTGCACATTCGCTGGTAATCTTGAAGACAGTGGTGTAAGCAGGATTTTCGAAAGGGGGGCAGGAAATTTGGAAAGTGTGAAAAAACCAGATGAGAATAAGAAACACAAAACAAACAAAAAAAGGTCCTCACTCAGATTCAGTCCTTGTGTCTGCCCAGATTTAGGTGAAGACCAAATAAAAAAAAAAAAAGGAAAAAAGATCTTCACTCAGATTCAGCCCTTGTTCCTGCCGAGATTTAGGTGAAGACAAAAAAAGGTCTTCACTCAGATTCAGCCCGTTCTTCTGCCCAGCTTTTCCGCCCAAATTCCTAAGGGGGGGGAGCATTGCTCAATTTTGCGTAGTTTTTGAGGTATTTATACAGTACTGGCGACCCCAAGGGAGGGCCATGGCACAATGGCCTCCCCTAAATACGCCCCTGCTCGAAGAGTTCCAACTTGACCTCGAATATACGCTGCGCAGTCAAATGGTCATACTTGAGCAGTTTTGAGTGGTGACAAACCAGTGACCTGGGCAGGGGTGTATTAAGTAACATTGCGGCATGCCCCCCCCCACTTTGTAACTTGGGCAGAAAGTTTGAGCACAAAAATAGACAGAATTTGAGTGAAGACCTTTTTTATTTTGGTCTTCACCTAATTTTGGGCAAAAAGCCAGGCTAAATTTGGGTGGAGACCTTTCTTTTGGTCTTTATTATTCTCAAATTCCCTGCCCCCCCCCCCCCCCCTTTTGAAAATCACGCGTACGCTAGAGGACCTGGGGTTAAACGACTTTATGCACTGAAATGTGGAACAAATTAGAAATATGCGGGCGAGACGGCTGAAGAGGCTAGGCAATTTAATTCTTTCAAATGACTTCTAATTTTTTAGCAGTTTAGTTGTTCAAATTTGGTAAAGCACGAGAAACGTGATTAAAATGGGTTTAAAATTGCTATTTTTTGCAGCAAACTCACAGAAATCGCCCAGCGCCACACGCGTCTGGCCCTATAGGCCCTCGCTTGTGACCAGTGGCGGATTTAGGGGGGGATGGGGGGATGCATCTCCCCCCACCAGCCTAAACCTAACGATTTTGGCCGAAAAATCAGGCTCAATTTCGGTGAACACCAATTTTTTTTTTTGAGACCACCTGATTTTGGGCGGAAAAAACGTTTGAAGTTCCGATTTCGGCCGAAAAATCAGTCTCAGTTCCGGTGAAGACCTTTTAAGACCTTTTTTTTTTTTTTTTTTTTTTGGATACCATCTGATTCTGAGCAGAAAAAACGTTTGAACAACACATCCGAATTTTTGTGCTTAAAAGTTTTATTATCCCCCCACCAAAATTTTCTGGATCCGTCACTGCTTGTGACACGCTTGATTTGCATCCATTTGTTCAGCACGAGGTCTAAATAAGACAAATTTTGCACAAAAAAAGCAAAGTTTTGGTTCACCCTTCTAAGCAACACCTTGGTTGCGCGTCTGGCCGCATTCACTGCTGCAGATAGATTTTTCACGCGATTACGGGCCGCAGACGAAACGAGTTAGAAAACGCTGCAGGGCTTATACGTCTCTTTTTTTTAACATGAATACAGAATTTTTAAAATTGCGCATAATTTTTAACTGCACAGTACAAGATCAGTTTTAAAGTGCAAAAGTTCAGTCTATTTTAGTGCCCTCTCACTTTTGGCTAGTGCACAGTGACTTTGTTTGTTCTGGCGACGGCACTGGTTGTGGCTTGATGCCGTTCAATCGTTTGTGGCTTAATTTATTCCAAATTGTGTTCAAATTTTATCTTTCTAATGTTCCACCGTTTTTGAGATAAACACGAATCAATAAAATTAATGTTCTGTGATACCGTGAATCGCCGGATAAAAACTAATGTCTTCATTACGTAGCAAAATTGTAATTAAATAACATACTAACCAAAAAAAGTCCCAGTTGATCAAGCATAGTGTGCGCGGCACACTTTTACTTGAATCGCGCAGCAAACACGCGTCACCCACGTGCTTCCAATGGCTCTTGCTGTAATCTTTTTCCCACAGTTTTCACATAACGGTCCAAAACCACGAAACACGTGTCTGCAGATCGAGAGAAGATTTTTAAGAAGCTATAGGCTTATTTCAGATTTAAAAGGTGGAGTCTTTTCGAGTTCAGCTGTTTAAAAATAGAACGAAACAAATATTTATTTGCAGATTGGCATTACTTGTAAGTAAAGTTGGGCACAGTGCAGTTACAGTAAGATTTGTTTTAATTTGCCAGGCGCCTGCAGTCGCTGTAGAAGAACTGGCTCTTTTTAGCAATGGATATCCGGGGACTTCGCTAAAGTATGTAACTTTACTGAACTAAAAAACTTCACAATTGCGTTGAGCGTATTTATGGCTGCTAACAGTCAGATCTAAAATACCCTGCTTTTGAATTTCATAATGTCCCATTAACTTGATCAATATTGTGGTTAACGGCTTTCAAAATTTAAATCTCTAGAAAAGATATCACTAAAATGCCAATCAAAATTTTACAACTCTGCTTAGTTCTCTTTCCGACTTTTAAGAAGTTAGTTGAATTTTCACTTAGCAGCGCAGCGCAATTGTTAAAATTGCGGTTACAAACAAAACCTTTGTTAAAACGAATATTTTGACAGTTTGATCTGAAAATGCCGATATGATTTTTGGATTTTGTAACTTACAGTATTTTTACCAGAAATTTGACAAACCGTCCTAAATATCAAATTTACACCCTCAACTAGCCCACTGCAATATTTTTTTTAAGAAGAATTTTATACAAGCACATGCATGAAGAGTTCCGCTAATTTTTCTCAAAATTTAAGAATTATATCAAAACAATGCCTGCCTTAGCAATTAGCATGAAAAAAGATATGTACGCGGACAAAATTCAGAAACAAAAAATTTAATTCTTTTAAACTTCTCACTGATATTGCAGAATCTAACTTTTCAATGACCTCACTTTCAAAACGTACATTAATTTACTCAACTCTTTGTTTTCCAGAACCCTAGGTGTAATGTTCAAAGTCAAACAACTATTTATCATAAATCATCTACTTTTTTTGCACATTACTCTCTTTTTACTTCATTTAAACAGCTTTGAGGTTATTTGCTCTCAAAGTTTATAGGTCTTAAAGTTAAAAGCTCGAAAAGTTATCAAAATAATGAAGTAACGTCAATCATAAAGCTATTAAAAGTTCTTAACAGTTTTTCCCTTTATTGTGAAATAACATAGAGCGATTTTCAAATTCCAGCGAATTCATTATATCAGCCAAACTTAACACTAACCACGGGCAGAAATATGCACGCATTTTACAGCTGTTGTTATTCTGAGAACGCTATTTAGTAGTGTGACCAAGGATAGAACTCTACCCACGGCCATAAATATGTACGGATTTTACAGCTCTTCCTATTTTGAGAATGCTATTTAGCAGTGCTACCCAAAGGCCAACATATTGGATATTGCAAGGTATATTGTATTACATCCGTTATTCAGCTCGAAAAAATTTCTAATAAAATTGTTAAAAACATTGAAGAATAAGTAGAAAATTTTTTCTACGTAGCAAGTGCCAGTTTAGTAAAAAATCTCTGCCATCCAGCTTAATTCTATCGTAGTCATTCAGCTCAAGTACTTCAACATTTTAAATGTTGGAGTAATCCCATAAGTTTGACTCTTCCACTTTTCTGTGATACCAGGAATTCATTTTGAGAATTTACCTTTGTTACAGCATCGATCTATTTTTTTTGCCCCGCTAAATTTTCGAACTCGGCTCTTTTATTTGGCTCTTATTTTTGCTGTCTTGGTCTGCGCGTCATTTTGTTTTTTAATTTTTGCGCGTTCTAGTTCGACGCCTTATTTCCGGCGCTACACGCTGCTCTTTCGCTTTTTGCCGAGTTCTAGCGTTTTAGTCTTTCATTTCATTTTGGGATCTGAAGCAATCGGACGTTTTATGTTGCAAGTTTTTGTCACATGGCATCCTTACTTTGTTTTGTTACCTGGGTTAAGTTTCAAATATGTTATTGCCGTGCCGTGTAGCTCTTATTTTATTTGGTTCTCAATAAATCTCTATCTGCTGGAATTCAACTTCAATTTGTGGGAACAGCACGGACGATGAAGGCCCCAGTCTCGAATCGCTAGGGCAACCTAAAAACCTATCTTTACGCTATAGTTGTAACAACCAGAGGTGGAGTCCTCGAGGACACATTTTGAAGTCCTTGGCCTTGGCCTCGAAGCCTCAAGTCCTCGAAAATTGCCCTGTCCTCGGCTCGAGGACAGCACTCTTTTTTAAACAGTTGAAATTTCGTTGGAAAGCGCCAGAAACCTCGCGGAAAATTTGCGAGCACTTTTTTTGTTTTCCTCACTTGGAGCATAGACGTAGCCAAGGGGAGGATGGCAGGGGTCCGCCCCCTTCCCAATTGAAATTTCACCAATGACAAAAATGTGACAAAAAATCCTATAGTTCTTTCAGTTTCAGTTTCTTTTTAGCATTTTTCGTTTACAACAGTATAACTATAGCAACAATATTGAAGGCCAGGGGCGCCGGGTCCCCCTCAATTCTATTTTTGCCAGCCAATTTAAACGTATAACCCGAAGAAAATGGAGAGTTTTTGTCCTAAAAGTTGCTATCTCAGGCCCACATCTAGCCTTTTTGTGAACGTAATGCATTAATCAGGGCCAGATTTACCATAATATGACGCAGTACCAGCAGTAGCGTAGCCATGAGGAAGGCGGGGGCTATAACCCCCCTCCATTGGCCTGTCAACCAAAATGCAGAATAAGAAAAATTTCACGTTTTTAGCTTTTTTGAGACTGTTTTTTGCGCTGGAATTGACTAAAAAGTGATTTAAAGTATCATTGGAAACATATATTCAGGGGGGGGGCTAATTGTCAAAAATAAAAGTCACAAATCAATGAAAACTTTGAAAAAATCCCCGAAAATAAGCAATCAAATTTGATCGCTGATGTAAAAACGCCCAACATAGGTTTTATCAACAAATATATTATAAACTCAAGAATAAGAAGAAGGGGGGCTATTCAGTGTTAGTTAATTACCTTAGTCACTTCTCTCAAATATCTTTCCATTAGCCCTTCTCCCAATTAATTTTTTTATAAAATATAGACGAAATAGATTACACCGAGTGAGTTTTATTGAATAATAGGATTTTATGATTTACCAGCACGTAAACAAGAGAACTGCAATGTTATCATTAGCCAGTAGCCACTCCCCATATAGCCCATTAATGCAACCAGTTGAATTATGTTGCGCTGCCAATTTCTACGCCACGTTTTAAAAGCAATATTTTTTATTAAAATAGCTCTAAAATTAATTTCATTTTGCGAAAAAATGCGAAATTTTTGAGCGCTGGAGGCTCCGCCTCCAGACCCCCAAAACAGCCCCCCCATTGTGAATTTCTGGCTACGCGCCTGAGTACCAGCCAGGGTCCCCGAGACAAAATCGTAAGACTTTTTTTGTTCTTCACCTATATTTGACAGAAAGATGTTGCGAAAATCTCCAAAGTGCCATGGGCCTAGCGCGAAGTAAATCCTGCCGGCAATAACATGGTTAGTAGACGTAACCATCTATCGTACCATTTTTCAATAACAATTCAGTAATTCACCTCCTACCTGCCGCTTTTTATGCACAAAATACTTTTAAAAAAATTAGTCATGGAAAATGCTGATTGAACGAATCATTGAACTTCTGAGGGGGCTGGCCGAACATGTACTGCTTTAACTGGTTATTTTCATGACAAAACTAAATCTCTAAGGAAAATCTTCCAGGAATTATTATTTACTGCTAAAATGCTGCAAGAGACAATGCACCTTGCTTTCCCCTACCTGGACCAAATCACTTACTATTAAATTTAACTCCAAAATCCAAGATGTTAAACGTGTTTTGGACTTAATTGCAAGTAGAAGGAGTATTAAACAATTTGGTTTTTTAAATTGGCTTTCAAATGGTAAAAATTTAGTGCTTTTAAATGGCTCTGAACACTTGCGATATGTGATTCAATGGCATTAAAACAGCTTTCTTTTCAAAAAAACTACAAAAAATCGCCCAACGGCTCGGGGCTTCGCCCCCAGACCCCCAAAGCCTCCGGCGGATGGGGGCCCCCACCCACAGACCCCCGTCTGTGATACCTTTGAGTTACACCAGCTTTCTCAACACGCTTCCAAAGTTAAATATTTGCGTTTTTCAGCTATTAGTTTAAGCCCTCTCCCTTTGCAAAATCCGGGTTACGTGCCAACAGGCAACGATTTTAGATCTTCCATCCTACGATATCTTTGTCAAACAAAAACTTCCTCTTTAGAAAAATTTTGATGACGTCATTGCACGTGATTTATGGTTTAAGCCTCCCCCAATCAAAAATTCTGGGTACGCCAATGAATCGGAGATCGCCTCAAAAAATTTTTTGAAGACTTTTTTTTCGAAGAACACTTGCGGCTGTGTCCTTGGTCCTTGGCCTTGGCCTTGGCCACGAGCGTTCCTGTCTTTGGCCTCGAGAGGTTCTGTCCTCGAAAAGGCTGTCCTTGGCCTTGGCCTCGGATTTTTTTTGTGTCGTTGGCCTTGGCCTCGAGCCTTGTGTCCTCGACTCCACCTCTGGTAACAACCTTATAGTTTAAAGGTCCATTTAAGGGCTAATTGTCCAACATGGCATTGCCAAGTTTGGCATGTTTTATATATCTCTTATATTAGCCTGCCGGTACTACTAAAATTTGATATGTATGGCTGAAGTTCCAAGGTTTTAGGCATTTTTTTGTTTGTTATTTTTAATCTTTGATTCATATTAACTTATCCAATAGATTTAATTTGTTAAGGTTGTGTAGTTAATGGGGGAGGTGACAACATAATTGGAGTATGGCATTCTCACATTTTTTCATATTATATTTTTCCTATATTGAAATTTTTATTTGTCTAGCTTGAGTGGTAAAATATTTTGAAGGACCCGTTGGATGAGGACTACCCGAATTGCGGCACCTGGAATTAGTGATAACTTTTATTTATGTATTCTGAATTTATCTTTTTTTTATGTTTACGTATTATGAAAGTTGCATGTGTCTAGCTTGAATGATAAAAAAGTTTAAATTTTGAAGGACCTCCATTTTGGTGCCACAAATTTTGTCAAATTTTATCTTTTTTTCATATTTGTTTGCGAAGCAGAACAATTAAGAAATTTGAATTTTGGCATCCTCGTTTGAGGAGGACTAACCATTGTGGTACCCCAATTTTTGTCAATTTTATCTCTCCTTCATATTTACCTATTCTGAAAATTTCATCAGTTTAGCTCCAGTGCTTAAAGTTTAAATTTTGACGTCCTTGTTTGAGGGAAATCTCCTCATTTTGGTACCCCAATTATTGTCACATTTTATCTTTTTTTTATGTTTGTCTCTCCTGGAAATTTTATGTGTCTAGCGCGAGTGGTTGAAAAGTTTGAATTTTAGTGGCGCCGTTTGAGGAAGACTCTTTATTTTGATACCCCCAAATTTTGTCAAATTTTATCTTTTCATGTTTGCTAATCCTGAAAATTTTATGTGTCTAGCGTGTGTGGTTAAAAAGCTTGAATTTTGGCGACCCCGTTTTTGGGGGACGTCCGATATTGGAACCCCCAAATTTTGTCTCTCGTTTTAATTAACTTACCTTAAAAATTGCATTTGTCTAGTTTAGAAGGCAAAAAAATTTGAATTTTAAAGGGCCCCATTTGGGGGCAACCTCCCATTTTGAAACGCCCAATTTTTTAAGGTTGACTTATTTTTAATTCCTGCCCATTCCGATAACTTGTTCAGTTTAGGTCTAATGGTTTAAAAGTTTAAAATTTGGCGGTTCTTATCGAGGTAGACCCCCCATTTTGATACCCCCAAATTTTATCTTTTCATGTTTGCCTACCCTGAAAATTTCATGTGTCTAGCGTAGCCTAAGTGGTTAAAAAGTTTGAATTTCGGTGGCCCCGTTTTAGGGGGCCCCATTTCCGTATTTCCAAATTTTGCCACATATTATATTTCCTTTATATTTACTTACCTTGAAAATTTCATGCGTCTAGCTTGAAAAATTAAAAAGTTCGAATTTTGGAGGGCCCGTTTGGCGGGCACATCATGCCACCCCCAATTTTTGTTAGGTTTAGTTTATAGAACTCGATTGAGGGAGATCTTCCCTACCTGGCGCTTCCGATTTCAGTCGGGCATTAATCCTCCATGATATCTTCAATCGCTCAAACTTTGGATACAGTGCGTTTAGTGGTTTAAAAGTAGATAACTGGAAAAGAAAAAGAAAAAAAAGTAAGAAAAAAGTAAAAAAAAGAAGACAAATAAATAGTATTCAGGCTTGGGTAAACGAATATAACCAAAAAGAAAGGTGGTTGATAGTGCGCTCAAAAATTGCAAATCATTTTCCATCAAAATTGGTGTTTACCGAGATATGTCGGTGCAAAATCGTAAACTTTTTGCTTATTTTCGGCCAGTAACATATTGGCCACGGGACCGCACGCCCCCAAACTCGGTTTGCATAAACCGTTCATAAGCACCCACATTGTGCCCTAATTTCACCTTTACACGTCAAGTGGTTAAAGAGTTATAGACAAATTAATAAATTTTCAAGACAAAAATCGTCAATTTTTAATGTTTTTTGTGTGTCAATTCACGATCACGTCACCTGGGATTCCCAAAATTGGTACACATAACGCTTTTATTAATTGTTATGTTGAGTCCGAATTGCAACTTTCTAGATTTTACTGTTTGCTAGTTATAAGCAAATATATCCTCATCTTCCGAAATTCGCAAACAAAAACAAACGTCTACGCGCTCGTGTGAAGCCCCAATTAAACCAACATTTATAAATTCCTGCGCGTTGCCAGAAATTTGTAATGAGGAAGACTGTTTCGTAATTTAGGGGGGTCAAAAATGGCTTTTATTTTCCCCAAAGACGGCATGGATAAAAATTGCTTAAAAATATCCGTTGGAGTCCACTGAACACAAAAATGGCAAGGTCAGTAACTTTAGGTTTGGCTAACCCTTTAACAGTAATGAATTTAGGAGGGAGGCTCAAAAACTGCCTTTATTTAACCCAAAGACGGCATGGATAAAAATTGCTCAAAAACGTCCGTTGGAGTCCACTGAACACAAAAATGACGAAGACAGTAACTTTACGCTCGGCTAACCCCTTATCAGTAACGAATTTAGGGGGGGCACAAAAACTGACCTTTATTTACTTTGAAGACGGTAACGGTAAAAATTGTTAAAAAACATTTCTTGCAGTCCGCTGAACGCATAAATGGTTAAAACCGTTACTTTCGCTTCGGCTATCACCCTGACAGTAACTCATTTACAGCGGAACTCAAAAAATTGCCTTTATTTATTTGAAGACGGCAGGGGTAAAAACTGCTCTAAAACGTTTCTTGGGAGTCCACTGAAAACAAAAACAATGGCAATAAACTTTGGTATCCTGTCACTGATTTCTTACTCTTACTGCAAAAGCCATTGCAGCACTAAATATTGCTTTAACAGTATTGTTTTTGAAAAAATTCATTTTAAGTTGATGGCGTCATCAATAATGAAGTAACGTAATGGTCAATATTGGCAAAAATGCCGTCTTTTTCAATGTCGTTACATGTGAGCACTTACCACGTTTTCGCAAAAATGACTGTTTTGCAGTATTGATTACGTCGTTGAGCCGATCAGTGTACGAGTGGATAGAGCGTCTACTACTGAAACGGTAAACTTGGGTTCCATTCCCGTTCAGGTCAAACCAAAGACTATAACAATTGGTACTCACAGCTTGTTTGCTTGACGTTCAGTATTGAAAGGGTAGTGTGAAGCTTTCATCGTGTGTGGTAGACTGGTGGGCAAGTGGCAGCTTGACTAGAAGACCAAAAGGTCCCTTCGCTATCTCCTGGCCAAGGCAACTTGGTGATTAAAATGTAATGACAAGTGCAGTAATTTCACGACGCACCGGTCCCACACAGCTAATTGTGCTACGGCTAAATTAAAAAAATAAAATTAAGTAAATTTACCATGTCTTATATCACACCACCAATACTGCGTTAAATTTGTGTCACAGTCTCGAAGCAACTAATACGAGTAGGTATAGTATTTCAAAAAAATTTAGAATCTCAAAAAAATGTAATAAATTTACATATTACCAGCATTCAAAATACTCGCTGGCTAGTTTACAATTGCGATTAAACATTGCACTAATCTCTCAGCGTAGAGAATTTTAATGATGATAAATCTTACATTTATCAACCCAAATAAATTTGAAGATCGTAAATTTGCAGTTCTTTTAGAAGAAACAACGATATTTGAAAACATTTAATTATCATTATTTGCGCACACAGGAAGATGTTTGCTTGAGTAGTCAACTCGTAAGTCTAACATGCGTATCCTTGAAAGTATCAATTAACATAATGGATTACATTACTAATACAGCAGATCTCAGTTCTACTTCCAATCCATATACAGAGGCCTAGTAGGAAAAATAGGTTGGCACCAAACGGCGGAAAAGTGTCATATAGTACTGTATCACTGCTCGCAACTATCATGCATATCTATTTGACAAATTTTTCATACATCAGCAATTGCTAGTAAACACATCCTTGAGGAATTTGCTTCCGGGTCGCGAATCTCTATTCTACGTATTATTTTACAATGATCTGCGACCCGGAACATGTAAAAGTTATAAAAAAGATATCAAGTTTTGTTTAAAAGATACAAACAAACTTTGAGTGGTCAAACACAAAAGAAAAAAAAAGGCTTTTTTAGAGAAAATCCTGTTTTACTTTTTCAAGTCAAGATGGATTATCGTAATTCTGTAAATCCAGTGAGGCTACTCAAGGTTTGCTGGAACTATATCTCTAACCGGTTCTGTAAATTGAGCTACAGATTTCTGCAAATTAGCTAAATGGCACCGTATGGCCTGTTGACATGTGCACTTTTGGGAACCAGTTCTTAGTTCTAGTGCCTAAATTTTGCTAAGTCACACACAAAAAAGGTTCTTGTGACGTAATTCAAAACCATTTTTGTGTGTGACTCTGCAAAATTTAGGCACTAGAACTAAGAACTAGTTCCCAAAAGTGCAAATGTAAACACTAAACAGGCTAATATTGTATCTTGTTGAGGAAAGCTCCACAATTTTTTTTTTTTTGAAACCGGCCCATGGCACAATAGGTTAGTCACCTGTGCTATAAAATATTTCTATCACATCGGGGTTATGGTGTGAGACAAGACAAACGTTATACAAAAAGTTAGGACGAAATTATGTATTAGATTATGCTGGGTGTTTGAAAATGCGACAAAACCATTATAGAGATAGAAATGAGTTCAGAATTTGGAGCTAAGGTTGGCAAAGTCGTCAATCGGGCCTAGTTTTGTGGACACTGGCAAAGTGAGCAAAGAACAATCCAGTAGACTTAATTTCAAGAAGCAACTGCCGGACGTAGTATTCGTTGCCAAAAAGCAATGATTGAAGAATGGAATGTGAATAAGGAAAGGGAGAGAACAAAATTTCAAACCTTTTCCAAATGAATGCTCTATTCTACAAAAAAAAAAAAGAAAAGCAAGAAACTGTGAGGTTGTTTTAGTTCAACAGAAGGTGCTTCGTTGCAGTAGTAAGACCAAAAATACCGATCCAGCAGTCCAAAAATAAAAATCAACCAAACGGAGATGCTATTGCTAGAAGAGTAAGGCATCAAAACAATTTTTGGAAGGTTCATATCTTAAAATACCAGAAGAGCTAAATGTGACCTATGTCCTATACGTCCTTTTATCAAACGCTTGTCAATGCGAAAAAATGAACTTTATCTTCAAATGTTGGATAATACAGTGGTCGATAATTATGGTATGTTCCTAACCTATTCGCACTTATGGAAAAACGCCTAATATTGCCTTCCAAGAACCTGATGAACTGTTGGTACCGGTCTACGCTGGGTGTAAAATCGAGAGCGAATAAGCGCATTTTAGTTTATTTCATTCGGACAACAGTTGGTTAAAATTAACTATAAGAACACACTCTTATTACGCTCACGATTTTAAGCCTAATGTAGAATGGGCCTAAACGGCACGACTAATTCTTACGTAGAGGCCTAACAAATATTGAAAGTTATGTTGCTATCGTTATTAACGTCATCAATTAATGTGGCAATTTCGTTGATTTGTTTGATCAAGACCACCTCATTGGCCTCGGTGTCGTCCTCAACACACCAAAAATAAACGCCATTAAAATCTAATAGTGTCTATTGAGAAGTTCAAACTAAAAATAATCAAAAAATTTTTGAAATATTGCCCGTGTGGAACGTGGTTTTAAACGAAATCCGTGTTATTAATGCTTGAATAACGTGATCTTGCTGCAAATTGAATCCTACAAGCCTTAGTTTTTTGTACAGTACATCATATGAATAATGGCCTCAAAGTTTTAAAATATTTTCAATGTGCGCGACTGCAAAAATCCCGTAAATTTTGTTCATGAGCTACTTTTTTGCATCTGCCTCCACTTTAGACGCTATCGTGCACGTTTATGTGTTGAAAGAGGACTGAAAGCAAAATCAATGGGGTATCTAAAGTTAGGGTAATCGTATTAGATTAGATTTGGCGTAATTGACTCCATCCGTCTTGAGCCAACCGTTTCAGAGATGTTTTACTTCAAACCCCACGTAGGAACCTTCCCAATTAAAATTTTATTGGTAACCCTGCCGTTTCAATGCAGTAGCCTAGCCCATAGAGGCCTATATTAACCTCTATATAGGTTACAAGGCTTTTGTGGTTTAGTCTAGTTGTGGCGTTGCCTTAGGGTAGAACTAAAATGGCGTCGCAGATGTTATTATCGTCAGCTTGGGCTACCAATAAAAATAATGACTAGAGATGCCTTAGGTCCTGTTTAAAGTAGAATATCTTTGGTGCGGCTGAGTCAAGAAGGATGGAGTCAACACCGATTTAATCTAATACGTTTGCTCTAAGTTTAGCTAGCCCTAGTGACTTTGCTTCAGTCCTCTTTTCAAAACGACATGGGTTTTATAATGTGACATTTCGTTATAATGCTTTCATTCCAACCAAACTTTATGCGTTTACCTGTTCCAAAATTATTTGCAAGCAGAAAAAATTTTATTAAAATTTTAGCTACGGTGCACTCATTACGATAAACTCTAAAATTAATAAAGATGATAAAAGTAGCATAATTTGCATTAACGAAAGATTCTGAGAACGTAGGACTCAAAGCACTTAACAAAAGACTTAATAACCGAAAGAGCATTTTGAATATTGGTAATACGGAGACTTATTAATTTATCACAGTGTTAAAAAATTTTGTTTTTTTATGAAATGCTGTGAGTTGTTTTGAGTCTGTGCTGTAATTCAATGCAGTTTTTGTGGTGTGATGATGGCCTATAAAAACTTACTGAATGATTCTCTACAAACAGTATTACTTTAAATAACAAGCCTATATACTTTGTTATTTAAAGTAATATACAGAGAATTAATCAGTAAATTTCTATAATTTTTTTAATTAACTTTTCTGCGATTTTTATAGTTGTATTTTGCTCTCATTTTACTTTCTTCGTACATCATCGAGCACTGTTTCAGAAAATTGACTATCAACAATTTTCTAAAATAAGACTCACACTAAAAAAATAAGCTGATGTGCAAAATCTAGATCGCTTGTAGATTGATGACGCCATCAATTTAAAATGAATTTTTCAAAAACAATACTGTTAAAGCAATATTTAGTGCTGCAATGGCTTTTGCAGTAAGAGTAAGAAATCAGTTAGAAGATACCAAAGTTTATTGCCATTGTTTTTGTTTTCAGTGGACTCCCAAGAAACGTTTTCGAGCAGTTTTTACCCCTGCCGTCTTCAAATAAATAAAGGCAATTTTTTGAGTTCCGCTGTAAATGAGTTACTGTCAGGGAAATAGCCGAACCAAAAGTAACTGTTTTAACCATTTGTGTGTTCAGCGGACTGCAAGAAATGTTTTTTAACAATTTTTACCGTTACCGTCTTCCAAGTAAATAAAGGTCAGTTTTTGTGCCCCCCCTAAATTCGTTACTGTCGAGGGGTTAGCCGAACCTAAAGTTACTGTCTTCGTCATTTTTGTGTTCAATGGGCTCCAACGGACGTTTTTGAGCAATTTTTATCCATGCCGTCTTTGGGTTAAATAAAGGCAGTTTTTGAGCCTCCCTCCAAAATTCGTTACTGTCAATGGGTTAGCCAAACCTAAAGTTACTGACCTTGCCATTTTTGTGTTCAGTGGACTCCAACGGACATTTTTAAGCAATTTTTATCCATGCCGTCTTTGGGGTAAATAAAGACCATTTTGACCCCCCATAAATTGTGGATTTGGAGGGGGTTTAGCCGAACTTTTGGCTTGCCAGTAAAACATTTTCTTAAAAGGTGAGTTAAGACGTGTATTTGAGGCGCATCAAACCTTCCGCCGTCTTTGGGGTGAATAAACCTTCTGGGCTGCGGCTCTAATTAGATGTCCTGCAAAGTGCAAGTTTAACAAAAAAGCAAAATAAATCGAAAATTAACTAATTGTTGTTCTGCGGTATAAGGCATTATTGCTTTCAAAAGCAAGCACAAACCAAACGAGTAAGCTGATAATTTTATAACTATATTGCAACACCACTGCATTTATCATGCTACTCGGCTATTAACAGCTGTAGGCAAACTTAGTGTTTTAATTGAACTCGAACATTTTCGGCGTTATATTGAGCGCCTTCATTAAAGAACTAAAAACATGGCAAATGAATAAAGTAATAATCAGTGCACTGTCAAACTTAATTCAAAAAAATAACAACATTTCACGAACATACACTTTGGATTTCCTTCTGCATTCGACTAGACTGGCATTTTACGGCTCAGGCAATTCCTAGTAACAAGATAAATTAAATTAGAAGTTCAATTAACTATAATTAAAATATAAAGCTAGCCTAGCTTGTAGTAGCCTTGTAATAATATAACGGAGTGGTGTTTTTGCATTGTGTTGCAATATGGTTACTGAAAGTAACCTATGTACTGGAACTATAAATTTTATAATTGTGTCAGTACAAATCTCATCAAACGACGCTCATTCATTCAATCTAAAATTATTCACATCCTGACGCCGTCATCTACAATCTACGTTTGATTAAAGACAAAGTAAAAGTCAAGCCAGCACTACAAAAACCGAAGCAGTCACTCTTCAATTAAAATGGATCCCCGCAATCAGTTATCTAGCGTATCATCAGCACTATATTGGCCTTCTACTGACTGTACTGCCAAAATCAAACTGTGAACCCCAATTTTAGACACACTATCTGATCCAAACATAGCCCCACATT
The DNA here is from genome assembly GCA_963965965.1 of Trididemnum nubilum. NCBI lineage: Eukaryota > Metazoa > Chordata > Ascidiacea > Aplousobranchia > Didemnidae > Trididemnum > Trididemnum nubilum. The sequence continues at coordinate 36,225,533 of OZ014481.1, read as the reverse complement.
AACGTAGACATAGTAGCTGACATTTACCTTGTCAACCGCACCATCCCTGAACTTTTAAAAGAAAATTTGAAAGCAAATTCGAAAATTACTAAAATTAGTAAAAGTTTCAAAATCATAGAAAATATTGACCAGGACTATTAAAAAGCCCAAGTTTTTGTGCTATCCAATTCCGTATTAACATTTTGTTGAAAAGTTTTCAGATTTTATTTATTTTGATTTAAGTTACTTCATCAATTTTCATCCATATTGTAATAGTTATTTTAGCTTCAGGCTAGAGTATTTTAGTTTTAGACCCTACTTTTACCTAAAAGCCGACATTCAAGGAATTATTTATTATACCTTTCCACCACTCATTAATTTGCAAAATAAAATTTATTACAAAACATTCAATTACAGTACGTCATTTCCGTTATACCTAATATGATTCGCAGCGCAGTCTCCATGCATTCGCCAGTGTCGTATTGCGGTCTCCGAGGGTTCGCACTTCGCAGCGCATTCGCTGCGCAGTCTCCGTCAATTTGATGGCGAATGCACTGCGAACCCACGGAGACTGCAGTACGACTCCACAAAGACCGCACTGCAAATTAAAAAATTTTTGCTCGTTGGCGACGCCACTGCGAATGCGCTGAGACTGCGCGGAGACTCTGAAAAATGTCCAATTCGCAGTGGAGTCGCAATCAAGTTCACCAAAGTGTGAGAGCAGCATTCTGAGGTGGAGTCCTCGAGGACGTCCTTGGCCTCGAGGACACATTTTGAAGTCCTTGGCCTTGGCCTCGAAGCCTCAAGTCCTCGAAAATTGCCCTGTCCTCGGCTCGAGCACAGCACTATTTTTGACCCGTTGAAATGTCGTTGGAAAACGCCAGAAACCTTGCCCAAAATCTGCAAAGACCTTTTTTAGGTTTCCTCAAGTTGAGATCGCCTGAAACAAATTTTTGAAGACCTTTTTCGCCTGAAAAAAATTTTGCAGACCTTTTTTCCTTGGAGAACACTTGCGTCTGTGTCCTTGGTCCTTGGTTTTGAGCGGATCTGTCTTTGACCTTGGCCTCGAAATTTTTTTGTGTTCTTGGCCTTGGCCTCGAGCCTTGTGTTCTCGACTCCACCTCTGGCAGCATTAGAAACTCGTAACTTGCTTTTTGATTGACGTTATTTCATTACTCTGATAACTTTATGAGACCTTTATACTTTGAGACCAAATAACCCCAAAGCTGTTGAAATGAACTAAAAGGAGCGTAATGTGCAAAAGAAGTAGATAATTTTTGGTAAACAGTATTTGATTTTTAACATTGCACCTAGGGTTCTGGAAAGCACAGAGTTGATTAAATTAATGTAACTTTTCATTACGTTAGACTTTGCAATATCACTTACACATTTATAAAAATTGAATTTTTCGTTTTTAAACTTTGTTTGTTTTTAAATTTTGATATTAAGAAGAGTGTGGGAAATTTCTGGTCAAGATAATGCAAGTTACAAAATCCAAAAATCACATTGGCATTTTCAGATCAAAAAATTTTGTTCCTGTGTTTCTGTTGTTTTAATCGAAGCAAAAGGTTACTATTGAAATATTTTTTTAACGAGGGTTATATTTGTAACTGCAATTTTAAGAATTGCACTGCAAATTGAAAATTCAAAAAACTCCTTAAAAGTTGCAACAAGAACTGAGCAAAGTTGTAAAATTTTGTAGACATTTAAGAATATCTTTTCTACACATTTAAATTTTGAAAGACATTAACCGCAAACCTGATCAAGTTAAAAAGAGTTGTATTTCGTTTCTGATTATCAACAACCATAAACACGTTTAACGCAGTTGTGAAGCTCTTTTGCGAAGTCCCTAGATATCGCTTGCGATATCATATTCGAACGAAAATTTGCTTGTGAATCAAATTTTAAACAGGACTTTATGTTATTTCAATCGGAGTGAAAAACTGTTAACAACTCGTAAAGAGTGCTGACTGCTGATTTTCGGCGTTGTAAACTGTTGTGAGCTCTTCGATTGACGTTACTCGAAAATAATTTTGACAGCTTCGAGAGATTTAAATTTTGAACTCGAATAATCACGAAGCTGTTTAAGTGAAACAAATTGGACAAAAGCGCACGACATTATTGATCTGAGTATAAACAATCACATTTTCACGAATACATTCAAAGTAATCGGAACGCTATTGTAAAGCTCAATAAAGTTCAGTAAAAGTTGGATAAGGCCGCAAAGTCCGCGACTCCGCGGATAATGCTTGCGATGTCACGTTGAAATGTTGATTTAATGTTCTGTTTTGTGGGTTGTTGTCATATGTCATTGTAGCAGTGAAGCCATACACTATTGCTGAAAGTGCTGCTAAAGTAATCACTAGTTGTTAATGCGCAACTATGACTGCGGAAAAAGTCAGGTAGAATACTCTTCAGTACTTGTAATCCAAATTATTTGTATATTTAAGGCTAACGTATCAAATTTATCATGAAGATATTAACTGGAAAAAAACATTTTGCTTGTGCAGTTTGTGATAAAACATTTTCACAATCTGGAAATTTGAAAGTCCACATGCGGGTACACACTAAAGAGAAACCATTTACATGTTCAAGTTGCTATAAGTCATTTTCAAACTCTGGAGGTTTGAAAAAACACATGCGGATTCACACTGGAGAGAAACCTTTTGCATGCTCAGTTTGTGATAAATCATTTTCGGAATCTGGAGATTTGAAAAAACACACGCGAACTCATACTGGAGAGAAACCTTATGCATGCTCAGTTTGTGATAAATCATTTTCACTATCTGGAGATATGAAAAACCACATGCGAACTCACACGGGAGAGAAACCTTTTACATGCTCAGTTTGTGATAAATCGTTTTCACGATCTGGAAATTTGAAAATCCACATGCAAACCCACGCTGGAGAGAAACTTTTTACATGTTCAATATGTGATAAATCGTTTTCACAATCTGCGACTTTGAAAAAACACATGAGGATTCACACCGGAAAGAAATCTTTTGCATGCTCAGTTTGTGATAAATCATTTTCACGATCTGGAAATTTGAAAATCCACATGCATATTCACACCGGAGAGAAACCTTTTACATGTTCAGTTTGTTATAAATCATTTTCACATTCTGGGAATTTGAAAGTCCACCAGCGAACTCACACTGGAGAGAAACGTTTTACATGTTTAATATGTGATAAATCGTTTTCACAATCTGGGAATTTAAAAACACACGCACAGATTCACACTGGAGAGAAACCTTTTACATGTTCATTTTGTGATAAATCGTTTTCAAATTCTGGACGTTTGAAAAGTCACATGCGAATTCATACCGGCGAAAAATCTTTTAAATGTTCATTTTGTGATAAATCATTTTCCCGATCTGGGCAATTGAAAAGTCATATGCGAATTCACACGGGAGAGAAACCTTTTACATGTTCAGTTTGTGATAAATCATTTTCCCGATCCGGGGATTTGAAAAGTCACATGCGAATTCACACTGGAGAGAGACCTTTTACATGTTCGGTTTGTGATAAATCATTTTCAAAATCTGGGAATTTGAAAATCCACATGCGGATTCACACTAGAGAGAAACCTTATATACGTTCAATTTGTGATAAATCGTTTTCAAAATCTGCGAGTTTGAAAAATCACATGCGTATTCACACTGGAGAGAAATCTTTTACATGTTCAGTTTGTGATAAATCATATTTACAATCTGCGAGTTTGAAAAATCACATGCGGATTCACACTGGAGAGAAACCTTATATATGTTCAGTTTGTGATAAATCGTTTTCAGAATTTGGGAATTAAAAAAGACACAAGCGGATTCACACTGGATAGAAACTTATTAGAAGTTCAGTTACTGATAAATCATTTTAACAATCTGGACATTCGAACAGTCAAAATCAGATTGGCGCTGGAGAGAATTTTTTTCCCGATTTAGTCTGTGATATGCTTTTTGTGATATGGACATATTTTGAAAAGTCACATGTGGATTCACACTGGAAAGAAATCTCTTAATGTGCTGTATGTGATAAATTGTTTTAAAAATTAGGAGATTTAAAAACACACATGGAAATTCACTTGAAAGACAAAACTCTTAGATATTGCATGATTTGTGACGAAAGCGCTCATTGAAGTACACAAAGCCAAAACTTTTCAGAACCTTGTTATATCAACAACTGTAATTTAACATGTATTTTGTGTGCGCACATAAGTCTGTTTTGGTTAATTTTAGAGATCAAAATAAAGTCAGAGTTTAGATTAAGGTCAAAATATTTCAATTTTTTTTTCATTAATAATTCCTGTACGAAAGCGAACACACTTCTACTTTTTTTTCTCTATTTAAGCTTTGTACAACAATCAAAATTATTGCGCAGTTTGTATTGCAATGACATTTTTTTGTAAATTTTAATACTATCGCCACAATTGCAGACAAATTAGTACGTACGGTACTTAAATTACTTGAAAATCTGTACTACAGTTTTATTCATTTTTTTGTCGTGCATCGCATTTGGATTGGCCGCATAACTTACCAATTGAGATTTCTACCGAAATACTGCTAATAAAAAGTGAAATAAAGTGCAATCTCCAAAGTTGCTGTAACTTAATTTCCATGATTGTAAACAGTACACGTCTTGATCTAAATTACAGTTGTAACCTCTACAGGTTTTCCATCAAGATTCGAAATCATCATTGGCACTTACCAAAATTAAAAACAAAATTTGAAATCAAAATACAGTGCAAAATGTGGAGGACCGTTCCGGTGCTGTGGTCTGTGACGTGAATGAACATTTTATGACTTATTGCAGATTTACTCTCAATCTTTTTACACGAGGTTTTGCAATGGTTTTTATGAAAATTTTCAACACCATTTTGTCATAATTATTGGCTATTACAGTACATCACAAAAGCTTGTATCACGAATATTATTACCATGTAAATGTCTTCATACGAACCGTGATGTCTTCTATAACAAAATGGTGTTGATTTTTTTCATCAACATCATTGCAAAGCCTCATGTAAAAACGTTGACTGTCACTTTTGCTATGGAGCACTGCTGAATTAGGTTAAATTCAAACTTAACTTTGTACATTGAAAAATATGACAAATATTTAATCAAAGTTTGTACAACAAGAATTTTCATAATGCAACAGTTTCAGTCAAAATAAAATAAAAATTTAGCAACAGCTAGATGGGAGCCTATTAAGAAGCAAGCCCATTAAACGACTGACGCTAGTTAAATTATGAAAATTGATTTTTGGAAGGTCCATATGGGGAGTTCTATGTCAAATTATTTGTCTCTTAAATATCTGCTGACATCAAAAATACTAGCTTAAGGCATTCAAAACAATTGATTTTTTTTTGGTTTCTTGGGAAAGATTTATGAGTGGGATGGTACATCCAAGCTTCATCAAAACATTGGTCTCATAAATATCGACTGATATCAAAAAAATTAGTGCCCTAGTTTAAGCCATTAAAAAGATTGATTTTGGGTGGGGAGGGGGCTATTTGGAGTTTTTTTTTCGGGGAGAGTTGTAACCCTAAACTATGTTAAAATATTAATCCTCTCAATTATCTACTAGGATCAAAAAACTAGCGCCCTAGCTTAAGCCGTTCAAAAAATTTTACTTTTCAGGTTTATTTAAGGGGTTTCCGGGAAATGGTACCCCCAATTTGTGTCTAAAATATCTACTCTAGAAAAAATATCATTCTAGCTTTAGCGTTCAAAAAATTGATTTTATTGTGGGTTTCTGGAGGAGTAGCCTTAAACAACAATTTCACCCAATAATTTGATTTCGGTGTTTTGTAGTTCAGGATAAGAAGAGCGTACAAGATTTAGGAGATAAAAAGAAAAAAACTCATTGCGGCCATAAGTGGGTTGGTAGGAATGAATAAATATCTTAAGGCATATACAGTAACAATGTGAAACATTTTTTCCTTACATAAGCTGTTTTTAATGACACCACTTTTTACGCTTATTTTTCGTGGCGGTTTCCAAGTCCTGAAACCAAAGTCATTTACCACGTGATTTATTACCTCTAACTTTGGTACAAACCAAGAGCTAACCGCTATCGAGTTATAAGCAAAAGTCTGAAACTTCGCACTTGTTAGTTTAAAAATGGCCAAGTAAAAACAAAGAAGCATGCGACGCGAGCGTCGATCGTTCCAACAAAGTAAAAAAAGTTTTTAGACAAAATAGAAATGACCAGATTGATAATTCTTCTGGTTATTTAAAAAGGCACAACTGGATCCATAATGGAGGGGAGTCGTGTGCAAATACTCTTCTTTACTTTGTGATACATTATTTTCAGGCGTTGAAAACTTCAAAGTCGCATGCGATTTCTCGTAAAGTGAGTGAGAACTTATAGCAGAGGTGTTCAAAGTTCAGCAAGCGATGTAATTTTATCAAACCTACACCAAATCTTCACCTTTCTACAAAATTTACTTAACAGTGTTAGATAGGTCGGTGCTTTCAGAAAGTGTTCGATGATGTCTCAGAGCAATTAATAAAATAATAAAATACAGACCATAAAAAGTAAAAGTAATCTTAAAACCCCCTACAGCCTGTTTCGTCTTTGGACTCGTCAGGAGGATATCTGCATGGTAAACAAAAACTTTCAAAATCTTTAAAACCTTTAAACAAACCTTTAAAAAAATGTTTAAAAAAATGTTGTAAAAGTTTTTTTTAAAGGTTTTTTTAAAGGTTTTAAAAGTTTTTGTTTACCATGCAGATACCCTCCTGACGAGTCGAAAGACGAAGTAGGCTGTAGGGGGTTTTAGATTCCTTTTACTTTTTATGGTCTGTATTTTATTATTTTATGAATTTACTTAACATATTACCGGTATGTAAAATCATTTTTCTAAATAGCCTTTTTCTTAAAAAAAAGTATATCACCGGGAATTTTTATTTATATTACTTTTTTTATTAGTGCCGACCCAAATCTAACGCCAGCCCTATTTTAAACCTTACTCTTAATCTTTAAAAAATAAATGAAAGATCTGCGGATGAATATTTCTCATTTTCGTTTTATGCTTCTCAACTTAAAACTTTTCGGGTGAATATTCACTTCCTGTTTTTTTTTATGATCAAAAAGGAATTGAAGATTTTTTGGGTCTTCCTCTGTAATTACGGCCAACAATAGACTTAAGACTTCTTTCGATTTTGTTTTCGCCTTTTCACGGCGTTCATTTACACATCGACCAGACTATTGGGGTTCACGATTTTTCTGCGTGACCATTTCGTCGCGGACCTTTTCGACAGTGGTCCTTTTCGGCACAGACCTTTTCGGCATCAATTCTGTATTTTTTGACAGTTCAGTTATTTATTCTTTTGTTTTTTCCGTTTAATGCAAGTCTCGAAAAGGTCAGTAGAACTTCTTCAAAACACTAAGGATCAACAGTTGTAATTAAATAAATTTAATTACAGCTATTTCAATAATTTAATTACAGCTGCATGCTTCGATACTAACAATGATCTGCGTGGTCTTTTATTTAAAATTGGAACCGAACGCATTAGTAAATCGCTTTTGCGTTAATAAAAACCTTGCAAAACGAATATATCTCAAATTGTTGTGCTTTTTTGTGTATTTGGCGGTGATTAAGCCTAGATTAACATTAAGTTTTTACAGAAGTTTAGCATATGAAATGAAAGTAAGTTCATGGTAAGATTGCGTCGATGCTTTTCTCGCCGAAGAGTGAGTAGAATAGACGCTCCAAATTGCTTTTTCAGTGACGGATATCATAAGCAAAAGAAAACAACATACAAAACTACAACTAATATTATTCTTACATGTGTTGTGCATTTTGTTTTATTTAATATGCGTACGCTGAATATTTTTTCAAAGCAACCATCTTTGGGCCTAGAAAAAAGTCGAAGTGGATTAATCGTTCAAGATAGATTTAAAAGTATCCTCCCAATAAATGTTTTTTGAGGTTTGCGAACTTAAGAATAGTTCACTTAGTTTTTCTTTTACTGCTTACAACGAAACTAGAGAAAGATGTCATAATTATTTTGATTGTCCATGATTGAAGAGGTACAAATATTTCAAAAACAATTAGGAACCAACAGCACAATCATTACACGAAACCAAGTTTGTAGATTAAAAAGAAGATTAATAAACAAGCACAAAATGTTTCAAAAACAGATACAAACAAAAAAAAATACATTAAATTTCACGGGATTAAGTTAGTTCATAGAAAAACGATGGGCCATTTCCTGTAAAAATCGCCGCATTGTTTAAGGAGGTTAAGCACTTCTTTCAATAAATTGCTTTGTCGGGTTCAGTATACGATTGTCTGCGTCGCGATATTTTTTTTCTTTTGGATTGGGAGAGTGGCCAGCAACTATCCATTCAGAATCCGTATCTCTTGTTTTTTGAACTTTTCTCAAGAAATCAATGAATGACCAAATCTATGGATGCTCGACTCCTAGTTCGGTTTTAAGTCGGCGATGTACCGCCTGTAATCACATTTAACGCAAATCGCTTAATCACTGTGACGTAAAATGCCGCTTTGTATCTCTGACAGTGATTGAAATTTTAACAGTGTTTTTGTTACGTTTGACAGACTTGCAGCTGCGCATATGCAGTGTTTGATTAAGATGCTTACCCTCCACAGTTAGTGCTTACAGTGCTTTGTACCAGCCACGGCTCCTCACCGCCTACCCGGGTTACGGCTATTGGTCCTGGCCGGTGCGTGTCTCGATTAGCCCCAGCGGACTGGCTTGGGCCTCCGCCAGGCACAGAGCTTCTGGTAAGTAGGTGGGGAGACGTGGTTGATGTGCTGAGGTACATTACCGTTTTGTTTAGTTTCTACCCCGCCTGACACACTCATTAAGGTTATGAACAGACTGCAGTGGGTTTTTTTTAATTATTAGTGATTTTAAGTTTTGATTGAACTTCCTGCATCGTTAACTGCTCTGGCCCATTGTCCATCGATTACTCTGGAGACTGGGAAGAGAGTGTACAAGTTAGACCTTATATTTTCTATTGTTATTGCGCTTGTGCTGCATCCCTACAAACTTTATCAATGATCTTCTTTGAAGAAACTGGCACTGAATGTATAAACCATTCCAGCGTGCACAAACGCACACAGCCAATGGCACGACCCTGCGTCGTGCTTAACAGAATAACAGCTTTTTTGATAGGCTTGACATCTAAAATAAGCAGCCAGTCAAGCGTTTCACCCGGATAGTGACATTTACAAAGTAATTTGTATTTAGTAATTTTGACACCTCTGAAAAAGTAATAAAATTACCAGAAAAATTACTCTTTTGAAAAAGTAGTGTCATTACCGTAAAAATTACTAAAAAAATAATTCATTGCAGTAATTCGTCAATACTGTAATTCGTTACCGCCCACCACTGAATAATAAGATTTTCCCCCAAAAAATTGTTTTCTTGTTAAGAATGCAATTAAAGAAAAACATTTTTTTCTGATACAATTAGGAGGGGAGGAACAGTCTACTGTTCTAGTTTAAGCCAATTAACAATTAATGGCCGGGGAGCACCTTTTAAAAATTATAAAAAAGTTGTCCCCCAAATGTTTGTCAGTTAAATATCAATTCTTATTGAAAGCTTTTGATCTCTAGCTTAAGCCGTTTAAAATACGGTATTTGGGGGAATCTTGGTTTTCGTGTTTGGGAATTTTTTGTCCAGTTTTGGCTGCAATGAGTTTTTTTCTTGTTTTTTCCTTCATCTTGTACGCTTTTTCCAAAACTGCAAACACTAAAATCTAATTTTTGGGCAAAGTCATTGAGCTGCAACCACTGTTTTGTCTACCAAACTTTTTTGGGGCCATTCCCCCAAAAGCCTCACCAAAATGGGGCTCCAAAAAATTAATAAACGCCTTAAGCTAGGGTGCTATTTTCTATGATATCAGTAGATATTTAAGAAACAAACATTTTGGCATAGTTTGGGGGTACCAACCCACCCCCGAAACCCCTCAAATAAACCCCTAAAAATATAATGTTCTATACGGCTCAAGCTAGATTGGTAATTATTTTAGGTCTCAGTTAATATTTAAAAGACTAACATTTTGACATCAGGTGGGGATGCCACCCCTTCCCCGTAAACCTCCGGCTTAAAATAGCAATTTTTTGAATGACTTGAACTAGAGCAGAAATTCTTTTTCTGAGATGATGTATAAAAAAAATTTATTGAAATATTTTTGGGGTGCCACTTTCATGAAAAACCCCAAAAATGGACCCTTTCAAAAATTAATTTTTTGAACGCTCAAACTAGAAAGTTATTTTTTTGCTCTAAGTTGATATTAAGAAGAAAAATGTTTAGAAGTCATAGTTTTGAGGTACCACTAACCTGGGATCCTTCCCAAATTGGAACTTTAAAACCTTTTTTTTTTTGAACATCCAAAGCAAGAAAAGCTAATTTTTTTGCTCTCATTTGGAATTGAAGAGAAAAATAGTTTGACAGAGCTTGGGGGTGCAACCCCTTGGAAACTGTCGCAATTCGACCGGCAAACTCAATTATTTTAATGTCTTGAGCTAGCTAAAGAACTAATTGTTTTCAATATTAATAAATACTTTATTTAAAAAAATATATTTCGACATGATTAATGAGTACAACTCCCTTGAGAACTTTTAAATTAGCACCCCCTTAGATTAATTATTTTAAACGACTTATTAGTGAGCTAATTGTTTCTGATATTACTAGGTTTTTGAAAAAAAAATTGCTATGGTTTAGAGGCCGTGGCGCACACATCTGGGTTTCAGGGGTCAAAACTCGAAACCCCCTGCTTTTGGAACTCAAAAAAACAACACAACTTTGTTGATGTAAAGTGTTTTGTAACACTTTGATATACGTGTAGTTGGCTTTCATTAAATAATCACTTAAGATGTTGTATATAATGATGTAATATAATCCTGCACCACCTTCGCTTAGCAAATAGAATTTGAGTATTTATTTTATTTAAGTTCGACAATATTGCTAATAAAAACATGCCTAACTGTGTACATTTGATCCATCCATGGTATTGAATAATATATTTCTACCCTTTCATAAACTTCCGAGCAGAATTGAGCTTGACATTTAAAGTAACAGTCGGCAACTTTGTGAAAAAAGTTGCGCTGGTGAAATAGTAGCTACCAAGTCAAATACAACTTAGCAAAAATTAGCAAACATATCCACTGTTTGTAGATAAAAGCCGCAACATAATTCCATTCCAACGTCAACATTTTTACCTTGCAAACGTTTTCAAAAATTTCAAATTTTTTTATGGAGTCAGAGCAATGCAAACCAGCAGTTCAAGACTCACTCTAAACTGGGCGTAATATTGTTAGCGTGCGAGTGCATGCTTTATTTAACTAACTAAAGCTCCTATACGCTGCAAAGTCGCCACTCCAGGCGCGCCAAAAGTTTGGTTAAAATAAACAAAGGACTCGCTCAACACAAACGATTTTACTCTTAGTGAACATCGCGTACAAATGGTGTTCTTAGCCAAGCCAAATATGCAAGTTTTGGGCTTTTACACATATTTTGGTCTCAACCAGTGGTGATGGATATGATGGAAGTCAGGGGCGGCTCATAATGGAAGCTGAAAAAGCTGCAGCATACATCGTCTATTCGTTTTTTTTTTTTTTTTTATTGATATTTTTATTTTTGAGATTTTTTTAGAATTGCTGTGGCAACCAGTAAATAATTAATTATCTTTAACCTCCCTCCCCGCTCGACAGCAAAAATTAGAAAATTGTTGCATTTTTATAACTATTTTAATATAAAGAATTTTTTGGAAACTCTTGAGAAAAGCTGTCCAGTGTTCACGTTGAAGCTTTTATAACGCATTGAACTTGAACGCGGTGACGTCACAGCTAGTCTTTCTTCACTCTCTGTTGTGGTAAATGGACAAAAATGAGCTGCGGCTCGCGCAGTTTTTTGGCTTGTTGAGAAATATGAAAATGTGTTTCTGGATAGCAAGTATTGAACTACTGAACATATTACATCTTGTACTGTTGTAGGATATTGCGGTTAGTGTAGACGGCAGAGTCGTGGAAGGATATATGGTAAACTAGAACGTGACATCGCAAGTGATATCCGGGGACTTCGCGACAGTATCCAAATTTGACTGAACGTTATTGCGCTTGTAAATAGCGACCCAATTGCGTTAAATGAATTTGTAAATATCTGGTCGGTAATAGTCAGATGAATAATTTAAATGCGCCTTTTTCAAATTTTTTTCACTAACTTTAACAGCTTCTGGTTATTTGCTTTCAATATTTAAATGTCTCGAAAAGTTGAAAATAATAATATCAAGTAACGTCGAATCAATAATTATACAGCCAAAGCTATTTATACCATCCTTGGTCTTATTGATATTGCAGATCAGTATTTCTTCGTGGTTAAAATACCTGTCGTAAGAATTAAACTTCAAAAGTGTACTTATTATTCAAAAAAAACAGAACCAGGATGAAATAAATCATTCTATTTCGAGACGTTTCGACTTAAACTAAAGTCATTATCAATCTTAATCAAATAGAATGATTCTATTTGAATAAGATTGATAATGACTTTAGTTTAAGTCGAAACGTCTCGAAATAGAATGATTCATTTTATCCTGGCTTTGGTTTTTTTGTCCAAGCTCTTCACATCGTCCCGTTATTCTGCTCCGATTTACTTATTATGTTTTGGCAATTTTTGTTTAATTAGTTCAGATAACGTTTTTACATCGGCTTTTTTGTTTTTTTAAAGAATTCCAATCATTAAAGCAGCGACTAAAACTGCCAGGCTGCCACGAGCGATGTTATGTCAAACCATGTTTAAACGCATATTTTAATAAAGAATTAATAATATCTATCCATAAAGTTTGAAACATGTCTTCAGTCGCGCGCCGGTAACGACGGCCACATCTTAAATCGAACTTTCGACGTCAGTGATATTAATCTAAACTAGTTTTTCTTGTCCGTGCCCGGGCCTCGGCGTGCCGCTTTTGCATTTGAGACATTACGATATATGAGGCATAAATTGAGAGTAATTACAAAGGTGACTGAGCAGTAGTGACCCCTGTTAACCTAAATAGCTCATTTTTGGTAATACGGTCAGGTGCACTCTTTCTTCGTACTTGAGTTTATCTACGACGCTGACTTTTTAGGTCCGAAATGTTTTTATATAATTTGCAGCTTACCTTTTCAAAATGGTCACGAGCCGCCACGGATGGAAGTTCTAAAAGTCTGGCGGCATATTCTCGAGCTGCTGCCCCGCAACCCTTATAGAAAAGCGGGCAATGGAAAACAAGACTAGCAGTAAGTATGTGGGGCTCATAGACTGAGCAGGTAAAATCTTTCAAGTATCTTTCAAATTTTAGTAATTTAGCTCGTTCTAATTGTTCCAAAAACGTGCGCAATATTATCCAAATTTTGTCAAAACGGCTGTTTTTTTTTGGGTTTTTATTTTTCAGAAAAGTTTTTGTTTTTATTTTTCAGAAAAGTCGCAAGAATTGCTCAGCGATTGGGGCTTTGCTCCCTGACCTCCATAGCCCATTGCGGTGACTTGCTCCCTCGAACACAACTTTTACGACAAGCAAATTTCAAAATTGTTAACCCGCTGCAGCGTTTCTGAATAAACAATATGCAACAAAATGCTATCATACCGCAAAACCCTGTTTCACTATAATAAAGTGCGTTTTCATTATCAGAATCAGAATTTATTTGTTTAGTCGACATTTCGAGAAAAAAAAATTTTTTTTTACATGAAGTGAAACAATTAATGGTTGAAATAACTACAATTAGGTGCTGGTTGCTTTTATAAAAATCGAAGCGCCCTCCTTTAAAAATATCTGGTGCGCCCTATTTAGAAATGAAGGTGACACCCCCTCGCCGGTACTCTCTAAATAAGTCCGCCTATTATTTATTTTTTGAGCTGAAACAGTATTTTTTAGGTTGATATCAGTAGATGTTTTAAGACATAGAATTAGAAGTATAATTATTCGTTGTTCGAGATAAAAGTTTAGAATTTCTGTTAGTAACGTAGCAATAAATCTGGAATTAACTTTAAGTGCGGAGTGTCTTATGTGAATAAAGATATCTGTAATATAGACATAATCAGTAGGTTTGTACGAAATTCGAATTTACACTTAACCGTATTTTTACGGGAGAGAAGAGGTATTTTTGCCCCCTCTCGGTTTTTCGAGATTAATTCTTCTAGAAAAGGATTTTTGTTTCGAATTAACTTAAATTTGAATCAAATTTTAGAACAAATAACTCATACGAATTTGGAGTTGCGTGCTAACGTTATAGAAAGTTTTTCAGTTTCGAGGTTTTCCGAATCAATTTTCGAAATCTGAGGCTTTTTTGGTCAAAATTTCACTTAAATGATATCATCAGACGTTTTTGTGACTAAGACTGCGTTTACACATAAGTTTCTCAACTTGGTTTCGCTCCTGGTGGTCAAACCTGTTGCGTTTACTTATGACAATAAAAGGCGTTTACACATTGCGGTTTTGCCGACGAGAAACGAAACCTTGCGCAAGTGGGAAGGATAAAAAGTACCGTATCGAAAACCAGTTTTCAAACCTGCCTTTTTTGAGGTTTTCAAACCTGAAACGCATTAACAGAAGTGCGAAAGCAACGGCGCAGGCAGGGAAACAAAAGCATTCACTGCTCTGCAATTACGTTTGCAGATGTTGCAGCGTCAAACACGTTAATCCTAATGTGTTTGACCCTTAATCCTAATCAAAAACCTTAATACAGAGATACCTTAATCCTAATCAAAAACCTTAATACAATGAAAATCATGTGATCGAGGTTTTCGTGTCAGAGCGTTTTACGCAATAGATTTGGCAATTCGAGGCGCGAAATCCAGGCACAAAACCGTTCGAAAAATAAAAATACGAAACCTGATTTCACGACGAGAAAACTCATTTACACATGGCTGAAGTTTCATTCCTGATTGCGAAAACCGCTATCTGTAAACGCAGCTCAGTCACTTTGACCAGGGCTGCAAACTCAAACTCGAGAATACTCGGTTCTTTGGCCAAAATAGAACTTAAACTTGAACTCAAAAAAATGAGTTTTTTGAACTCGATAAAAAGTGTTCGAGTTCATTAAAATGAATTTTTAAAATTACAAATTTTTGAACGAAAATGTTTTTTTGCTGACAATGAAATGCAAATTGAGATTGTCGTTAACTTGTTTATGCTGCCGTAGCGGTGTAGAAAAACAGCATGGATACGAAAAAAGAACCATTAAGTCAAAAAAGTAAAATTTGTAGTTTTGTCAGCCTGAACACAACAAACTTGATATTTTTGCCAAAATTGAACTCAATAAATTAAATTAGAGAACTCGAACTTGAACTCGGACTAATTAAAATAGGCTGAATTCGAATAAAAACTGGCGACAGCGTGGCCAAGAAGGTGAAGACCAATCTTTGGTAAACACCAATTTGCAGGCCAAAATTGATGTTCTCATGACATTAGGTTTAGAAAAGAGCATTTTTGCTCCCCCCCCCCAATCGTGCAAAATACGTTGGTCAAACAACCAGTGTAAAATAGGGTAAATGTAAGATACAGTAGAACGCCGATTATCCGAAACGCCTGCAATCCGAACATGAATTCAACCATAGTCATTAAATTAATTACTATACTTACGACTTCAGCAAATTTAAAACAAAAAAATGAGTGATTACTATACTGCCAGCACTAATAATATGCAATAAATCACTATGTCTGTGTACTGTAGATGATGTATTTTCGTAATGCAGTATTGCATGTTGCTGTAAAATTAAATAATAAATTTTCCTAATATTGCATGTTGTTTGATTATCCGAACAAATCACTTATCCGAACCACCGCTAGTTTTAATTAGTTCGTATAATCGGCGTTCTACTGTATACGCATTTACTGCAGTGATGGTGGAGGCCTTAACAGACACACTCTACTTCGATATATTTCAACGTCAAATTGCTCTGTGAGACAAAACAAACAACGATTGCCGTTTTATAATGTTTGACATAGACACATTTCTAGTTAGAAGCAATTTAAGTGAATCAATTTACTTTTTGGTATTAGCTGATTTTTTTTCGGACGTCATGTCCAAAATTGCTTGATTTTTTTCGCGACTTGAAGCAAATGGATACCCAGCGGCTGTTTTTCAACGACTTAAGCTAGAAATCAAAATGTTTAAATGCTAAAATATTTGCGAAAAAAATTTTGGGAGCCACAGTTTGAGAACTCCCCGAATGTGCATCCCAACAATTGATTATAAAGGGGCTTAAACTGGTGTAGGACGTTTTTTTTTTTTATTGTTATCAGTCGCTATGTGGTCGGTAAAATATATAAGTCGGTAAATACTTTTTAAAACTGTTCCAAAATTCCAAACCGTCTTTAGTTGGCTACAAGAGCATATTCTTAATTGCTCTCTAAACGGGAAAGCGAAAAGTTATGTGAGAGTTTCATCATTCTACATGCGTCGGTCGTTCAACTTACTTCTCAGCAAGCTTCCATCATGTTGATTTTGTACTTCACAATGGTTTTGAGCTGGTGCCGCCTTGGCTTGCATAGTGTATAAAAACTCAAATTTACGTGTATAATTGCACTTCTTAAATGCAGCATTGATTTTGTTAGCGAAGAACTTTACTTTCCACCTTTTTCTATGCCTTCCCAACTTTGACTTAGTTTTTACTTTTTTTACCCAAACAAGAAATCGAGAACTAAAATGCAATAACCAATTAATTAAGCACGATACGAAACAGAAAAGTCGAGATGTAGAAATGGTAAATACTATAGATAACATCAAGCGCGTAGCAAGAAATCTCGTCTAAGGACCTGAAAGGGACTGTTTTGAGGTTTGGGGGCAAAGTTGCTCACAGCCACCGGAGATTTTGTAATTTTTTTACAAAAATAACTTGAAGCTTGTTTTGGTAAAAATTGTTGCTTTTATGACGTAGAATTGAAATTAGCTCTGCAAAACATGATTAAACTGGCTGCGTAAATGGACTATGTGGGCGGTGACTAACCACATTATTTCAATCATCAGCCGGTAAACTCATAAACTCTTATAGTTCGAAAAAACTTCAAATTATTGGTTTATTTCGTCTGCATTTTATGAAGATAGGTAAATTGAGTAGAGGAGCTGATGGAACAAGATTTGAGAGAAGTGATTATTATTATTATTATTATTATTAACTAAATTAAAATTTAACCACCTTATCTCATAAATTTTATGTATTTTTGACGAAGCTTAAGGATTTTGCATGAAGTTTATGTTAAGCAGTTTGTAGCAAGAGGTCAAGCGAGATTGCATATTTTTAACCATGTAAGTTTTTACTGATTTGTAAGCTTTATTTTGACAAATATTAGCGCCCCTAAACACAGTAAATGTTAAAAAAAAAGTGGTTTTAAATCACTTCAGAATCCATATCAATGCGAATGATTGCCTCAGAAGTGAGAAAAAGTCGTAGTTCTTGAACTGTGTATTTTTTCGATATACCAATGGAAGGCTACGCTATTGAGTGACGTGTATCTAAGCATCTTTCGACTGCGTTGCATTCGTTGTAGATTAGTGCCTTTAAATGGTCCGTGGTTTCAATTTATTTCAAATTGTGTCCTAATTAAATGTTCGGTCGTTTGTGAGTTAAAAACGAATCAATGAATTTGATGTGCTGTCATACCGTAAATCGCCAGATAAAAACAAATGTCTTTATTAAGCAGCAAAGTTCTAAACAAATATGATCATAACTAAGTAAGAGAAGTCCCACTTTATTACGTGTAGTATGAGCGGCACGCTTTTACTTGCATCGCGCTACAAACACGCGTCATCCACGTGTTTTTAGAGGCTTTTGGGATAATCTTTTTCGCACAGTTTTCACTTCAGTGTACGAAACCACAATAAACGTGTCCGCAGATCAAGAAAATATTTTTAAGAAGCTAAAATAATGCTTGTTGCAGATTTGCAGTAGAATAGTCTTTTTCGAGTTCAGCAATTTGAAGTTAGAACGAGACAAGGCGCCTGCTGTCGTTATAGAAGAAGTGGTCCTTTTAAATCAAACCAACATTTATAAATTCAAGCGGTAGCCAAAAATCTGTTATGAGGAGGGCTGTTTCGGGGGACCACGGAGGCTAATGGGGGGTCTGGGGCAAAACCATAGGAGGAACAAGGCTCTGGGAAACTAGCCCCAGCGCTTGAAAATTTGTGATTTTTTTTGGCCAAAATACTCGTAACTTAATTTTAGGCCTACTTTGATCAAAAACGATGATTTTAAAACGTGACTCAGAAATTATCAGTGCAAAAGCATGATTAAACTAGTTTCAAAGATGGGCTATGTGGCCAATTTTTATTCTCTTATTTACAAGTCAATGCTAAAATTTCAACTCCCTTAAGCCGCATTTACACGATCAACTTTTAGCTGCGAGAATCGACATTTTGCCTTTTTTCTTTCTCAAATCGCGTAGGTCACTTACACGGTGCAAGATTCATGTGTGATTTTGTCTGCGCGATATCGTCAGACACGCCCCCCGAAAAATCAAATCGTAGCAGTCACTTACACGGGAGAGATTTTAACGCGGCGCTCGCATTCGATTGCAACTCGCTGAAGTCACTTACACGTTGAGACTGCGTGCCATTGATTCTCGCAAAATCGAGTCGGCGGAAGAGTCGCTATCGCACTGGTTTACTTACACGGCGCGAGATAGTTTCAAAGCGTGGTTGCTGGTTTTGAGTTTGCAAAAGCGAACTGCTGCAAAAGCACTTCAAATGCGCCGCTTGTCAGCTTTTGCATTTGAAGCAATCACGCTTTGGAATTTTGAAAAGAAAATGAATGAAGCCAACGCAAGCGTAAAACGAAATACGAAGAATACTAAAAAACTTGCAATGAAAATGCAAGGTGAAAGATGAAGCAGCAACGGCGGTGTGCTGCTCGTGCCGAATGTGTGATACGTAAATGCTGTTTTGAGTTGGCTTGGATGGAGCAAAGTCAAGTGGGCATTAATGCTCATAATTTATTATAAAGTTCTGTCATTTACCCTTTTGGTATTGGTTTTTCTCTATCGCAACCCATCTCTGACTGTGTGTCTTGTTTTGTTATGCATAATGTTTGGTAAAAGAATAAAATTTATTAATATTTTTGTGCAGTTAATTCTAAAAACACTTTTGAAATTACTTTTTCTCCAAGCATGTGTAACTGACAAATTCATAATGTTTATTTACTTAATAGTGCACAAGTATTTTAGTATTTTATAGCAGATCTGTGCTGTCATATACTATACGAAATGCTAATGGTTAAATTTTATTTTTGTTAATAGAAGTTTACTTTTTGAGTTCTTCTGCAGTGATACCCGGCGCCTTTTGTCACTACAGAAGTACAGGCTCTTTTTCAATTAATCCAACATTCAAAAAATCCACATAGCATTCATATAATATGTGTTTTCATGTAATTATTTTATAGAGCTACTAAACCACAGCTGTTACAAATCACCAATATCCACAAAAATAAAACAAGCAGCGCATGCATTTGCTAAACGCTAGGCAATTACAGTTAGTATAGTGCGGAGGATGAATTATTATGAACAGTGCAAAAATACGCCAGTGACTTCATGTCAAAACTCATTCCTGGCGTTATTCAAATGAAAAAGCCCCATAAAACCACTCGAAATTGAGAACATGATTTCATTATAAACATCATCTTCATGAAATTAATGTTTAATCACAATATGCGGGGCAGTAGGTGTTGTGCTTCTCCACTTAACTGTGGTTATTTTAACAGCAAGAATTGCCGGTAGGCTCTAGCAATCTCGGGTCAGAAAAAAAGGCAAACGCTAACACGGTTTTAGCCGACAAAAACCAGTGGATGGTACTTGTATACAAAGTGCTGGACCCAACGAGTGAGCATAGATGTGAACCTATCAGCCTACTCTGCCAGCACTGTCACAGCACCGATTGACCTTTTTTGTGTTGCCCCGCTCTAGTTTTGATCCGGCCGCTTTTTCCTTTTAGTTTGCTCAGTTTGTGCGCCTCACTTTAGTTCCTGCACATAACGCTTTAAAAATCACGCGCTTTTTGGTAATTCCTGCACGCCTTTGTGTTTGGCCGAGTTACCTCTGTTCTGGCATTCCTTTTCATTCGAGCAACTGGCAAACAGACGTATTTCATTTTCAAGACCGCTCTTTTTCAAGACTGGCAAACAGACGTATTTCATTTTCAAGACCACAACTAAATTCTGTACTGATTCAAAACAAAAGAGCTTGAATAACTTCGAGAGTATAGAGTGCTATTGCGCATTGGACAGGTAACGAAAAAACTTTTTGGCTCTCGTTCAAACGAAAATTAGAGCTTGCTTTTTTGCTTTCCGCAATTTTACGATGCTGCAAAAGCAGCTAAAAAGGCGTTTACAAGCAGACAGACCATTAGGTATTAACAAACATTGCCGCTATAATTGACATCAATGATCTCAAAATTTAAGAACCAATTAAGAGCAACTGATGCTCAACATTGGCAAAAAATTAAGAACAGTCAGCCTCAACTCAAAATTTACTGGTTCTTATGAAAACAGTGTACTTACGGTATTCTTAAAACAAAATACAATAAAGGTACTGTTTTCTGTTGTTAATTTATCATACATTTTGTTAAGGGTTAAAGCCCTGCTTGATTGGCTTCACAGTAGTCAGCAATCAGCTCATGACTGCCGTATCTGCAGTAGACCAGTGCCAGCATCAACAAGAAAATTATTTCTTCTTCGTTTCAAACTAATATGAAGTAAATTTAATATCACAATCACAATTAATTACGGTAAAAGCACTACAGACTCTTTTGTAACATGAACACAATATTTTATGAAGTAAACTTAGGTAATCGCAGCCAGCGACTCGTAAAGCATTTGTGCATTGCGCTATGCCTGGGCGACTCGTAAATTGCATACGATTTGCTGTTTACACGAGCGCGACTTTGCCTGGTGACTCTCGAGACGCTGAAATCGACCTCGTGTAAGTGATCATGGGCGAGAACGATTGTTGCATCGAGTCGCGCAAAAATATAATCGGCATCGCAAATCGCAGGTGTTACTTACACGGCAGCGATTCTTGTCAAACGCGATCGCGGCAAGCGAGTCTTGCCTCGTGTGAGTAACCACTATGCGAGAGAGATTTTCACGCATAAAAAATCGTCGAATTGCGTTGCAAAAAAGTAGACCGTGTAAATGCGGCTTTTTATACACGTCTATAAATCAAAAAATCTTATTGTTCAAAATAACTCACTAGGAGTAATCTACGAGAATTTCGTCCATATTCTTTACAGAGAAAAATAATTGGGTGTCTAATGGAACAAAATTTGAGAAGAGCGATTCGTAACTAACTAAATAGCTAATAGTGAAGAACTTTCCCCTCCCTATTCAAATATTTTTCTTTGTTGTGAAACTATCAATCAAATTTGATTGCTTTTTTTTTAACTTTTTACTGATTTGTGAGTTATTTTTTTACTATTTAGCCTCTCCACCTAAATAAATGTTTCAAACGATGCTTTATATCATTTTAAGTCTATTTCAGTGCAAGAAAATACAGTCTCTGGGAGGTCATTACATGCTCGTTGTTATTTATCGAATGTTCGTTATTCAAAAAATAGCAAAAAATTGTATTACAAGCATCAAACATTACAAATAACCGCGAATAACCTTCCGAAAATTGCGACAAAAGTTCCTCTACAAGTACTATCGAATGTTTGCTATTTGTAATTTTGTATGATTTGCTCTTTGTTATTCGTTATTTGCTATTCGTTATTTGGTATTACGTGCTCAAATTATATAAGTAACGAATTGCGAATATTTGGCGACTAGGTCATTTTTTGGAAAATGTTTCGAATTCTATAAACCATTCGTTAACTTTATTTTTTATCAGTCTTGACGCTATATTTTCGATCGGTATAAAAAGTTGCGATGAAGCAAATAATCCCGGTACGTTTTTATCGTTTTGTATGTTTGTGTTGTCTTAGACAAGAAATTGATAGATCTTTTTGGAAAGACCATGTTGCCAAGAATACGGTATACCAAAAACTTAACGGAATAAAAATTGCTGATAACTACAAAACTTTGAACCGGGCAGCTTTATCTTCCTTAATAGCACAAAAGCTTAACTAGAAATTTTTGCGACATAATATCCTGATAGCCTATATATCTACTCGTCAATTAATAAGTTCGTCAAATGCGGTTGATTAAAGCTATCTCAGACTCAACTGAGTCACAATTCGATCAAATTTTACGATGTAAACTTTGGAACAGTATTCTTATAAATGCTTTGGGAAAAGATACAAAAGCTATTTAGTAAACAATCACAAAACTACGTCAAAATTTGATCGTCGCAGATAAAAAAAAAGAATGAGCAAGTCTTTCAACTTGCCAAAATTTTTTCAAGTTCTAGCTGCATTAATAGAAAAGAGTATTTTTGTTCCACAATTTGCTAGTAGTTTTTGCAGGATTAAATGCTTCAGAGAAAAAAAAACTACTTCTTACCATCAAATCGATAAATATCGAAGTTTCCGTGCTCGACAAGCACCCGTTTCACTCATATTGTTTTGTGTTTATTTTGGCTTCGGTTGTTGAAACTAATACAAGCGATATTTTTTCTTTCTTAACCGAAGCATATAAATTGACTGCAGTGGAAGAGAAGGAATGATATAGTACAATATATTGCAGAACAATTCCAACCAACTATAATTGATTGCAACGGCCAAGACAATAGCGGACACGCTAATGACGTAACAAACAACAGAGTTCAAATCGTTCATTATACCATATGTATTGAGCCGCATTTACACAGGCGACTTTTTTGCAACGCGATTCTAAGATTTTTTTAAGCGTGAAAATCTCTCTTGCAAAGTGATTACTCACACGAGGCGAGACTCGCTTGCCGCGATCGCGTTTCAGAAGAATCGGCGCAGTGTAAGTAACACCTCCGATTTGCGATGCCGATCATATTTTCCGCGGCTCGATGCAAGAATCGTTCTCGCTCATGATCACTTACACGAGGTCGATTTCAACGTCTCGAGAGTCCCAGGGCAAAGTCGCGCTCGTGTAAACAGCAAATCGTATGCAATTTACGAGTCGCCCAGGCATAGCGCAAAGCACAAATGCTTGGCGAGTCGCTGGCTACGATTATTCTAAATTTATTTCATAAAATATTGTGTTTATAGTACAAAATAGTCTGTAGTGCTTTTACCGTAAGAAATTGTGATTTCGGTGCTAAATTTACTTCGTATTAGTTTGAAACGCAGAAGTAATAGTTTTCTTGTTGATGCTGGCACTGGTCTATTGCAGATACGGCAGTCATGAGCTGATAACTGTGAAGCCAATCAAGCAGGACTTTAATCTTTTATAAAATGTATGATAAATTAACCACAAGTAACAGTACCCTTATTGCAGTACACTTTTTTTATAAGAACCAGTAATTTTTGAGATGAGGCTGGCTGTTCTTAATTTTTAGCCAATGTTGAGCCTCAGTTGCTCTTAATTGGTTCTTAAATTTTACGATCATTAATGTCAAGTATGGCGACCATGTTTGTTAATTTCTAACGAACTGTCTGCTAGTAAACGCCTTTTTAGCTGCTTTTTGAGCGTCGTAAAACTGCGGAAAGCGATAAAGCGAGAATTAGTTTTCGTTTGAACGAGAGATAAAAAGTTTTTTGTCACCTGCGCAGTGCTCAGCAGCACTCTACAGTCTCAAAATTGTTGCAATTTTGCTCGTAACTACCAAAAAACCACTCAAGCTTTGTTGTTTTGAATCAGTTCAGAATTTAGTTTCTTTTTTGATTTGGATTTGATTCTTTTGCGGTTGTTCTTAATATTATTTTATGTTGCTAAGACTGGTGTTGTTCCTAATTTGTTATTAAATTTAAAGCGAAAATAAGCCTCGTGTTCTTACAAAATTTTTCTTGCATAAAAAACTGTGATCAATTTTGTGATTGCTAATATTCTGACACAGCAAAAACAATGGTTAAAAATCTGAAAACTCTAGAATAGCTAAGACAATGAATTCACAATAATGGCATTTGGACAATGTATTGTGAAAATGGAGGTGCTTGTTACAGAAGCACTCTGCAACACTGTTGACTCTAGGTGCTGCAGCGAAACTCTGGAGCTTTGGTGTAGGCTCACACCCTATGCTCACTGGTAGGGTCCAGCAGCTTGAATACAAGTACTATTCACTGGCTTTTGTCGGCTAAAAACGTGTTAGCGTTTGCTTTCTTTTCTGACCCAAGATAGCTAGTAGCCTACCTGCATCTCTTGCGGTTAAAATAACCACAGTTAAGTAGAGAAACATAGCACTTACTGCACAGCATTTTGTAATTAAAGATTAATTTCATGAAAGTGCTCTTTCTAATGAAATCATATTCTCAATTTCTAATGGTTTTGTGGCGCTTTTTCATTTCAATAACGCTAGGAGTGAGTTCTGACCTGAAGTCACTGACGTATTTTTGCACTGTTCATCATTCTCCGTAGTCCGCGCTATACTTACTGTGATTGCCTTGCATTTAGCAAATGCATGCGCTGCTTATTTTATTATTGTGAATACTGGTGCTTTGTAACAGCTGTGGTTTAGTAGCTCCATAACAAAACTACATGAAATTACAGATTATGTAAATGCTATATGGATTTTTTGAATGTTGGTTTAATTACAAAAGAGGCAGTACTTCTGTAGCGACGGAAGGCGCCTGGTATCATTGCGGAAGAACTCAAAAAGTAAACTGATACAACCAAACATAAAACTTAACAATTAGCATTTCGTATAATATGACAGCACAGATTGACTATTTTTGAATTTGCTAGTCACACATGCTTGGAGAAAGGATAATTTCAAAAGTGATTTTAGAATGGAATGCACAAAAACTTTGATAATTTTTTTTATTTTATGCTAACAAATATTATGTGTAACCAAACAAGAAACACAGTCAGAGATGGGTTGCGGTAGAGAAAAACCAAGACCAAAAAGGTAAATGACAGAATTTTAAAACAAAGCATGAGTATTAATGCCCGCTTCACCTCGCTCCATCCAATCCAACTCAGAATGATACAGAGTAAGTAAGCTTTTTCGAGTAATTCCAGACGTTTATGTATCACACATTCTGCACGAGCAGCACGCCGCCCTTGCTGCTTCATCTTTCACCTAGCATTTTCATTGCAAGTTTTAAAGACATTAGCTTCTTAATTGCATTTACTCTATTTCGTTTTACGCTCGCGTTGGCTTCATACAATTTCTTATCAAAATTCCGAAGCGTTATTGTTTCAAATGCAAAAGCTGACAAGCTGAGCATTTGAAGTGCTTTTGCGGCAGTTGGCTCCTGCAAATTCAAAACCAGCAAACCGCGCTTGGAAACTATCTCTCACCGTGTAAGTAAACCAGTGCGATAGCGACTCTTCCGCCGACTCGATTTGGCGAGAATCCTGGCACGCAGTCTCAACGTGTAAGTGACTTCAGCGAGTTGCAATCGTATGCGAGCGCCGCGTTAAAATCTCTCCCGTGTGAGTGACTGCTACGATTTAATGTTTTTGGGGGCGTGTCTGGCGATATCGCGCAGACAAAATCTCACGTGAATCTTGCGCCGTGTAAATGACTATGCAATTTGAGAAAGGAAAAAGGCAAAATGTCTATTCTTGCAGTTAAAAGTCGATCGTGTAAATGCAGCTTTACATCGAAGCGTGTTACGAATTTTGGGGCCCATCTCTGCGTTATTGCGCCCAAGCAACACATCTCCTTTCGACGAAATATTGCAGCGATGGCGAGCCGTTGGCAACACTGTGTCCGATATGGCTGGCCTGAGATTTAAACCTATGCTCCATCGTTACCGTGTTATCGGCCAGTTCAGAACAGAGTTCACTAAGTGATTTCAATCCTTTCGCACGAATTTTTCCGCTACAAACGGAGCATTTATTAGCATTCGATGAGTTATTCGTTACAGCACATAGATGCGTTATACGAAAAAAAAAAGAAACTTTGAATAAGCAGTGGCGTCGTTAAGGATGGTGACACCCGTGGTGGAAATTTGTGGTGCCACCCTTTATAATGTATAGTAGGCGGCAAAAGATTATATTTTAAAGATAGTGGTACTACTTGATTACTGTACATATCGCTTTGGCTAGCTCAGTAACTTCTCATTTTAGATATTAAAACTTGGCAGTATGAGCAGCACACGTTGAGTATCAGACGCGTAACCAGAAATCTGCATTTGGGGGATGGGCTGTCTCGGGTGTCTGGAAGCTACTCGGACACCATTGAGGGGCGGACGGAGCCCCAAGCACGAAAACTTTGTATTTTTTTTGCAAGAATAACTTAATTTTAGGGGTATTCTGAATCTAATAAACTTAATGCTTTTAAATAGTGGTGGTGGCATTGAAATTAGTGGTGCAAAAACATGATTAGACTCAGAGGCGTAGCCAGAAATCTGCAATAAGGAAAGGCTTCTTGGGGTCTGGGCGCTTGAAAATTTTGTGTTTTTTTACAAAAATTGCTTAATTTTAAGGCATGTTTTGACAAAAAATAATGCTTTTCGAATGTGACATAGAAATTAGCGATGCAAAAACATAATTTAATTGGTTGCATAAATTGGCAATGATTATGTGGGAGGTGGTTACTGGTAAAATTTCAGTTCTCTTATTTACAAGCTGGTACCGTAAATCATAAAATCTTGTTTCAAAGAAACCCACGAGGAGTAATCGATTTTGTCTACTGTATATTGAATAGAGAAACAATTGGTGGAGGAAGGCTAATACAATGATATTAAGTCGAGTTGATTGTTAATTATTACTGAAGAGCCACCCCTCCTCTAATCCTAATCTTATATTTTTTATGAAACCTATACGTTCAGCATGTTTCAACAAGCGATCAAATTTGGTTGCTTAGTTTTGGCAATTTTTCAAAGTTGTTACTGATTTATGAGTTACATTCCTCTAAATAAATGTTTTAACCAATGTTTTAAATCATTTTTTAGTCCATTCCAGTGTGGTAAACATTTTCAATGATATTAAACAAATTTTTGCCTTGTTTTTTTTTGTTTGATTGGTCTCATAAAATGGTGTCATCCTAAAATGGTGACACCCGGGTGGGGGGCGCCTCTTATCCTAGCGACGCCACTACGAATAACGCACATAAATAACTATAAAAGCATATGAATAACGATTAGCGAATACGAATAACGAAATACCGCACATGAATAAACTATTAAAGCATATGAATAACAAATAGCGAATATGAATAACGAAATACTGCACATGAATAGCGAATTACGGATATGAATTACGAAACAGCATAACGAGTAACGAATGTGTGGTAAATAACAAAGATTTGGTAATTACCCCCGAAGAGCTAAAAACTGGTATTTTCTTTATTCGGTATTTTAGTAGTATTCTAGAGCGTTTAATGTATATCTGTGTTGTTCATTCATTTTTGTTTTGGTGCTACTTAATCACCGCTGTTATATCATTGAAAATCAATGCAAAAGAGTAATTTTTTATGTACTGTGCTTAGAATAATGTTTGTAATTTTTTGGTATTATACCTACTTAGAACGGACTTGGCGTTGACCACGATTTTAAACTTGCAAATGCCTCAGTGACAAAATAATATCCATGATAGCTGTCGGGTTTAATATACAGTAGCCTATAATACTGCGAAAGCTTATTTAATAAGAAAATGTTGTATGATAATTTACGTTAAACGCAATTCTGTACCCACCAAACCAAAACGGTAAAAAATCTTCACAAAATGTTGTTGTTTAGTTTAGATCTAATTTAGACTTAAAGATTATGTGTTATAAACGTAATCGCTAAAGATTTATTCACTGATTAATACATTAGTAAAGATACAGGTTTTAAATATTTTTATGACTGGTGATATTTGTCCTTTTGGCCTTGCTAGCGTTACTGATGAGCCCTGAGATTGGGCGAAACAGCTGTCTAAGGGTATCCTTTCACCTCGCAGAAAAACATTTTCCCGAAAATCATTTGCCAGAAAAGCATTTCCCTGAACGTTCTTTTTCCAGAATTAACAATTGTCAGAAATCACACTTGCCAGAATGAACACTTGCCTGAAATTACATCTGCCAGAATGAACACTTGCCTGAAATTACATTTGCCTGAATGAACAACTGTCCGAAATTACATTTCCCCGAAAACTTATTTTCCAGAATTTTCACTTGCCAGAATGCACATTTGGCCGAAATTACATTTCCCCGAAAACTTATTTTCCAGAATTTACACTTGCCAGAATGTACATTTGGCCGAAATTACATTTCCCCAAAAACTTATTTTCCAGAAATTACACTTGCCAGAATGTACATTTGGCCGAAATTACATTTCCCCAAAAGCTTATTTTCCAGAATTTACACTTGCCGGAATGTACATTTAGCCGAAATTACATTTCCCCAAAAGCTTATTTTACAGATATTATACACATTAAACCGAAAATTCGTTATTGATAGAATTTACATTACAAAAATATATAATATGCTTGTTCATTTTCAAAAATTATTAAGCTGCGTGTAGAATAAAAGGGGCAAAGGAAAGCAGTCTCTCACGTCTTGTAAGTAATTTTGACAAACAACGTTAGGTTTGAAATATTTTTGGTTTTTGATAAAAATAAGTGCCATTTTTACAACCGAACTATTCTTCCGAAGTTTGTGATGATATTTTGATGTGTTTTAGATTATCGGTAATATTACGGTATTTCGATAGTATCTGAAATTCACAAAAACATCAGCATACAAGCGTCGTACCATTGAAGTATCTTAGTCAGGCGCGTAGCCAAAAATCTGCAATGAGGGTCTGTTTCGGGGGTCTGATTGCGGAGCCCGCAGCCAGAGACCATTCGAGGTCTGGGGGCAGAGCGCCCAGCCGCTGGAAAATTTGGTATTTTTGCAAAACGGACTTAATTTTAGGCCTATTTTGACAAAAACCATTGCTTTAAAACGTGGCAAAGCTAAGAATTAACAGTAAAAATAGTTGATTAAACTGGTTGCAGAAATAGATTATGTAGAAAGTGGGTATAACCGGTAAAATTTTAGTTTCATATTTACAAGCTGGTAAATCATAAAATTCTAGTTTAGTAAAACTTACATGGGGTAATTTGTTTCGTGTATACTTCAGAGAAAGGTAATTGGAGGGGGAGCGGGCTAATGGAACGAAAGTTGAAAGAAGTGGTTGACAAAATTTGAGAGTAGTGATTGGTAATTAACTAAAATTGAATAGCCCCCCCGCTTATTTCTGAGTTTTAATTTTTTTTGATGAATATCCAAGCTCAGCATTTTTTAGCAAGCGCTCAAATTTAATTGCTTATTTTTGTCATTTTGAAAGTTTTTACTTATTTGTGTATTTTGTTTCTGACAAATCAGTTTCCTCTAAATAATTTTTTCAAAAGATGCTTTAAATCATTTTTGAGCCCATTCCAGTGCAGAAGACTGCTGTCTCAGAAAGCTATAGCCATTACCCCAGCAGTGCCGTCGCCAGGGCAAGCGAAGCAAAGGGGCACTAGCCAAAAGTGGGGGGCACTAAAATAGACTAAATTTGTGCATATTAAAACCGATCTTCACATCTTGTACGACTACAAATGTATATTCAAAAATGCTGTATTCATGTTCAAAAAAAAGACCTATAAGGCCGGCAACGTTTCTAATCTCGTTTTTGTCTGCGGCCCCTAATACAGCGCCGCAACTACAGTATAGCGTTTTTCTATGCAGAGTTGTAAACGGGCCGACTAGTTCAGGCCCGAACCCGGCCCGAAACCGAAAATTAATTTGAAGCCCAAATCATGCCCGAAAAAAAACAACTTAGGCTAGGTCTGAAAAATTTAGCAATGTTGCTAAGTTATTTTGATTTTATTTTTGTGCATCTAAGACAAAAAGCACGTCTCAGGCCCGAATTAAGCCCGAAAATTTTGTGAACTTTAGGCCCGAACCCGGCCCAAACCCGAACCAGACCCAAAAAGCCCTGCCCGATTTACAACTCTGGTTCTATGGGGCAAAATTTATTTCAGGAGAGGCCAAAAATTGCTGCCTTTTTCTACAATACGAGCATGGTGGGCCATAAGTGTAGCCAAGATTTTTGATTAGGGGGGAGGGCGCAAATCACGTGCAACAACGTTACCAGAAATTTTCGAAAGAAAAACTTTTTGTTGGACAAAGATGTTGTAGATTGGAAGATCAGAAGCCGTGGCCAGTGTTTTAGCACATAACCAGCATTTTGGTAAAGGGAGAGAGCTTAAACCTCCCAAAAAAGTGTAAAATGGGAGACGAGTTGAGCAAACTGGTGTACGTCAAACGTATTACAGACGTGAGTCTGTAGGTGAAACCCCCAACCGCAGGGCGATTTTTTGTAATTTTTTGGAAAACTAGCTATTTATTGCCATTGGATCACAATTTGTTTAGAGCCATTTGAAAAAATTAGATTTTTAACATTTGAAAGCCAATTAAAAAAATTAGATTGTTCAATCCTACTTCAATTTTCAAGTTAAGTCCAAAACATTTTAAAATCTTGCATTTTGGTGTTAAATTTTGTAACTGATTTGGCCCGGGTAGGGGAAAGCAAAATACATTGCCTAGTGCAATATTTTAGCAGTAAATAGTAATCCACTCGAAGATTTTTCTTAGAGATTTTTGATTTGTCATAAAAATAATCAGTTGCAGGAGCACATATACGGCCAAGAGAAACAAACCCCCTGAATTAAAATTTAATAGTTTGTTTAATGAACATTTTCCCTAGCTAAGTTTTTTTCAAAAGTATTTTGTCGCGTAAAACTGGCGGGGTTGAGGTGGATTGCTTTTTAAAAATGGTACAATAGATGGTTACGCCTATTAACGATGTTGTTGTTCGGGCCAGATTTATATTGTGCGGGAACCTTGGCACTTTGAAGATTTTCGCAACATCTTCCTGCCAAATATAGGTGAAGACCAAAAAAGTCTCACCATTTGAGCGCGGAACCCCTTTCTAGTACTGTGCTATATTATGGTAAATCCGGCCCTAGTTACTGCATTACGTTCATGAAAAGGTAAATGAGACCCTAAGATAGAAACTTTTAGAACAAAACTCTCATTTCTCCTGAGTTATATATACATTTAAATTGGTTGGAAAAAACTGAATTGAGGGGACCTGGTCGTCATTATTCTTATTAATTACTGTTGTTAGCAAAAAATGCTAGAAGAAAGTGAAACTGAAGAAACAAAAGGCTTTTTTGTCACATTTTTGTCATTGGTGACATTTCAATTGGGGGGGGGCAGGATCCCTGGCAACGCCTATGAGCTGGGCAGTTTGTTTTAGAAATAAGAGAGCGTTTAGCAATCTCTAAAGCAGAGTTTAATTCATTGATTGGTGTGGGTATGGGTTCGAAACCATTCGGGACAAAAGGAGCGGTTATTTTTGCCTTTCGGGACTAAATTCAAGTTTGGAAGTGAAGAAGCAAAAAGGTTAAGATAACCAGGGGCACCAGAAGCATTTGCACATAATTAAGTGGAAGGAGTATTGGTAGCTTCAGAAGAATCAAGATTCGAACCGGGGTGAGGGTCTCTAATACTTCTCATGACAAATCTATCAATTACTGCCAAACAAGACAAAACGCAGTGTACAACAGTTACTAAACAACTTTTTGGCCAAGGTCAAAATGACCACGTGCACTCATTGCTAATGCTAGCGTGCTACCCTGGTGCTGCCGCAACCGCACTTAACGACAATTTTTTTTATTGTAAAATATAGTTGCTATAGCGTCACAATAAAATTTTGGAATATTCTTCAAAGATTTTACTTATTAAACAGTTTGTTGCGTGTCAGCTAAATCAAGCAAGGATTGCGATTATGCATTAGGCTTATGCATACGGAGTGCTATCACAATCAATGTACCGATCATAAAAGTTTTGCGAAACGCAATATTTTGCATCAGTTCAAATCATTAAAAGCGGTTTTTACCGAAAGTCCGTATTTACGCTTATGCGCAAAAAAATACGGATATGCGTATAAAGAATACGCCTATGCGTATAAAATTCTTAAGCCGCTTTTACCGAACGTCCGTATTTACGCATATGCGTATAAAAAACGCATATCCGTATATACGAATATGCGTATTTACGCAGGGTAATTTATTGATGTGCAGAAATACGCGTATGCGTATTTCAGCTAGCGTATCTCAAAAGCATAATATACAGTAAGTGGCTTGTGAGTTTGGTATTACCTTTTATTTGATTGTTAAAATGTCACTGATAACATCTCGATCGAAAAGTCACATCATCAATTTTAGTCGACAGTCACACGAGGGCGTAAATGGCATTTTGTACCTATTACGATTTATTAAAGAAAAAAATTGTGGCAGACGAATTTGTGGTATGATTAAGAATATATTATTATTTTCAAAATTTTCCGTGATAAATTCATAAATTTTATTTTGTTTTCATCGTAAGACCGAAAAATAAAATGGCAGTTGGATAGAATGATATTTCTTTTTTGGATCTATCCCCAGGCCCAGAATGAATGTTTTTCACTGGCCCTGCTTCAGGGGCGTATTTAGGGGGACCATTGTTTCATCGCCCCCCCCCCCCCCTTCGGGTCGCCAGGATTGTATAATTGCGTGGAATAGTATGCAAAATTGAGGCATGCCCCCCCTTCGCAATTTGGGCATAAGGTTGGATCACACAATGGGTATATTCTGTTCGTTTTTTCTCGGCTTGCACCCACGTTTGGGCTTAAAATCGGAGGAAATTTGAGCGAAGACCTTTTTTTTTTTTGCTCTTCACCTAATTTTGGGCGAAAAATCGGACTAAATATGAGTGAAGACTTTTTTTTTTTGCTCTTCACCTAATTTTGGGCCAAAAATCGGACTGATTTTGGGTGGAACAATTTCTGATTCAGATCTTTGTTCTTCTCAAATTTTTGTGGCCCCCTTTTTCAAAATCCTGCGTACGCTACTGCCCAGGTTAGGTTTAAACTCCTTTACTCGCACTCTTGCGTGGTTACACCCGCACTTACCATCCATGCCATCAACTCCCATTTCCCTGCTGATGCTTTCCCCAACGTTCTGCAACCGTTGTGCGTCCCTGTGTTAATCGCTTTCGACATCGTAAATGAAAACACGTGGCCGGACCAATTCGACCAACTTTTTTGTTGTTTGCTCACTCGAGAGCTGCATCTTGCTGGGATTCTATTATTTACCGTGCATATTACAATAAAAAATAAAAATAAATTATAAGCTTAGAAAACACGTTATTTTGCATTAAAAAAAATAGGGTACTTGGTAACTTCAGAAAAATGTAGGGCAGTTAATTGATAGCGCTGTAGGCCTACTTAAAAACTTGCCATATCACATTTTCAAAACAGCAAGTTTTGTTACAGTTGTACACGTAGCATACCGGTGCAACTGTAATCAAGGCCTACGAAAGGGGGTTCAGGAAGCGCATCGACCCGCGTCTAGTGGGCGGCGAAAGATCTTACCGGGATAAGTTTACGGCTCGGTGCTCCGCCCTCAAGCCTCCGTAAGTAAACACTTTAGTTGCATTAATTTGCTCAACAGCCTTGCTCAACTGGGACAGTTTTCATACAAGAAAATTTTGCTTTGGATTTGAGGTGAATTTACACAGTATCCGTTTTTCGTACGTTTTCGTCCGTTTTTTTACGTTTTTGCTTCTTCTTGAAAAAGTATGCGCTTTTTCATCCGCAATTTTATAAGTTCATATCCGCACTAACCAAACAGTCACATACTGAACAAAAATTTTCCGAAAAAAATTTTTGTAAAGGGGTACAGCTTTATTTTGAAATATCGCTCTTATCCTTCATACACAAAATTTTTAAACAAAATTTTTACCTACATATAAATTTTTACCTACATATTTTACCTACATAAACATATACGAAAGGGGGTTCAGGAAGCGCATCGACCCGCGTCTAGTGGGCGGCGGAAGATCTTACCGGGATAAGTTTACGGCTCGGTGCTCCGCCCTCAAGCCTCCGTAAGTAAACACTTTAGTTGCATTAATTTGCTCAACAGCCTTGCTCAACTGGGACAGTTTTCATACAAGAAAATTTTGCTTTGGATTTGAGGTGAATTTACACAGTATCCGTTTTTCGTACGTTTTCGTCCGTTTTTTTACGGTTTTGCTTCTTCTTGAAAAAGTATGCGCTTTTTCATTCGCAATTTTATAAGTCCATATCCG
>OZ014481.1:35737061-36191253 GCA_963965965.1 Trididemnum nubilum | reverse complement strand
CGTCCGTTTTTTTACGTTTTTGCTTCTTCTTGAAAAAGTATGCGCTTTTTCATCCGCAATTTTATAAGTTCATATCCGCACTAACCAAACAGTCACATACTGAACAAAAATTTTCCGAAAAAAAATTTTTGTAAAGGGGTACAGCTTTATTTTGAAATATCGCTCTTATCCTTCATACACAAAATTTTAAACAAAATTTTTACCTACATATAAATTTTTACCTACATATTTTACCTACATAAACATATACGAAAGGGGGTTCAGGAAGCGCATCGACCCGCGTCTAGTGGGCGGCGGAAGATCTTACCGGGATAAGTTTACGGCTCGGTGCTCCGCCCTCAAGCCTCCGTAAGTAAACACTTTAGTTGCATTAATTTGCTCAACAGCCTTGCTCAACTGGGACAGTTTTCATACAAGAAAATTTTGCTTTGGATTTGAGGGTGAATTTACACAGTATCCGTTTTTCGTACGTTTTCGTCCGTTTTTTTACGGTTTTTGCTTCTTCTTGAAAAAGTATGCGCTTTTTCATTCGCAATTTTATAAGTCCATATCCGCACTAACCAAACAGTCACATACTGAACAAAAATTTTCCGAAAAAAAATTTTGTGTAAAGAGGTTCAGCTTTATTTTGAAATATCGCTCTTATCCTTCATACACAAAATTTTTAAACAAAATTTTTACCTACATACAACAGTCTACTTAGTGCAGATATGGACTTATAAAATTGCGGATGAAAAAGTGCATACTTTTTCAAGAAGAAGCAAAAACGTAAAAAACGGACAAAAACGTACGAAAAACGGATACTGTGTAAATTCACCTCAAATCCAAAGCAAAATTTTCTTGTATGAAAACTGTCCCAGTTGAGCAAGGCTGTCGAGCAAATTAATGCAACTAAAGTGTTTACTTACGGAGGCTTGAGGGCGGAGCACCGAGCCGTAAACTTATCCCGGTAAGATCTTCCGCCGCCCACTAGACGCGGGTCGATGCGCTTTCTGAACCCCCTTTCGTATATGTTTATGTAGGTAAAATATGTAGGTAAAAATTTATATGCAGGTAAAAATTTTGTTTAAAAATTTTGTGTATGAAGGATAAGAGCGATATTTCAAAATAAAGCTGTACCCCTTTACAAAAATTTTTTTTCGGAAAATTTTTGTTCAGTATGTGACTGTTTGGTTAGTGCGGATATGAACTTATAAAATTGCGGATGAAAAAGCGCATACTTTTTCAAGAAGAAGCAAAAACGTAAAAAAACGGACGAAAACGTACGAAAAACGGATACTGTGTAAATTCACCTCAAATCCAAAGCAAAATTTTCTTGAATGAAAACTGTCCCAATTGAGCAAGGCTGTTGAGCAAATTAATGCAACTAAAGTGTTTACTTACGGAGGCTTGAGGGCGGAGCACCGAGCCGTAAACTTATCCCGGTAAGATCTTCCGCCGCCCACTAGACGCGGGTCGATGCGCTTCCTGAACCCCCTTTCGTAGGCCTTGATTACAGTTGCACCGGTATGCTATGTGTACAACTGTAACAAAACTTGCTGTTTTGAAAATGTGATATGGCAAGTTTTTAAGTAGGCCTACAGCGCTATCAATTAACTGCCCTACATTTTTCTGAAGTTACCAAGTACCCTATTTTTTTTAATGCAAAATAACGTGTTTTCTAAGCTTATAATTTATTTTTATTTTTTATTGTAATATACACGGTAAATAATAGAATCCCAGCAAGATGCAGCTCTCGAGTGAGCAAATAACAAAAAAGTTGGTCGAATTGGTCCGGCCACGTGTTTTCATTTACGATGTCGAAAGCGATTAACACAGGGACGCACAACGGTTACAGAACGTTGGGGAAAGCATCAGCAGGGAAATGGGAGTTGATGGCATGGATGGTAAGTGCGGGTGTAACCACGCAAGAGTGCGAGTAAAGGAGTTTAAACCTAACCAGGGCGGTAGCGTACGCAGGATTTTGAAAAAGGGGGCCACAAAAATTTGAGAAGAACAAAGATCTGAATCAGAAATTGTTCCACCCAAAATCAGTCCGATTTTTGGCCCAAAATTAGGTGAAGAGCAAAAAAAAAAAGTCTTCACTCATATTTAGTCCGATTTTTCGCCCAAAATTAGGTGAAGAGCAAAAAAAAAAAGGTCTTCGCTCAAATTTCCTCCGATTTTAAGCCCAAACGTGAGTGCAAGCCGAGAAAAAACGAACAGAACATACCCATTGTGTGATCCAACCTTATGCCCAAATTGCGAAGGGGGGGCATGCCTCAATTTTGCATACTATTCCACGCAATTATACAATCCTGGCGACCCGAAGGGGGGGGGGGGGCGATGAAACAATGGTCCCCCTAAATACGCCCCTGAAGCAGGGCCAGTGAAAAACATTCATTCTGGGCCTGGGGATAGATCCAAAAAAGAAATATCATTCTATCCAACTGCCATTTTATTTTTCGGTCTTACGATGAAAACAAAATAAAATTTATGAATTTATCACGGAAAATTTTGAAAATAATAATATATTCTTAATCATACCACAAATTCGTCTGCCACAATTTTTTTCTTTAATACATTGTAATAGCTACAGAATGTTATTTACGCCCTCGTGTGACTGTCGACTAAAATTGATGATGTGACTTTTCGATCGAGATGTTATCAGCGACATTTTAACAATCAAATAAAAGGTAACACCAAACTCACAAGCCACTTATATTATGCTTTTGAGATACGCTAGCTGAAATACGCATATTCGTATATACGGATATGCATTTTTTATACGCATATGCGTAAATACAGACGTTCGGTAAAAGCGGCTTTAGTTAACAGTCTTACAATAGGCTACTTA
The DNA here is from genome assembly GCA_963965965.1 of Trididemnum nubilum. Taxonomy (NCBI): domain Eukaryota; kingdom Metazoa; phylum Chordata; class Ascidiacea; order Aplousobranchia; family Didemnidae; genus Trididemnum; species Trididemnum nubilum. Next base: position 36,188,417 of record OZ014481.1, on the reverse strand, counting down.
AGGCCAACCAATATTTTCTCCTATTGTCGCTTCGGGGTTTGGGCGGGCGAAATTTTTTTTTGGGGTGCCGCCCCTCCTGCTCCCCCCCCCCTTAGTTGCGGCCCTACTGTAATTGCTTGAAAACTTTATCTGCAGCAGTAAATGCTGCCAAACGCGCAACCAGGATTTTGCTAAAGAGGGGTGAAAAAAATATTTTTTTTTCTCAAAAATTCTATAATTTAGGCCTTGAGCTAAACAAACTGATGCAACTAGAGTGTGTCACAGACCGGGGCCTGGGAGTGGAGCCCCCAACCAATGGGCAATGTTTGTGATTTTACCGCAAAGAAATAGGAATTTTAACGGCATTTTAATCACATTTCGCACTTTTTGAAGCCGCATCAATGACTAAATTGATAAAATTCAGAAGTCATTTCAAAGACTTAAATTGCTTAACCCCTTTAGTCCTCCCCCCCTTACTTCAGGTCAAGTCTAAATACGTTTAAACGCTTGTATTTTGAAGTTAAATTTTCTAAGTGAATTGGCTAAGGGGGCCTAAGCCCATTCACAATGGTGCTCCATTGACTGCGACCTAAAAATGTTGAGTGTGCTCCAAGGATCAAAAACAGCTGCTCTTTGAAAATAATGTTTTCACCTATTGTTCATGTCATAATCACTAACAAAGTATCGGTAACAATTCTGCAGTCTTACATCTCTCTTCTGCGACAAATTTGTAAAGGCGTGTTACAGTAAAAAGGCGGGTTGTTCCGTCACATTTATGTACACTAGTTGATTGCCAGCAATTTGGCAAAAGGTCTGAAAACGTCAAAGGAAAATTATGTTTGAAAGTTATTATTGCTATATTTCTATCATTGACTATTGTCTTATCGTAACGTGATGTTGCAGAACAGTATTTTGAGTAAACTGAAATTGGGGGCACGGCCCCCCAGTAGCGACGGCACTGCATCACTTCCCCGCCTAGGCTACTGACGTTAGTGCAGACTTACACGTATGAAAAGACGAAACTGAAATTTCACGAACATTACGCTTACATATGGCCTACAGCAGTGTTTTTCAACCTGTGGGCCATAGAAACATTTTATGGTGGGCTACAAAGCTATTTAGGTAACTGCAAATTCGGTTGAAAAAATGTCTTGATCATTGGCGCTGTGGGGCCCGTTAAAGAGCTACGTAGCAAAAAATTTGCGGTTTTTGGCGTGGATACCCTTTTTTTTTTGTGGAGATCACCTGAAAACTGAAAAATTGCGATTAAGCTAGCGATTTAGATGTGAGCCATGGACAATTTTCGAATTGAAAATAGGCCACGGTGATGAAAAGATTGGGAAGCACTGGCCTACAGTCTTGCTTTAATAGAGCTCGTTAGGTGAGCGTTTTCTCGCATTAATTAGACAATAATATAATGAAATATTCGTGTCAGTAAATTTGAAGAATTAAAAAAAAAACATCGTACGGTACTGTCATTTTGATTTGAGGTACATAACGCGCTTTGAGGAAAATTTATTTAAAGCAGAATTAATGTTTCACTGACACCAATGTGTAAATTGGTGAAATTGTTCAATTTGAAAGATTGACAGGAGCCTGGTTGCAAACAAATATTAACTCAAAATCCTCTGGTCAAAAGTAAACAGCAGAGAATTCTTAACAGCAGGAAATTCGAATTTTCATCATATACAGTTGCAGTCCAGCTACCTCCCCAACAACAATCTCGACAAGATCATTCATTCTACGTTGTTCATTACATCGCATTATGCGGTCAGTTTTTGCTAGAGCAAGGCTCGTTGGTTGCAATTGTGACGTCACCTTAAGAAATCACTTATCTTCTTGCCACCTTTGCATGAACTGCGAATGAAATGTTCTAAATTGTGTGAAATGTGAATGGCGGGTATTGACATCACAATGAGATTTTCGTAGGAGTGTCTTTCTCGGTTGATTTCAACTAAAACCTCTTTGAAGCTGGTTGTGAGAATATACGCCATTGCTGCTTTTTTGAGTGTTTGTAAGCTAAAGCGCGAAATCTTTAGCCGAGGAATGCAACAAGTGTTGTTTTGCTGGCTTGCATTTGATGTAGACTTTGGCTGCTTTGTACTACAGCCGCAGATTTAATTTTGTCGCGAACGCAAGACGAATTACACCATTTTTTTTTTAAACAACAATATTTCATAAAAACCACAGGCTCATTGTTGTTCAGAATCTAAAAAAATGCCAGCCTCCGTCTGTAACAAAAAGATTGGAAACAAAAAAGAATAAATTTCAAATCTTAAAAGCAACTAAATTCTGCGCTAATTCAAAACGATAAACTTTTAGTAATTTTCTAGTATTTACAAGCAAAAATATTGCAGTGCTGCTTCAAACTGCGCAAGCAACTCATAAATATTTAGATGTTCTCAAGTTAAAAAAAACTCCGTGTTTTTTGCTTTTGCAGTTTTACGATGCTGCAAAAAAGGTCTTTGCTCAAGCTGACAGAGCATTCGGAATTAAACATCAAAATAACTTTAAAAACATGATCGTTTCAGGCCCGGCGCCAGGATAGCGTGACTGGGGGTGGGGGAAAAAATAAATTTGGGGGGCACGGAAAATTTATTTATGTTAATTCGAGAGGGGCACGGGGGCACGTTAATTTATTCCAGTGTGGATCAAACGAACGAGATGAATACCAAAAAAAAAAGATCTTCAGTTCAAAAATTTCCACAAATTCTGGTCATCGTCTCAAAATTCTTGCAATTTTTCACGAATTCTTAAGCGTAGAACAAAAAAAAAGAGGTCTTCGTCCCAAAAGTTCAATGAAATCCGGTGTGAGTCCACAAAAATTACGAAAATATGGGCGGTAAACACCAATTTGGGAGTCTTAGGCCTCAATTTGCACTCCAATAGCCCCGAGCCTGTTAATTTCTTCGAGGCACAGTCCTCGCTTGGGGGTGCACAATTTTTGTTTGGGGGGGCACAAGCAGTCATTTCGGGGGGGACGGCCCCGGAATGCCCCCCGTGGCGCCGGGCCTGGGTTGTTTAAATTGACATGAACGTTCTTTAAATTCAAGAACTAATATTAAGAACAAATAAAGCAGCAAATTGGCAAAAAACTAAGAGAAGACAGCCTCAACTTAAAATTTATTAGTTTTTCTAGAAAAGTGTAACCTGGGGTAAAGTAAGCTTGCTTTGCCTCAGTGAACATGCTTGCATCGATTTTTAACTGCTAATTTTCGTTACGCTTGAAGCACAACTTATGATAGCAAATTGACTAATAAGCTGGGTTATATTTCTCATTCAGTAAGCTAACTGTTATCGCAACGTTTCTTAATTTCAACTAAAAGTTTGTTCTGCTTATTAGAAATAAATAACCTAAACATTAGTATCATTTTTTGAATGAAAAATAGTTTCTAGAAAATGAATTTTTGAGGAAATGTAATTTCTGGAAAATAAGTTTTCGGGGAAATGTAATTTCGACTACATGTACATTCCGGCAAGTGTAAATTCTGGAAAATAAGCTTTTGGGGAAATGTAATTTCGGCCAAATGTACATTCTGGCAAGTGTAAATTCTGGAAAATAAGCTTTTTGGGAAATGTGATTTCGGCTAAATGCACATTCTGGCAAGTGTAATTTCTGGAAAATAAGCTTTCGGGGAAATGTGATTTTGGCTAAATGTACATTCTGGCAAGTGTAATTTCTGGAAAATAAGCTTTCGGGGAAATGTGATTTTGGCTAAATGTACATTCTGGCAAGTGTAAATTCTGGAAAATAAGCTTTTGGGGAAATGTGATTTCGGCCAAATGTACATTCTGGCAAGTGTAATTTCTGGAAAATAAGTTTTCGGGGAAATGTAATTTTGGCCAAATGTACCGTACATACTGGCAAGCGTAAATTCCGGAAAATAAGCTTTTGGGGAAATGTAATTTCGGCCAAATGTACATTCTGGCAAGTGTAAATTCCGGAAAATAAATTTTCGGGGAAATGTAATTTCGGCTAAATGTACATTTCGGCAAGTGTAAATTCTGGAAAATAAGTTTTCGGGGAAATGTAATTTCGGCCAAATGTACATTCTGGCAAGAGTAATTCTGGAAGATAAGTTTTCGGGGAAATGTAATTTCGGCCAAATGTACATTCGGCCAAATGAGTATTTGGGCTAATGTAATTTCTGGCAAATGCATGTTTAGGCAAGTGTAAATTCTGGAAAGTGCACGTTCAGGAAAATGTAATTTCTGGCTAATGCACGTTCAGCAAAATGTAATTTCTGGAAAATGCACGTTCAGGAAATGTGTATTCGGGATAATGTAGTTTCGACCAAGTGTTTCTCGGGGAAATGTAATTTCTGGAAGGTGTTTTTCGGGGAGGTGTATAGGATCCCTGTCTAAGGCATGCAATTGGAAATTATTCTGAGTTGAACTATTATAATTATCTCTTGTAACATGGTGATTACTTAATATTTTTTGGAAAAAATATTGTGATATGATCTGGTACTAATTTGCGATTCCTTGCCTTTTTACGACTTGCAGTCCTTGCTATACTGATGAGGAGTAAAAGACGAATGTCGATTCCGAAACAGTATGTCTTTGGCTGTTAATCAAAGGTTTGATTGTGCCTATAAGACTCTGTATACTGTCCATAGCTTAATTTACACTTGTTTAGCAAATTTAAACTTCAAACAATACTTTACATCTTAAATTCCAGAAGTTACTTCTTTTGGGGCTCCTGCCTTTATTTCTTAGTTAAGGGCAAGGAACTATTCAACAAAGGTACGCTTTAATTACGTTTAAATAACCACGTTCACTTCAAAATATTCTAACTCATGTTGGGACTTTGCGCGAACGTGCATCAAAGCTCAATTGATTTGCTTATAACTACAGTAATAAACGATCAAGCCTAGAAAGTTGAATTTTGGACACAACATGTCAATAAATAAAAGCGTCATGTATGTCAATTTTAAGGATCCTAGATTGCGTGATCGTGAATTAAAACCCTCAAAAATAGGAAAAACGACGATTTAAGGGTCGAAAATTTATTAATTCACTTATAACTCAAAAATCCCTTGACGTGAAGAGCTGAAATACGGACAAAACATGGGCGCGAATGGAGGCTGTGCATAACGAGTTTGGGTCGTTCGGTCTGATAACTGGACATTTACAGGTTAAAAATCGGAAAAAAGTGGATAAAATTGAACCCGTATGCCTCAATAAGTACAATACTAACAGATATTGATAAAAATAGATTTGTGGTTATGAACACACTATCAACAATTTTTCCTTTGAACAATGTTCATTTACCCCAACTTGAACACTAGTTTTCTTTCTTTTTTATTTTTCTTTTTTTTTCCGAGCTATGTACGTTTAAACCGCTCTATGCACATTATTGAAAATTTGGACCGTTGCAGATATCAGGGAGGTCTACGTCCCTTCCAAAATCGCAAATGCGACGTTGGGGCAATCCCGCTGAAACGGAACCTCCGAAATTCGAACTTTTAACTACTTCAGCTAGACACCAGTAGTTTTCAGGATAGGTTAATATAAAGAAAAGATAAAAGTTGGCAAAATTTTGGGCCCAAAATGGAGGTTCTTCTCAAACGGATCCGCCAAATGTTCAAACTTTTTTAACACTTAATCTAGACATTAAAGTTTTTCGGGATAGGTTAATATAACACCACAATATCAAATGACAAAATTTGGGGGTACCGAAATGAGGAATTCTCACAGAGGTCCGCCAAAATTCAAACTTTTTAACCACTTAAACTAGACACATGAATTTTCAGGTTATAGGTTAATACAAAGAAAAGATAAAATTAGACGAAATTTCGCTACCAAAACTGGGGTTTCCTCAAACAAGTGCGCCGAACTTCAAATTTTTTAACCACTTAAACTAGACAGATAAATTTTCAGAATAGTCCAGTGTAAAATCACGATCGAATACAACAATATTTGGGGTTGCCTCAATGAGAGGTCCCGCAAATGAGTTTGGCAAAATTCACACATTGTAGCTACCAAAGGATACATGAGATTTTAAGAATAGGTTTGTATAACAATACAATACAATACGACAAAATTTTGGGGCTACCAAACTAAGGGTCCCTTCTAAAGATAAGTAAATATACATTAAACTTAAACTTTGAAAAAAAATTTGGGGTTACCACAATTGGTTTTCCCCCAAACAGGTTCTCGAAAATTCAAAAGTTTTAACTACTTACGGTACACATATGAAATTTTCAGGGAAGGCAGCAAAAAGATAAAATATGTCAAAATTTTGGGTGCCACGATGGGGGTCCCCCTCAAACGAGTTCTCCAAACTTCAAAAAATTTTAACCGCTCAAGCTAGACAGACAAAATTTTTGAAATAGGTAATTAAAAAGACACATAAAATTTGACAAAACTTTGGGATGCCATGTTTGGGCGACCCCAAGAATCCCCACAAATTTTAGACTTTTAAGCCAAAAAGGCTTTTCAAAATATAAACTTTTGTAACACTTAAGCCAGACAATTGAAATTTCAGGGACATTTAATTGAAACACGATAGACTTTGGTGCTGCCACATTGGGGATGGAGGGTTCACCCGAAATCGAGCCGTTAAAATTTTAAATCTCTCAGGCGGAAAAAAATTCAATTTTCAGGATAGATTACATCAAAAAAGATAAAACACAAAAAAATATTGGGGTGCCACGCATAGTACTGGAAACCCCAAAATTCTAAATAAAACTATACTTGAGATGAACAATTTTCTTAGATTGGCTTATATAAATTAAAGATAAAACACGACAAAATTTGAGGGTGCAACGTTTAGGCAAGCTTGACAATTGAACATCTAAAATTTTTAACCACTCCAGCGAGACATAATAAGTTTTTATTGTAGGTTAATATAAAAGATAAACCGTGACAAAATTTGTGGATGCGACGTTGAAAATTAGCCTTTGAAAGGACTTCGAATGTATGAGAATTTTATGCCTTGAACTAGATGGCCGAAATTCTCAGAATGATTTGCTTTTATAGAAAACTTTAAAAGTCAAACTTAGCGATTCCAAATTTGGAGATTTCCTCCAAAATGGACCTCCAACATTTACGGGTCGAAGTAATTGAGCTTAATGGCTTTGATAGATTTGAGCTAGATGGCTGAGTTTCTTACAAAACTGTCATCTGTGACGTTGACAAATTTACCTTACTTTTTCTTGTGTCGCAAGGTTTTTGAAGAATGCAATTGAGAACGTTCTAGTGCTAAATAATGGATTCATTGTACAGCTTGCTTCAAAGTTAGAAGCCCTCTCTGCAGCTTAAACGAAATTTTATGAAGTTTTCTTCATTAGACTAGTTCGAAGTTTATTAACGTCAGTTTCTATTAAGCTATTTTGCATTTCAAAGTTTGTTTATTTTGATGTCGAGTAACTGAGTTTGATCAACCCAGATAGCTAATAGTGCCGAGAAAATTAGGTGGATTGACAAACTTGGGTAAAAATTGAAATGCCGTTGCATTTTCAGAACTTTTAATCTAAATCTTTATAAGAACATGCTGGGTAGTCATCTCGACAGATCGTGCAAAAGGGCGTACAGAAAACAGCGATGGTTTACCAAAATATTCTCATCAACCTGTGACGATAAGTGTGTAAAGTACTACGAAAAAATAAATTTTGATTCTCTGTTTTTTTTTGTTTTTTTTTCAATTTGTAAAATATGTCCCCAAGAGTGCAGGCATTGAGACAAACAGGTGAAGGTACCAAAAATACTAACGATTTAGTTATAACTTAAATAAATGCCTGTTTTAGATTTTTATAATTTAAGCACTTTTTATTTTAGTTTATGCTCTAAACGGAGGAAACAAGCTTTAATTTCGAAACATTCTGTGCAGTATCCTTATGTTGAATTGCGATGCAACAAAGCGTTCTCAGAATCATACATGGCTGTAAGTTAGGCTGATGTAATTGGGACTTCGCACCAGTGCGTAGTATCTTTGTTTTTGTTCGCGAATTTTGGCAGATGAGAATTGATTAATCTAGAAAGTTGAAATTTGGACTTAACATAAGAATTAACTAAAACGTCATGCGTGCCAATTTTGGAGGGTGTAGATCACGTGATCGTAAATTGAGACACCAAAAAACATAAAAAAGGCGATTTTTGGATCGAAAATTTATTAATTCGCCTATTGCTTAAAAACCACTTGTTGTGTACACCTAAAATTTGGACACAATGTGGGTGCTTATGAATGCTTTACACAAACCGAGTTTGCGGGCGCCCGGTCCCGTGGCCAATATTTTAACGGTCGAAAATGGTAAAAAAATTGACAAATTTGAACCAATATATCTCGGTAATTACCGATATTGATGTAAATTTTTTGTGATTTTTGAACACACTATCAACCACCTTTCTTTTGGTCATGCTCGTTTTGCTCGAACTTGAATTCTGTTTTTCTTGTTTTGCTTCGTTTTTCTTACTTTTTTTCTTGTTGTTTTCGCGCTATGCCCTTTGACACCCTAAACGCACTGTATTCAATTTTTGACCGATTGAAGATATCAGTGAGGACTTTTGTGCAACAGAAATTGAAGGTGCTAGATTGGAGAGTCCCCCTCAATCGAGTTCTCCAAGCTTTTGAACTTTTAAAGCGTTTCCGCTGGATGGATCAAATTTTCGGAATGGGTAGGTGTTGAAAATAGACTAAAGCTAACAAAAATTGCGGAGTGCCACGATGGCAGTTTTTCCCAAACGAGCTCTCTCAAATTCAAACTTTTTACCTTTCTTAGTTAGACACTTGAAATTATTAAGGTAAGCAAATATGAAGAAGAGACAAATATGACAAAATTTGGGAATATCAAATCGGGGATACTCATTAAACGGGGCCACCAAAATTCAAACTTTTTCGCCCCTCACGCTACAGACACATGAAATTTTCAGGATAGGCAGATATGGAAGAAAAGATAAAATTTGACAAAATTTGGGGATGCCAAATGAAGGGATCCCACTTATACAAGAATGCCCCAATTCAGACTTTAACCGATTAACCATTTACGCTAAAAATGATGAAAATGGAGAAAAGATAAACTTTGACAAAATTTGGGGCATTAAAATAGGGGTCCGTCAATTTGAACTTTCAAAAGTCAAACTTTTCAACTATTCAAGTTAGAAACATTTTTACATAAAAGCCGCTGAATAAAATCATAATAAGTGAAAAAAATTACCAAGTTTTCGTGCCACAACTGGGGAGTACTCCTCCACGGTTCCTTCAAAATTTTTAACCACTCCGGATAGACAAACAAAATTTTCAAGATAGGTAAAAGTATAATATGAAAAAATTTGAGGCACTTATACTATAGGGGTCCTCCAATTATGTTGACACCTCCCTCTATTAACTGCAAGAGATAAACAAGTTAAATCAATTGGATAGGCTTATTGTAAATCAAAGATTAAAGATAACAAAATTTGGTTGGCTCTAATGAAAAGATCATGCCAAATAGGCCCTTTATAATTTTAAAATCTTAATTACGAAGTATTCCAGCTATAAAAATATCAAGTTTTAAGAGTATCGGTAGGCTAATATAAGAAAAACATAAAACATGCCAAACTTGGCAAAAGCATTTTTGGCAATAAAACATGTCAAAATTGGACAATTAGCCCTTCAATTGACCTTCAAACTATAAGATGAATTCCCACAATTACAGTAAATGCAATGACAGAAAGGTAGCAGAGTCAAAGTTATGGGAATACTCCAACATTTAAGATGTTGAAATTCTTAAGCTTAAAGGCTTTGCTAGATTTCAGCGAGATGGCCAATCTTTTTTCCTAAACTGTCATTTGTGACTTTGAAAAAATCTACAGTATTTACTCATCAACGTTTTTGAACAACTTTATAAGGAAAGTTTTCGTGCTGAATAATGGATGTAATACAATATACTGTACAATATCCAATATGTTGGCCGTTGGGTTGCACTGCTAAACAGAGTTCTCAGGATAGGAATAGCTGTAAAATTCGTGCATATTTGTGGCCATGGTTAGAGTTAAGTTTGGCTGATACAAAAATGCGCTTTGCTTAAAAGTAGCTGGAATTTTAAAGATTACTCTATCTCATTTCATAATAAAATGAAAAACTGTTATGTCGCTCTCACACTTTGGCGAATTTGACTGCGACTCCACTGCGAATCAATTCGCTGCGCAGTCTCAGCGCATTCGCAGCGCAGTCTCCGTAGAGTCGCAGAGAATGGCGATTTCTCGGCGAATACTTTGCGAATTGATATCTATTAATGTTGAAGAGAAAAAAAATATTCATTTTCATGATCGGAAAACAGGTAAAATTTAAAAAAACAAACTTTATTTAGAAGAGTAATTAAGCTTGTTACTTCTGATGAAGATATAAATTTTATTTAATTTAGCAGCAAACAAAAAGCACGAACGTTGTCCGAAAAATCAAAATCAAAAAGAAAAATGACTTAGACCGGTTAGTTTTCGCGACATAGCTATGATGTATTACGGCATACGTGAGCGGTAACGCGGTATTTTTTCAATGGTACCGTTGGTTCATTACCGCGATACTTTACCGTTTAAAGACGTACTGGTTCTTTATAGAAATGCAAAACTTTTATTTAAACCAATGTGAAAAATAAATGTTGTGAATGGTCATAGTAATTTATGGGTAAATTTTAACATCTACGCTCGTAAAAATCGATTAAAATCTTTCTAAACTTTTTAACAGTAAAATTTTCAACTAAATATAAACCAATCAAAATGTTCCTCTTTTTTCAACGTTTATTGTCTTAACTTAATTTCAAAATCACAAAAGCATTAAAGTGGTTACTAACCTTGAAATTACGGTAGCTTTATTATTTTTATTTTTGTTCAAGTCTTTATTATTTCGTATTATTTCTGTGATTGAAGAGGATATATGCTTATCAAATGGGCACAGTTTTCGTTAAACAGATTTTACTAAATACTCAAAGTCAATTTTACTAAAATATGCAACTTTAATGTCGTTTCACACTGCTGCTACTTTAATGTTCATTTTGTTGCAAGCATAAAACTTAAATATATCCAGCTTTAGAGCAGAAAAACTGGACTAAGGAATAGTTTTGCCGATAAAAAAATAGCCGAAGCTGTCTAAAACGTTTTATTTGAGATACGTTTTAACTTAGTCATTAATTATCAATCTGCAAATAACATGCAAAAGGATTTAGACCAGCAGCCCAGAAGGTTTATTAACCCCAAAGACGGCGGAAGGTTTGATGCGCCTAAAATACACGTCTTTACTCACCTTTTAAGAAAATGTTTTATTGGCAAGCAAAAGTTCGGCTAAGACCCCCCCAAATCCACAATTTATCGGGGTCAAAATGGCCTTTATTTACCCAAAAAACGGCATGGATAAAAATTGCTTAAGATCGTTCTCTGGGGTCCACTAAATAATGAAATGGCGCAAACACTACTTTAGGTTCGGCTAACCCCTCACAGTAACGAATTTAGGGGAGTCAAAAATGGCTTTTATTTACCCCAAACACGGCATGGATAAAAATTGCTTAAAAATATTCGTTGGAGTCCACTGAACACAAAAATGGCAAGGTCAGTAACTTTAGGTCCGGCTAACCTCTTAACAGTAACGAATTTAGGAGGGAAGCTCAAAAACTGCCTTTATTTAACCCAAAGACGGCATGGATAAAAATTGCTCAAAAACGTCCGATGGAGTCCACTGAACACAAAAATGACGAAGACAGTAACTTTAGGCTCGGCTAACCCCTTGACAGTAACGAGTTTACGGCATAAGTGGGCAAGTTAATGCAAAACGATAGCTTCGTTTACCACTCGTCCGTTAACAAACTTCACACCTCTGTTAACGTTAATCCGTTATTTTCAGATTTAATTAAGGGAAGTTAATAAAGTCCGTTAATTCATTAACATATTGAGTGTAATTTACATTTCTTTTTATTCACTCACTTGTAGAACACGTATTGACGCTGTCGAGCTAATTGTAAGGAAATATTTACTGCTGTGGTGGTCTTTTTGTGTTTTGGAAGTAACATTTTACAGTCTAATCTAAGTTCAACATAAAAATAAGTTCAAATGCACAAACGAAGCTGCGATCGGAAAATCTTTGGATGTTGTGAACAGCGATAATTAATAGACCTATAAAGCTGCAGCCTATTATTTGCCACAATAAAGAGCTTCTTTCTTCGCACTCTTCTATAAAACTCGTGCTAATACGCAACAAGTGTTACCAGAGCAAACTGGTTCATACCGGTGCGATGAATGAATGGTGCAAGATATTAACGATATAAACCTTAACGGAAGTTAACAGAACTTAACGGAAGTTAATTTAGTCCGTTAACATGAAAAAACTTTTTAACAGATTAACGAGTTAATGAAAAAGTTAGTTTCGTTAGTAACGGACTTGTGCCCACGTATGATTTAGGGGGGGGGGCACAAAAACTTACCTTTATTTACCTCGAAGACGGTAACGGTAAAAATTGTTAAAAAACATTTCTTGCAGTCCGCTGAACGCATAAACGGTTAAAACAGTTACTGGTTTGGATACCTGACAGTAACTAATCTAGAGAAAAGCTCGAAAAATTTGCTTTTATTTGTGTGAAGACTACAGGGGTAAAAACTGCTCAAAAACGTTTCTTGGGAGTCCACTGAAAACAAAAACAATGGCAATAAACTTTGGTATCCTCTAACTGATTTCTTACACTTACTGCAAAAGCCATTGCAGCACTAAATATTGCTTTTACAGTATTGTTTTTGAAAAAGTTGGTATTAAGTTGATGGCGTCATCAATAATGAAGTAACGTAATGGTCAATTTTGGCAAAAATGCCGTCGTTTTCAATGTCGTTACATGTGAGCACTTACCACGTTTTCACAAAAATCACTGTTTTGCAGTATTGATTACGTCGTTAAGCCGATCAGTGTATGAGTGGATAGAGCGTCTGCTACTGAAACGGTAAACTTGGGTTCCATTCCCGTTCGGGTCAAACCAAAGACTATAACAATTGGTACTCACAGCTTGTTTGCTTGACGTTCAGTATTGAAAGGGTAGTGTGAAGCTTTCATCGTGTGTGGTAGACTGGTGGGCAAGTGGCAGCTTGACCAGAAGACCAAAAGGTCCCTTCGCTATCTCCTGGCCAAGGCAACTTGGTGGTTAAAATTTAATGACAATTGCAGTAATTTCACGACGCACCGGTCACACACAGTTAATTGTGCTACGGCTAAATTAAAAAAATAAATTAAGTAAATTTACTATGTCTTATATCACACCACCAAAACTGCGTTAAATTTGTGTCACAGTCTCGAAGCAACTTATGCGAGTATAGTATTTCAAAAAAATCTAAAATCTCAAAAAAATGTAATAAATTTACATATTACCAGCATTCAAAATACTCGCTGGCTAGCTTACGATTGCGATTAAACATTGCACTAATCTCTCAGCGTAAAGAATTTTAATGATCAACTCAAATAAATTTGAAGATCGTAAATTTGCAGTTCTTTTAGAAGAAACAACGATATTTGAAAACATTTAATTATCATTATTTGCGCACACAGGAGGATGTTTGCTGAGTAGTCAACTCGTAAGTCTAACATGCGTATCCTTGAAAGTATCATTTAACATAATGGATTACATTACTAATACAGTAGATCTCAGTTCTAATCCACATACAGAGGCCTAGTAGGAAAGATAGGTTGGCACAAAACGGCGGAAAAGTGTCATATAGTACTGTATCACTGCTTGCAACTATCATGCATATCTATTTGACAAATTTTTCATACATCAGCAATTGTTAGTAAACACATCCTTGAGGAATTTGCTTCCGGGTCGCGAATCTCTATTCTACGTATTATTTTACAATGATCTGCGACCCGGAACATGTAAAAGTAATAAAAAAGATATCAAGTTTTGTTTAAAAGATACAAACAAACTTTGAGTGGTAAAACACAAAAGAAAAAAAGGCTTTTTTTAGAGAAAACCTGTTTCACTTTTTCAAGTTAAGATGGATTATCGTAATTCTGTAAATCCAATGGGGCTACTCAAGTTTTGCTGGAACTATATCTCTAACCGGTTCTTTAAATTGAGCTACAGATTTCTGCAAATTAGCTAAATGGCGCCGTATGGCCTGTTGACATGTGCACTTTTGGGAACCAGTTCTTAGTTCTAATGCCTGAATTTTGCTGAGTCACACACAAAAAAGGTTGTTGTGACGTACTTGAGAACCATTTTTGTGTGTGACTCAGCAAAATTTAGGCACTAGAACTAAGAACTGGTTCCCAAAAGTGCACATGTAAACAGGCTAATATTGTATCTTGTTGAGAAAAGCTCCACAATTTTTTTTTTGAAACCGGCCCATGGCACAGTAGGTTAGTCACCTGTGCTATAAAATATTTCTATCACATCGGGGTTATGGTGTGAGACAAGACAAACCTTATACAAAAAGTTAGGACGAACTTATGTAATAGATTATGCTGGGTGTTTGAAAATGCGACAAAACCATTATAGAGATAGAAATGAGTTCAGAATTTGGAGCTGAAGTTGGCAAAGTCGTCAATCGGGCCTAGTTTTGTGGACACTGGCAAAGTGAGCAAAGAACAATCTAGTTGACTTAATTCCAAGGAGCAACTACCGGACGTAGTATTCGTTGCCAAAAAGCAATGATTGAAGAATGGAGTGTGAGTAAGGAAAGGGAGAAAACAAAATTTCAAACCATTTCCAAATGAATGCTCTATTCTACAAAAATAAGAAAAGCATGAAACAGTGAGGTTGATTTAGTTCAACAGAAGGTGCTTCGTTGCAGTAGTAAGACCAAAAATACCGATCCAGCAGTCCAAAAATAAAAATCAACCAAACGGAGATGCTATTGCTAGAAGAGTAAGGCATCAAAACAATTTTTGGAAGATTGATGTCTTAAATCACCAGAAAAGCTAAATGTGACCTATGTCCTATACGTCCTTTTATCAAACACTTGTCAAAGCGAAAAAATAAACTTTATCTTCAAATGTTGGATAGTACAGTGGTTGATAATTATGGTATGTTCCTAACCTATTTGCACTTATGGAAAAACGCCTAATATTGCCTTCCAAGAACCTGATGAACTGTTGGTACCGGTCTACGCTGGGTGTAAAATCGAGAGCGAATAAGCGCATTTTTGTTTATTTCATACAGACAACAGTCGGTTAAAATTAACTAAGAACACACTCTTACGACCACGATTTTACGCCTAATGTAGAATGGGCCTAAACGGCACGACTAATTCTTACGTAGAGGCCTTACAAATATTGAAAATTAAGTTGCTGTCGTTATTAACGTTATCAATTAATGTGGCAATTTCGTTGATCTGTTTGATCAAGACCACCTCATTGGCCTTGGTGTAGTCCTCAACACACCAAAAATAAACGCCATTACTGTAAAATCTAATGGTGTCTATTGAGAAGTTCAAACTAAAAATAATCAAAAAATTTTTGAAATATTGCCCGTGTGGAACGTGGTTTTAAACGAAATCTGTGTTATTAATGCTTGAATAACGTGATCTTGCTGCAAATTGAATCCAACAAGCCTTAGTTTTTTGTACAGTACATCATATGAATAATGGCCTCAAAGTTTCAAAATATTTTCAATGTGCGCGACTGCAAAAATCCCGTGAATTTTGTTCATGAGCTACTTTTTTGCATCTGCCTCCAGTTTAGACGCTATCGTGCGCCTTTTTGTGTTGAAAGAGGACTGAAAGCAAAATCAATGGGGTATCTAAAGTTAGGGTAATCGTATTAGATTAGATTTGGCGTTATTGACTCCATCCGTCTTGAGCCAACCGTTTCAGAGATGTTTTACTTCAAACCCCACGTAGGAACCTTCCCAATTAAAATTTCATTGGTAACCCTGCCGTTTCAATGCAGTAGCCTAGCCCATAGAGGCCTATATTAACCTCTATATAGGTTACAAGGCTTTTGTGGTTTAGTCTAGTTGTGGCGTTGCCTTAGGGTAGAACTAAAATGGCGTCGCAGATGTTATTATCGTCAGCTTGGGCTACCAATAAAAATAATGACTAGAGATGCCTTAGGTCCTGTTTAAAGTAGAATATCTTTGGTGCGGCTGAGTCAAGAAGGATGGAGTCAAGACCGATTTAATGTAGTAAGTTTGCTCTAAGTTTAGCTAGCCCTAGTGACTTTGCTTCAGTCCTCTTTTCAAAACGCCATGGGTTTTATAATGTGACATTTCGTTATAATGCTTTCATTCCAACCAAACTTTATGCGTTTACCTGTTCCAAAATTATTTGCAAGCAGAAAAAATTTTATTAAAATTTTAGCTACGGTGCACTCATTACGATAAACTCTAAAATTAATAAAGATGATAAAAGTTGCATTAACGAAAGATTCTGAGAACGTAGGACTCAAAGCACTTAACCAAAGACTTAATAACAGAAAGAGCATTTTGAATATTGGTAATACGTAGACTTATTAATTTATCACAATGTTAAAAAATTTAGTTTTTTTTTGAAATGCTGTGAGTTGTTTTGAGTCTGTGCTGTAATTCAATGCAGTTTTTGTGGTGTGATGATGGCCCATAAAAACTTACTGAATGATTCTCTACAAACAGTATTACTTTAAATAACAAGCCTATATACTTCGTCATTTAAAGTAATATACAGAGAATTAATCAGTAAATTTCTATAATTTTTTTAATTAAGTTTTACTTTGATTTTTATAGTTGTATTTTGCTCTCATTTTAATTTGCAGATCATCGAGCACTGTTTCAGAAGATTGACTATCAACAATTTTCTAAAATAAGACTCACATTAAAAAAACAAGCTGATGAGCAAAGTCTCGATCGCTTGTAGATTGATGACGCCATCAACTTAAAATAAATTTTTTCAAAAACAATACTGTAAAAGCAATATTTAGTGCTGCAATGGCTTTTGCAGTAAGTGTAAGAAATCAGTTAGAGGATACCAAAGTTTATTGCCATTGCTTTTGTATTCAGTGGACTCCCAAGAAACGTTTTTGAGCAGTTTTTACCCCTGCCGTCTTCAAATAAATAAAGGCAATTTTTTGAGTTCCGCTGTAAATGAGTTACTGTCAGGGAGATATCCGAAGCGAAAGTAACGGTTTTAACCATTAATGTGTTCAGCGAACTGCAAGAAATGTTTTTTAACAATTTTTACCGTTTCCGTCTTCGAGGTAAATAAAGGTCAGTTTTTGCCCCCCCCCCTAAATTCGTTACTGATAAAAGGTTAACCGAGCGTAAAGTTACTGTCTTCGTCATTTTTGTGTTCAGTGGACTCCAACGGACATTTTTAAGCAATTTTTATCCATGCCGTCTTTGGGGTAAATAAAGGCCATTTTGACCCCCATAAATTGTGGATTTGGAGGGGGGGTTAGCCGAACTTTTGGCTTGCCAGTAAAACATTTTCTTAAAAATTGAGTAAAGACGTGTATTTTAGGTGCATCAAACCTTCTGCCGTCTTTGGGGTGAATAAACCTTCTGGGCTGCGGCTCTAATTAGATGTCCTGCAAAGTGCAAGTTTAACAAAAAAGCAAAACAACTAGAAAATTAACTAATTGTTGTTCTGCGGTATAAGGTATTATTACTTTCAAAAGCAAGCACAAACCAAACGAGTAAGCTGATAATTTTATAACTATATTGCAACACCACTGCATTTATCATGCTACTCGGCTAT
The DNA here is from genome assembly GCA_963965965.1 of Trididemnum nubilum. Taxonomy (NCBI): domain Eukaryota; kingdom Metazoa; phylum Chordata; class Ascidiacea; order Aplousobranchia; family Didemnidae; genus Trididemnum; species Trididemnum nubilum. The sequence goes on along the minus strand of OZ014481.1, from coordinate 36,170,819 downwards.
TAACAGCTGTAGGCAAACTTAGTGTTTTAATTGAACTCGAACATTTTCGGCGTTATATTGAGCGCCTTCATTAAAAAACTAAAAACATGGCAAATGAATAAAGTAATAATCAGTGCACTGTCAAACTTAATTCAAAGAAATAACAACATTTCACGAACATACACTTTGGATTTCCTTCTGCATTCGACTAGACTGGCATTTTACGGCTCAGGCAATTCCTAGTAACAAGATAAATTAAATCAGAAGTTCAATTAAGTATAATTAAAATATAAAGCTAGCCTAGCTTGTAGTAACCTTGTAATAATATAACGTAGTGGTGTTTTTGCATTGTGTTGCAAAAGTAACCTCTCTACTGGAATTATAAATTTTATAATTATGTCAGTACAAATCTCATCAAACGACACTCATTCATTCAATCTAAAATTATCCACATCCTGATGCCGTCAACTACAATCTACGTTTGATTAAAGACAAAAGTAAAAGTCAAGCCAGCTCTACAAAAACCGAAGCAGTCACCCTTCAATTAAAATGGATCCCAGCAATCAGTTATCTAGCGTATCATCAGCACTATATTGGCTATCTACCGACTGTACTGCCAAAATCAAACTGTGAACCCCAATTTTAGACACACTATCTGATCCAAACATAACCCCACATTAACGTAGACATAGTAGCTGACATTTACCTTGTCAACCGCATCATCCCTAAACTTTTAAAAGAAAATTTGAAAGCAAATTCGAAAATTACTAAAATTAGTAAAAGTTTCAAAATCATAGAAAATATTGACCAGGACTATTTAAAAGCCCAAGTTTTTTTGCTATCCAATTCCGTATTAACATTTTGTTAAAAGCTTTTCCGATTTTATTTATTTTGATTTAAGTTACTTCATCAATTTTCATCCATATTGTAATAGTTATATTAGCTTCAGGCAAGAATATTTTAGTTTTAGATCCTACTTTTGCCTAAAAGCCGACATTCAAGGAATTATTTATTTTACCTTTCCACCACTCATTAATTTGCAAAATAAAATTTTTTACAAAACAGTCAATTACAGTACGTCATTTCCGTTATACCTAATATGATTCGCAGCGCAGTGTCCGTGCATTCGCCAGTGTCGTATTGCAGTCTCCGAGGGTTCGCAGCGCATTAGCTGCGCAGTCTCCGTCAATTTCATGGCGAATGCATTGCGAACCCACGGAGACTGCAGTACGACACCACGGAGACCGCACTACAAATTGAAAAATTTTTAAACCGGTTGAAAAATTTTTGTTTGTTGGCGACGCCACTGCGAATGCGCTGAGACTCACTGCGAATGCGCTGAGACTGCGCGGAGACTCGGAAAAATGAAAAATGTCCAATTCGCAGTGGAGTCGCAATCAAATTCACCAAAGTGTGAGAGCAGCATTCAGAGGTGGAGTCCTCGAGGACGTCCTTGGCCTCGAGGACACATTTTGAAGTCCTTGGCCTTGGCCTCGAAGCCTCAAGTCCTCGAAAATTGCCCTGTCCTCGGCTTGAGGACAGCACTATTTTTGACCCGTTGAAATGTCGTTGGAAAACGCCAGAATCCTTGCCCAAAATCTGCAAAGACCTTTTTTTGGTTTCCTCAAGTTGAGATCGCCTGAAACAAATTTTTGAAGACCTTTTTTGCCTGAAAAAAATTTTGCAGACCTTTTTTCCTTGGAGAACACTTGCGTCTGTGTCCTTGGTCCTTGGCCTTGAACGGGTCTGTCCTTGGCCTTGGCCTCGAAATTTTTTGTGTTCTTGGCCTTGGCCTCGAGCCTTGTGTCCTTGACTCCACCTCTGGCAGCATTAGGAACTCGTAACTGGCTTTTTGATTGACGTTACTTCATTACTTTGATAACTTTATGAGACCTTTAAACTTTGAGACCAAACAACCCCAAAGCTGTTAAAATGAACTAAAAAGAGCGTATTGTGGAAAAGAAGTAGATAATTTTTGGTAAACAGTGTTTGATTTTTAACATTGCACCTAGGGTTCTGGAAAGCACAGAGTTGATTAAATTAATGTAAGTTTTCAATGTAAAGTCATCGTTAAGTTAGACTTTGCAATATCGCTTACACATTTATAAAAATTCAATTTTTCGTTTGTAAACTTGATTTGTTTTTAAAATTTGATATTAAGAAAAGTGTGGGAAATTTCTGGTCAAGATAATGCAAGTTTCGAAATCCAAAAATCACATTGGCATTTTCAGATCAAAAAGTTTTGTTCCTGTGCTTCTGTTGTTTTAATCGAAGCAAAAGGTTACTGTTGAAATATTTTTTTAACGAGGTTTATATTTGTAACTGCAATTTTAAGAACTGCACTGCAAATTGTTTAAAAACTCCTTAAAAGTTAAAACGAGAACTGTGCAAAGTTGTAAAATTTTGTTGACATTTAAAAATACCTTTTCTACACATTTAAATTTTGAAAGACATTAACTGCAAACCTGATCAAGTTAAAAAGAGTTGTATTTCGCTTCTGACTATCAACAACCATAAACACGTTTAACGCAATTGTGAAGCTCTTTAGTTTAGTAAAGTTAGACACTTTTGCGAAGTCACTAGATATCACTTGCGATATCATATTCGAACAAAAATTTGCTGGTGAATCAAATTTTAAACACGGCTTTATGTTATTTCAATCGGAATGAGAAACTGTCAACAACTCGTAAAGAGTGCTAACTGCTGATTTTCGGCGTTGTAAACTGTTGTGAGCGTTTTGATAGGCGTTACTCGCATATAGTTTTGACAGCTTGGAGAGATTTAAATTTTGAACTCAAATAATCACAAAGCTGTTAAAGTGAAACAAATGGGACAAAAGCGCACGACATTATTGATCTGACTATAAACAACCACATTTTCACGAATACATTCAAAGCAATCGGAACGCTTTTGTAAAGCTCAATAAAGTTCAGTAAAAGTTGGATAAGGCGGCAAAGTCCGCGGATAATGCTTGTGATGTCACGTTGAAATTTTGATTTAATGTTTTGTTTTGTGGTTTGTTGTCATATGTCATTGTTGCAGTGAAGCCATACACTATTGCTGAAAGTGCTGCTAAAGTAATCACTAGTTGTTAATGCACAACTATGACTGCGGAAAAAGTCAGGTAAAATAATTTTTAGTACTTGTAATCCAAATTAGTTGTATATTTAAGGCTAAAGTATAAAATTTATCATGAAGATATTAACTGGAAAAAAACATTTGGCTTGTGCAGTTTGTGATAAAGCATTTTCACATTCTGGAAATTTGAAAGTCCATATGCGGGTACACACTAGAGAGAAACCATTTACATGTTCAAGTTGCTATAAGTCATTTTCAAACTCTGGAGGTTTGAAAAAACACATGCGGATTCACACTGGAGAGAAACCTTTTGCATGCTCAGTTTGTGATAAATCGTTTTCGGAATCTGGAGATTTGAAAAAACACACGCGAACTCATACTGGAGAGAAACCTTATGCATGCTCAGTTTGTGATAAAACATTTTCACTATCTGGAGATAGGAAAAACCACATGCGAACTCACACGGGAGAGAAACCTTTTACATGCTCAGTTTGCGATAAATCGTTTTCACGATCTGGAAATTTGAAAATCCACATGCAAACCCACGCTGGAGAGAAACTTTTTACATGTTCAATATGTGATAAATCGTTTTCACAATCTGCGACTTTGAAAAAACACATGAAGATTCACACCGGAAAGAAATCTTTTGCATGCTCAGTTTGTGATAAATCATTTTTATATTCAAGGAATTTGAAAATGCACATGCATATTCACACCGGAGAGAAACCTTTTACATGTTCAGTTTGTTATAAATCATTTTCACATTCTGGGAATTTGAAAGTCCACCAGCGAACTCACACTGGAGAGAAACTTTTTACATGTTCAATATGTGACAAATCGTTTTCACAATCTGGAAATTTAAAAACACATGCACAGATTCATACTGGAGAGAAACCTTTTACATGTTCAGTTTGTGATAAGTCGTTTTCAAATTCTGGACGTTTGAAAAGTCACATGCGAATTCATACCGGCGAAAAATCTTTTAAATGCTCATTTTGTGATAAATCATTTTCCCGATCTGGGGATTTGAAAAGTCATATGCGAATTCACACTGGAGAGAAACCTTTTACATGTTTTATATGTGATAAATCGTTTTCACGATCTGGGAATTTAAAAACACACGCACAGATTCACACTGGAGAGAAACCTTTTACATGTTCAGTTTGTGATAAATCGTTTTCAAATTCTGGACGTTTGAAAAGTCACATGCGGATTCATACCGGCGAAAAATCTTTTAAATGCTCATTTTGTGATAAATCATTTTCCCGATCTGGGAATTTGAAAAGTCATATGCGAATTCACACTGGAGAGAAACCTTTTACATGTTCAGTTTGTGATAAACCGTTTTCAAAATCTGCGAGTTTGAAAACACACTTGCGGATTCACATTGGATAGAAACCTTTTACAAGCTCAGTTTGTGATAAATCGTTTTCAGAATTTGGGAATTAAAAAAGACATAAGCGAATTCACTTTGGATAGAGACTTGTTAGAAGTTCAGTTGGTGATAAATCATTTTAACGATCTGGACATTCGAACAGTCAAATTCAGATTGGCGCTGGAGAGAATTTTTTTCCCGATTTAGTCTGCGATAAGCTTTTCGTGATATGGACATATTTTGAAAAGTCACATGTGGATTCACACTGGAAAGAAATCTCTTAATGTGCTGTATGTGATAAATTGTTTTAAAAATTAGGAGATTTGAAAACACACATGGAAATTCACATTCAAGACAAAACTCTTAGATGTTTCATGATTTGTGACGAAAGCGCTCATTGGAGTACACAAAGCCAAAACTTTTCAGAACCTTGTTATATCAACAACTGTAATTTAACGTGTATTTTGTGTGCGCACATTAGTCTTATTTGGTTAATTTTAGAGATCAAAATAAAGTCAGAGTTTAGAATAAGGTCAAAATTTTTCAATTTTTTTTTCACTAAAAATTCCTGGGCAAAAGCGAACACACGTCTACTTTTTTTTTCTCTATTTAAGCTTTGTACATCAATCAAAATTATTGTGCAGTTTGTATTGCAATGACATTTTTTTGTAAATTGTAATACTATCGCCACAATTGCAGACAAATTAGTACGTACGGTACTTAAATTACTTGAAAATGTGTACTACAGTTTTATTCAGTTTTTTTGTCGTGCATCGCATTTGGATTGGCCGCATAACTTACCAATTGGGATTTCTACCGAAATACTGCAAATAAAAAGTGAAATAAAGTGCAATCTCCAAAGTTACTGTAACTTAATTTCCATTATGATAAACAGTACACGTCTTGATCTAAATTACAGTTGTAACCTCTACAGGTTTTTCATCAAGATTCGAAATCATCATTGGCACTTACCAAAATTAAAAACAAAATTTGAAATCAAAATACAGTACAAAATGTGGAGGACTGTTCCGGTGCCGTGGTCTGTGACGTAAATGAACATTTTATGACTTATTGCAGATTTACTCTCAATCTTTTTACAAGAGGTTTTGCAATGGTTTTTATGAAAATTTTCAACACCGTTTCGTCATAAATATTGGCTATTACAGTTCATCACAAAAGCTTGTATCACGAATATCATTAGCATGTAAATGTCTCCTTACGAACCGTGATGTCTTCTATGACAAAATGGTGTTGATTTTTTTCATCAACATCATTGCAAAGCCTCATGTAAAAACGTTGACTGTCACTTTTGTTAAGGAGCAGTGCTGAATTAGGTTAAATTCAAACTTAACTTTGTACATTGCAAAATATGACAAATATTTAATCAAAGTTTGTACAACAAGAATTTTCATAATACAACTGTTTCAGTCAAAATAAAATCAAAATTTAGCAACAACTAGGTGGGAGCCTACTGAGAAGCAAGCCCATTGAACGACCGACGCTAGTTAAATTATGAGAATTGATTTTTGGAAGGTCCATATGGGGAGTTCTATGTCAAATCATTTGTCTCTTAAACATCTGCTGACATCAAAAATACTTGCTTAAGGCATTCAAAACAATTGATTTTTTGGGCGTTTCTTTGGAAAGGTTTATGAGTGGGATGGTACATCCAAGCTTCATCAAAACATTGGTCTCATAAATATCTACTGATATCAAAAAAATTAGCGGCGTAGTTTAAGCCATTAAAAAGATTCATTTTGGGTGGGGGGGGGGCTATTTGGAGTTTTTTTTATCGGGGAGAGTTGTAACCCTAAACTATGTTAAAATATTAACCCTCTCAAATATCTACTAGTATCAAAAAACTAGCGCCCTAGCTTAAGCAGTTCAAAAAATTTTACTTTTCAGGTTTATGTAAGGGGTTTCCGGGAAATGGTACCCCCAAAATGTGTCAAAATATTTGTGTCTCAAATATCTACTCTAGAAAAAATATCATTCTAACTTTAGCGTTCACAAAATTGATTTTATTGTGGGTTTCTGGAGGAGTGGCCTTAAACAACAATTTTACACAACAATTTGATTTCGATGTTTTGTACTTCAGGATAAGAAGAGCGCACAAGATTTAGGAAGTGTAGGGTACACTCTGGGCTCCTGGCGCAGCCCTATACCTGTACACAGGAAAGAATCGAAACGCGCAGCTTATTGGAGTTGTTGTTTATTGCATACTGCATACTGCGTACTGCGGTTTCTGAAAACAAACGAAAACGTTTCAAACGTAGTATAGCAATTACTTCCAAAACCTGTAAAAATATCGGAGCCAAGACCATGTGAAGCATTCACATGCCCAGACTGACCACACCCAACCCCCGAAAAACCAGTAAAAAAAAAATGTGCTTCTCGGCTCCCATATCACTACAATAAAATTATAGAAAGCAAGATATACGAAGACTAACGCTAAATAGAAATTATAAACAAATACATACCGATTGATTTTGCCAGGTAGTCAAATGCGAGTTCAAATTCACTGCAGCTTACGATAGAGAAAGAATTCCAAAAAAAAATCAGAACAACCTGATGTTAGGAATGCTGAACTGAACTGACCAAATCTCCACGTGTGAAGATTTTGTCAGTGTGAAAATGATGCATCGCTTCCGGCGACTTGGCAAATCATAAACAGAACTAGCGTTAGCCAAACAATAAGAACACAGACCACTAGTGGGCAACAAAGAACAAAACTAAGAATACGACGTAACAAATCCCCGCGGCAAAAATGGAAACAAAGGTAGACATTTTTAGATGTACACAAGTCGTATTCCGGAACAGAAAGGTCATACAACATAAATTTATCATTTAAATATAGAGTGACTTCAGAGATGTCGTCAAGGCACGGGGAAAAAATAAATTCACAGCAAATACACACAAATGTTACTAGGCTTAATAGATTGAGATGTTTGTATGGGACATGAGCTGAATTAATTAGAGGTAGACTCGATAACTTGGCACAGTTTTGTAATGGGGCGTTTCACAATTGAGTTGGCAGTTTTGATAAGTTCAGAGCGAACAGCACCTTTCTTGTCTGGATAAGTCTCCAAGATCCGGCCAAGGCACCATTTACCTCTTGGCTGCGAGTCATTGACAATCAAAACAATATCGCCCTTGGTTACATTGCGTACACTTTGAAACCAATTCTGGCGCTCTTGCAAATTTGGCAAATATTCACGGATCCAACGGCGCCAGAACTGGTCCGATAAAAATTGAATTTGTGCCCAACGGCGCCACGCATAACAGTCCCTTTTGTCAAAAATACCAGGGGGAAGAGTAACAGTATTACCAAGTAGTAACAAGTGGTTCGGCGTTAAAGGTTCATTGTCCATAGGGTTGAATGTAACTGGCACTAAGGGTCGTGAATTGATAATGGATTCGATTTCGTTCATTAGAGTGAGCAATGTATCGTCGGTCAAAACTTGGTCTTTGAAAGTGATTGAAAGTATGCGACGAACCGATCGAATCATCCGCTCCCACGCACCACCCATGTGGCTGGCGGTGGAAGGGTTGAAATGCCAATTGATTTTCAGTTTTGTTAAATAATCATTAATTCGGTGTTGATCGAGTGCTTGTAACGATTCCCGCAAAACGCGTTCAGCGCCGGTAAAGTTCGTAGCATTGTCACTGTAGATATGTTTTGGGTTTGATCTGCGGGCGATAAATCGGCGCAAGGCATTTAAAAACGAATTAGTGTCCAAGCCATGGGCAATTTCGATATGTACAGCTCGCATCGTTAAGCTTGTGAACAAGCAGCCGTAACGCTTAACGTGACTGCGGCCTTGCTTAACGAATAAGGGACCGAAATAGTCTATTCCAACGTGGGTGAAGGGGGGCAAATCAGGTTGCACTCTACCATCAGGGAGATCAGCCATCAGCTGCTTGCAGGCGGAAGCATTTCGTTTCTTGCATAAAATGCAGTTGCCGATGACGCAACGTACAACAGAGCTTCCCTTGACTATCCAATAGCGTTGACGTAATGAAGTCCAAGTATGTCCCACGCCGGAATGTCCAACCTCGAGGTGATGCTTCTGAATAAATAAATCTGTTAGATACGAATTATTGGGGAGTATAACAGGATGCTTATTACCATAGTCGACTGGAGCGCGCTCCAGCCAACCTCCAACGCGAAGAACTCCGTCAACCAACATCGGATGAAGCTTTCGTAATGATCTTGCGAGCGAGTCTTTAGCCAATGCAGGATTCTTGCTGGAACACAACTTAAACAAGACTGAAAAATGTTGAAGCTGAACATATTTAATTAATGCACGTTCGGCATATTGGAGTTCGTCAGCTGATAAGTAAGATGAGAGAAGGGTGCTTGATTTTCTTGCACGACAAAACTGTATGTATCTAATTATCCAAGCAGTAGATTTCAGAAGTTTAGGCAAAGACGAATATCTTTCAATTAGTCGATCAATAACAGTGCAAGAAATAGGCTTAGATGCGGCAGTAACATTTACAATTGCCTCTCGTTTTTTGGGAATAAAGTCAGAAGGTAATGACTCCAGGCTTGTTTGCTCATTGGTTATTGGATCAGAAGGCCAGTGGGTTTCAGAATGCCACAAGAATTCTGGCCCAGAAAGCCATGGGTTGTGAGAAACAATGCTATTAACGGAGGCCCCACGGGAAGCTACGTCAGCTGGGTTGAGTTTAGTGGGAACATGGCGCCACTGTGAAGCATTGCAATGTTTTTCTATTACTGTATAGCAAGCCTGTTAGCAACGAACACAGGGAATCTTTTCGTTGAATTTTTAATGCTATAAAGCACGGCAGTGGAATCTGTCCAAAACGTAGAGGGGCAATTAATCATGTCAAGTTCCTTACGCACTAACTTATGTAACTTTACAGATAGTACGGCAGCAGTGAGTTCAAGTCTGGGAATAGACATGGTTTTTATAGGTGAGAGCCTAGATTTTCCTATCAGAAAGGAACAGTGAATATTCCCTTTGTCATCAGTGAGTCGAATATAGCAGCAAGAGCCATAAGCTACAAACGAAGCATCCGCAAAGTGGTGAATTTCACATTGAACTACGTCACCAAACGCTTCGGGTTTAATACATCTACGAATGCGTAAGTTAGAGAGTCCAGGTAGACTGTTAAGCCAAAGTTCCCAATCTTGGGTTTCTGCAGCAGAAATTTCAGAATCCCAACCTAAGCCTTGTTTGCATAGATTTTGCAACATTACCTTAGGCTCCAAAATGACTGGGGCAACAAACCCCAGTGGGTCATATAAAGAACTCACGGCTGATAAGATCCCACGACGAGTAGACGGTCTTTCCGGTAGAATAACGTTGAATCCGAACTCGTCATCTTAGACGTTCCAGTAGACACCCAGCACTCTCTCCTTGACATCTCCGTCCAGTTCGTGTTGTTGCACTGATGAAGCACGTTCTGTCGCTGGAATAGACTGCAAAACTTGCTTATGATTAGTTAGCCATTTAGTTAAGCGAAAACCTCCGCAGCGAAGCAGGGCAGGCAATTGTTTAGTAACTTTGATACCGTCGGTAATAGTTGATACAGAGCAGAGACAATCGTCTACGTAAAAATTCTGCAACACAATGTTGGCAATAGAAGAGTCAAATTTCTTGCCATAGTCGTAAGCAGTTTGACGTAGAGAAAAGGCAGCACATTTAGGCGAAGAGGTAGCTCCAAACAAATGGACTAGCATTTGATACGTAACGGGTGGTTGGGTAAAATTCCCATCTGGCCACCAAAGAAATCTAAGAGCATCACAATCAATGGGATCAACTTTAATTTGATGGAACATCTGCTCGATATCCGCAACTAGAGCAATAGGGTTTTCCCGAAAACGAATTAGTACTCCCACTAAAGAATTGGTTAGAACTGGGCCCTGATATAAAGCATCATTAAGAGAGATGCCCTTATGTTTCGCTGCACAATCAAAAACAACTCTAACCTTATCGGGCTTACGAGGATGCAAGACAGGATGGTGTGGCAAGTACCATTTAGCATTATTGGTGACTAGAGGGTTATATGGAACTCGTCTAGCGTAGCCTTTGCTAATATAAGTTTCCATTTCGTCCACATACTTGCTGCACAGTACCGTGTTTGAAGTAAGTCTTTTGTTCAAGCTCGAAAGACGTCGTTCCGCCATCACGTGGCTGTCGGTAGGTAGCTCCAAGCCGGATTTCCACGGAAGCGGTAGTTGATAGTGCCCTGCTACGAATTTAACAGAGTTATTCATGATGTCATAAGCAATGCGGTCCTCTTTCGAAGTGGGAATGTCGAAAATGGAAGTTTGATTGCCAAAATCAGTCTCCCACAGCCGACTGATTTGTGATTGCAAAGATTGATCGGACGTCACAAAATTCACAGAGCAGTTGCTGAAAGTAGAGAGAAAAAGCGAGGGACCTAATAAAGACCATCCCAGAGGGGTTTGAACAGCTATGGGTTGCCCTCGAGCCCCCTTGCGCACATTGCGCGTGCAAAATAATTCAGGTACATTAGCGCCGATAAGCAAGGTCACGGTGGCTCCGTGAACTTTAGGAAAATTCAAATCTCGTAAGTGAGGAAAGCTGTTTAAATCTTTGTCAACGGGGATGGCATTAGGCGTTACAGGAATGTCTTCAATAGACAAAACATCATGCAAATTAAAAGTCTCATCTTCAGTTAACGATGAGACAGAAAGACTGAAAGCATAGCCTTGATGGCTTTTCGAGCCAGTTAAAGTGTTTAAAGTAAGTTCGTTAGGGACCCCAGAAATGCCAAGAGCTTTAACCAGTTTTTGATTACAAAAGGTATGGGTGGAGCCTTGGTCAAGAAATGCATACGTCACAACTTGTTTAGTGCCATAATTAACCCGTACGGGTACCACACATAAGTATACAGCATTAGCACGTTGAGGCGATTCATTAGAGTAAACAGAGCAGACAGCACTAGAGCAAAAAACCGCAGAGTTATTTGGACTCGTGGAACTACTGGTCGCAATATCAGGTGCGGGAGTAGAAGCATCAGTATCTTTAGATGCGTCGGGAAGATTACGTTGTGAAGGATGGAGCAGGGTAAGGTGAAAGGTCCCGGTGCAACCCTTAACCTTGCAAGTATTTTGCTTCGTACAGCCTTGCGTACGGTGTCTAGAACCAAGGCATTTGTAGCAAAACTTGTTCTCCTTGATGAATTTTGACCGTTCATGTAATGGCGCACCTCGAAATTTAGCGCACTCTAATAATCCATGATTAATGTCCTTGCAATAAAAGCACGCAAATGGGATCGAAGTAGCGGGTTTACTAGAGTTAGAACTAGTGGGCTTGGAAGTTACGTTATAAGAGCTGGCAGACTTCCGAATATCAGGGGTAGTTTGAGCCTTAGACGGAGGTTTAGTGCTTTGGGTTCCAAGCACTCGGCGACCATACAAAGAATTGGCCTCATCAGATAAGCGGTTAACGAATTTAGCAAAATGAGAAAAATCAGCAACCTGACCTGTTTCTTGTTCTACTTTAACCGATTCCTTTACCCACGCACGACGAGAATCAAAGGGAAGCTTCTGAATGAGTTGAGCCATAGTGTCCAACGAACTTAAACTTCCAAAACATCGGATGTCTTCCAGAGTAATCGGTGTCTGCTCTAAAAGTTCAGAGAAAAGTTTTAAGCCAACAGGATCATTCGATTTTACAGCCTTGGCAGCCTTCAAGCGTTGTTCACAAGCGTCAGCAATAATATTTGGTCTGCCGTATTCTCGCTCAAGTCTTTCGCAGGCTAACGCGTAGCCAGCGTCTCCTTTATTAGAGAAGTGTTGAATCTTATCTCGAACTTTAGTTTCACAATGTTGCAGCAAATAACAAAGCAACATTTTGTGATCCGAAACCTTAGGCACAATGTACTTAACAAATTCATTTTTGAAGGTCGTAAAGTTTTGCGGGTCTCCATTAAACTTAGGAAACTCAGGCCTGGGCAAAAAGATGTTATCTCCAGGATAGCACAAAACAGGGTACTGAGGAACTGGCGAAAACCCACGTGGTTGTACCATGTGGTCATTTGTTCTTGGGTGAGAAAAGGCAACCCCTCCCGCCAGGCCCCCCCGGGGCCCCGAACCATACAGATTGCTGATGAAAACTAGGATTGGGAGCACTGGAGAATGGGTCCCTGGGAAAAGAGCTATTTGTGCCATAATCACGGTGCATTAAAGCATTTTGCATGGGCGGAGTAGAAAACGTAGTAACTACGGGCGGAGGTGCATAAAAATTAACACCTAAGTCGGCATTGGGCAAAGCTGAAAAACTAGTGCCATTAGCAGATGAAAGGCATGCTGGCGGAATAGGTTGTTTGCCTTTAAGCACGTGGCTTGATGCTCCGCGTTTGGATGCGGTAGTAGAAGTCGTTGTCAGAACGGAAACAGTCGAAACGATATTTGAAACAGTTTGCTCTTTTAAAATTACAGGACGTTGAGATTCAGCTGATACGTCACTTGTATTAGTTTTTGGAAATTCGTTTTCGCAAAGGTCACTATCCCACAATTTGAATTCGAGAGCAGCCAGATCGAGTTTACGCTAGTCTCGCGCCGCTTGCGCTCGACATTTTCCTGGGCGCGTTTAGCCTCCTCTAGGGCGCGTTCTTCCTCATGGGCAGCTTCTAACTCTAATAATTTCATTTTCGCGTAAGCCTCTCGTCGCTTTACTGTTGATCACGAGCTAGATGTGGAACGGCTACTGCTGGTTATGACACTGGAAGTTAACGATTTGGAAGGCGCCACGTCGAGGTCCGAAAAAGATAAGGTGTCATCCACGACCTTTGTACTGCTAGTAACGTCTGAAGTAGACTTAGATTTAAGCCAATCCTTAAAGCGTGCGTCAAATTCGTGGTTATTTTTAATAACAGCGTCAATTTCTTCGGAATCCAAATTTTTGTCAGATTTTAAAATTTCCAAAAGTTTTTCAAGCGTTGTTTGAATTAAACTTGCAACAGCTTCTACGCTTTCAGAGGAGGTTGATCTCATTGACATCAAGCGCTCCGCTCTAAAATATAAATTTGAAAGATTGTTTCTGAGTTCTATGTCTTCTTTGAGGTCCACTATTGCACAGCAAACGTGAATACAATTCAAACGTGAAATTAAGAATTACTTGAGGAATAAAAATCAATCGAAACTTTGTGTAGGGTACACTCTGGGCTCCTGGCGCAGCCCTATACCTGTACACAGGAAAGAATCGAAACGCGCAGCTTATTGGAGTTGTTGTTTATTGCATACTGCATACTGCGTACTGCGGTTTCTGAAAACAAACGAAAACGTTTCAAACGTAGTATAGCAATTACTTCCAAAACCTGTAAAAATATCGGAGCCAAGACCATGTGAAGCATTCACATGCCCAGACTGACCACACCCAACCCCCGAAAAACCAGTAAAAAAAAAATGTGCTTCTCGGCTCCCATATCACTACAATAAAATTATAGAAAGCAAGATATACGAAGACTAACGCTAAATAGAAATTATAAACAAATACATACCGATTGATTTTGCCAGGTAGTCAAATGCGAGTTCAAATTCACTGCAGCTTACGATAGAGAAAGAATTCCAAAAAAAAATCAGAACAACCTGATGTTAGGAATGCTGAACTGAACTGACCAAATCTCCACGTGTGAAGATTTTGTCAGTGTGAAAATGATGCATCGCTTCCGGCGACTTGGCAAATCATAAACAGAACTAGCGTTAGCCAAACAATAAGAACACAGACCACTAGTGGGCAACAAAGAACAAAACTAAGATTACGACGTAACAGGAAGATAAAAAGAAAAAAACTCATTGCGGCCATAAGTGGGTTGGTAGGAATGAATAAATATCTTAAGGCATATACAGTAACAATGTGAAATATTTTTTCCTTACATAAGCCGTTTTTAATGACACCACTTTTTACGCTTATTTTTCGGGGCGGTTTCCAAGTCCTGAAACCAAAGTCATTTACCACGTGATTTATTACCTCTAACTTTGGTACAAACCAAGAGCTAGCCGCTCTCGAGTTATAAGCAAAAGACTGAAACTTCGCACTTGTTAGTTTAAAAATGGCCAAGTAAAAACAAAGAAACATGCGACGCGAGCGTCGATCGTTCCAACAAAGTCAAAAAAAAATTTTTAGTCAAAATAAAAATGACCAGATAGATAACACTGGTGGACATTTTTTTAAAAATTTTATGTTGTTTGGATAGCAATAGGTGTTTCTGGATAATTTGATGGTGCTGATTCCGAATCTGTAGTTTGAATTTTTCTATCACGTAAGGATTTTTCACAAAGTTTGAAAACACTTTTTAAGTAAAATAGCGCTATTTAACATAAATACGAGTACACGGACATGCAGCTAGCTCATTTAGCATTGGCATAATCATCAAGAAAGTTACACATCTTTGTCACAAGCCATAAATGTTCTTTTTCTTGCTTTGCATCCAAGTTCATTGTGTACTAGGCAATCTCGTTTCAGTGACCAACAATAGTCAGCCATCATCGAGTAATCCCATCGTCCCTGGTACCGTGTTTCCATTGTTTTAATGTCCTGGTGAAATCGCTCACCTTGTTCCTCGCTCATGTGGCCTAAATTTGCAGGAAAAAAATCAAGATGGGAATGCAAATAATGGACTTTAACACTCATTCGGCAACCTAGTGTTTGGAAATTGGTTAGCATTTGTTCCACAATCGTTTGGTAATTTGGACTCTTTTTGTTACCAAGAAAATTAGACACGACATCTTTAAACGACTGCCTTGCGTTTTTCTCCGTATCGTTCATCTTTGTTATGAAGAGTTCATCATTAATCAACATCCTGATTTGTGGACCAATAAAGACACCTTCTTTGACTTTTTCTGCACTCAAATGGGGAAACTTTTCAGATATGTATTTGAAGCATAGGCCTTGTTTATCCAGGGCTTTAACAAACTGTTTCATTAGGCCCAATTTGATATGCAGAGGTGGGAGTATTACTTTGGAAGATTCTACAAGGGCGAATTGGTTATATTCTTTTGACCAAGTGTTCTTGATACCCTTGTTGGCCATTCACGTTTGACCCAGTGATTCTTTTTATCTCTGCTGTCCCATTCGCATAACAAACAAGGAAACTTAGTATATCCAGACTGCTGGCCTTGCAGCATATTTAATACTTTTATATCAACACATACTTTCCATGCATGATCGTGATACTTCAATTTGGTCAACAAAATTTCCATATTTTCGTAGGATTCTTTCATATGAATGGAATGAGCTAGAGGTATGGATGCAAAAGTGTTTCCGTCATGGAGCAACACTGCTTTTAGGCTTTGTTTAGATGAATCAATAAACAAGCGCCAGTCGCTTGGTTCATAAGTAGTGCCTAATTTTTCAATAAGACCTTTGGTATCAACACAATAAACCAGATCATCTTCTTTGGTGAAAAATGGAAGATATTCTTTTTCACGATGCTTGTACTAAGAGAATGTGACCTCAGAATCCAGCATATTCCGAGATTTTAGCCTAGAACCAAGAAGAACAGCAGAAACTTTGGGCAAATCCAGGTCTCGTACCAAATCATTTAGTTCCTCTTGACTGAAAAGTCTTGGTCTTTCACCTTCAAAGCATTCATATTCTGACTGGCACTCAGAAGACGACAAATCAGAACTGGTAGTTGAATCTTCAACTTCTATCAAAACTGGAGGAGGAGTTGGTACAGGAACATCTGGCTGGTGAAGAATAGGACGAATAGCGGACGGTAAATTAGGGTACTGAATGCTATGCTTATTCTTCATGTTAAACCCAGAAACATTACAGCTACAAAAGTAGCAATCTTTGCGGTGGCCTTTAGGCTCTCTCCACACCATTGGGACACCGAATGACATAGATTTCTGCTTTCCTTTGCTCCAACGTCTCAGTGATTCAACACAATTTCGACAAACCTTGTGTGGAGCCCATGTTTTATCTTGGTCCCCAAGCTTAATTCCAAAGTAGGCATAGTAAACATTTTTAACAAAATTTGGGATGTTTTGGCGTTGAGATTTTACAACATATTCTCCGCAAATATTAGGATCATTCGTACAGCCTCTTGATTGTGATGACATAGTATTTGCTGTATTGTTCACACAGCAGCCTAAAATTTCCAACTAACTTTATACCACTAGCAATTTTGTTCTTTTTCCTAAACAGAAAAGTTTGCTTTAAGAGTATGAAGTCTACTTTTAGTATCCTCACGAACTGAAGTATTTTGTCAGATGCAAAGCTTTGCGAATGACTGCAGTATAACGTCCACAAAACTGTATGATCTGACAAGTAGCTTACTCAGTTTTTTACTGTGCGTGTCTACAAGACTACAACTACCAGCAGTTAGTCTACGTACATTACAAATGACGTGGTGCATATAGAGTTTAAAGCATAGTAGCCAATTAGTAACTGATTTGGGAGTATTGCTAGCAGACTCAATTACTACTTTTGATCATTTTCTACTCCCATACTGAAACGGTCAATAAATCGACTTTGTTCAAGTACTCATGCATAGTAATGGCTATCTATTCTCTTTTCTAACTCTGTTTGCTGATGCTACATGGGTACAACTGCTCAAGCCTTTGATGCAGTGTGACATCACAATAGCCAACAAATAGCAGACAGTGCAGCACAGTATTAAAATGCATGTATGATTAGAGAAATTTATTCAATTAAATCGTAAATTGCGAAAAATCCTGACGTGATAGAGCAAAACGGTTTTCAGATTTGGAATCAGCGCCCCAAAGTTATCCCGAAATCGTTTTCAAAATTAAAACAACAAAAATCATGTCCACCAGTGTAATTCTTCTGGTTATTTAAAAAGGCACAACTGGATCCATAATGGTGGGGAGTCGTGTGCAAATACTCTTCTTTGCTTTGTGATACATTATTTTCAGGCGTTGAAAACTTCAAAGTTGCATGCGATTTCTCGTAAAGTGAGTGAAAACTTATAGCAGAAGTATTCAAAGTTCAGCAAGCGATGTAATTTTATCAAACCTACACCAAATCTTCACCTTTCTTCCGAATTTACTTAACGTATTACCGGTATGTAAAATCATTTTTCTAAACAGCCTTTTTTCTAAAAAAAAAAGTATATCACCGGGAATTTTTATTTATATTACTTTTTTTTATTAATGCCGACCCAAATCTAACGCCAGCCCTATTTTAAACCTTACTCTTAATCTTTAAAAAATAAATGAAAGATCTGCGGATGAATATTTCTCATTTTCGTTTTATGCTTTTCAACTTAAAACTTTTCGGGTAAATATTCACTTCCTGTTTTATGACCAAAAATGAATTGAAGATTTTTTGGGTCTTCCTCTGTAATTATGGCCAATAATAGACTTAAGACTTCTTTCGATTTTGTTTTCGCCTTTTCACGGCGTTCATTTACACATCGACCAGACTGTTGGGGTCCACGATTTTTCTGCGTGACCATTTCGTCGCGGACCTTTTCGACAGTGGTCCTTTTCGGCACAGGCCTTTTTGGAACCAATTCTGTATTTTTTGACAGTTCAGTTATTTATTCTTTTGTTTTTTCCGTTTAATGCAAGTCTCGAAAAGGTCAGTAGAACTTCTTTAAAACACTAAGGATCAACAGTTGTAATTAAATAAATTTAATTACAGCTATTTCAATAATTTAATTACAGCTGCATGCTTCGATACTGATAATGATCTGCGTGGTCTTTTATTTGAAATTGGAACCGAACGCATTAGTAAATCGCTTTTGCGTTAATAAAAACCTTGCAAAACGAATATATCTCAAATTGTTATGCTTTTTTGTGTATTTGGCGGTGATTAAGCCTAGGTTAACATTAAGTTTTTACAGAAGTTTAGCATATGAAATGAAAGTAAGTTCATGGTAAGATTGCGTCGATGCTTTTCTCGCCGAAGAGTGAGTAGAATAGACGCTCCAAATTGCTTTTTCAGTGACGGATATCATAAGCAAAAGAAATCAACATACAAAACTACAACTAATATTATTCTTACATGTGTTGTGCTTTTTGTTTTATTTAATATGCGTACGCTGAATATTTTTTCAAAGCAACCATCTTTGGGCCTAGAAAAAAGTCGAAGTGGATTAATCGTTCAAGATAGATTTAAAAGTATCCTCCCAATAAATGTTTTTTGAGGTTTGCGAACTTAAGAATAGTTCACTTAGTTTTTCTTTTACTGCTTACAACGAAACTAGAGAAAGATGTCCTAATTATTTTGATTGTCCACGATTGAAGAGGTACAAATACTTCTGATAAAAACAATTAGGAACCAACAGCACAATCATAACACGAAACCAAGTTTGTATATTAAAAGGAAGATTAATAAACAAGCACAAAATGTTTCAAAAACAGATACAAACAAAAAAAATACATTAAATTTCACGGGATTAAGTTAGTTCATAGAAAAACGATGGGCCATTCCCTGTAAAAATCGCCGCATTGTTTAAGGAGGTTAAGCACTTCTTTCAATAAATTGCTTTGTCGGGTTCAGTATACGATTGTCTGCGTCGCGATATTTTTTTTCTTTTGGATTGGGAGAGTGGCCAGCAACTATCCATTCAGAATCCGTATCTCTTGTTTTTTGAACTTTTCTCAAGAAATCAATGAATGACCAAATCTATGGATGCTCGACTCCTAGTTCGGTTTTAAGTCGGCGATGTACCGCCTGTAATCACATTTAACGCAAATCGCTTAATCACTGTGACGTAAAATGCCGCTTTGTATCTCTGACAGCGATTAAAATTTTAACAGTGTTTTTGTTACGTTTGACAGACTTGCAGCTGCGCATATGAGTGTTTGATTAAGATGCTTACCCTCCACAGTTAGTGCTTACAGTGTTTTGTACCAGCCACGGCTCCTCACCGCGTACCCGGGTTACGGCTATTGGTCCTGGCCGGTGCGTGTCTCGATTAGCCCCAGCGGACTGGCTTGGGCCTCCGCCAGGCACAGAGCTTCTGTTAAGTAGGTGGCGAGACGTGGTTGATGTGCTCAGGTACATTACCGTTTTGTTTAGTTTCTACCCCGCCTGACACACTCATTAAGGTTATAAACAGACTGCAGTGGGTTTTTTTTAATTATTAGTGATTTTAAGTTTTGATTAAACTTCCTGCATCGTTAACTGCTCTGGCCCATTGTCCATCGATTACTCTGGAGAGTGGGAAGAGAGTGTACAAGTTAGACCTTATAATTTCTATTGTTATTGCGCTTGTGCTGCATCCCTACAAGCTTTATCAATGATCTTTTTTGAAGAAACTGGCACTGCATGTATAAACCATTCCAGCGTGCACAAACACACACAGCCAATGGCACGACCCTGCGTCGTTCTTAACAGAATAACAGCTTTTTTGATTGGCTAGACATCTAAAATAAGCAGCCAGTCAAGCGTTTCACCCGGATAGTGACATTTACAAAGTAATTTTTATTTAGTAATTTTGACACCTCTGAAAAAGTAATAAAATTACCAGAAAAGTTACTTTTTTGAAAAAGTAGTGTCATTACCATAAAAATTACTAAAAAAATAATTCGTTACAGTAATTCGTCAATACAGTAATTCGTTACCGCCCACCACTGAATAATAAGATTTTCCCCCAAAAAATTGTTTTCTTGTTAAGAATGCAATTAAAGAAAAACATTTTTTTCTGATACAATTAGGAGGGGAGGAACAGTCTACTGTTCTAGTTTAAGCCAATTAACAATTAATGGCTGGGGAGCACATTTTAAAAATTATAAAAAAGTTGTCCCCCAAATGTTTGTCAGTTAAATATCAATTCTTATTGAAAGCTTTTGATCTCTAGCTTAAGCCGTTTAAAATACCGTATTGGGGGGAATCTTGGTTTTCGTATTTGGGAATTTTTTGTCCAGTTTTGGCTGCAATGAGTTTTTTTCTTGTTTTTTCCTTCATCTTGTACGCTTTTTCCAAAACTGCAAACACTAAAATCTAATTTTTGGGCAAAGTTATTGAGCTGCAACCACTGTTTTGTATACCAAACTTTTTGGGGACCATTCCCCCAAAAGCCTCACTAAAATGGGGCTCCAAAAAATTAATAAACGCCTTAAGCTAGGGTGCTATTTTCTATGATATCAGTAGATATTTAAGAAACAAACATTTTGGCATAGTTTGGGGGTACCAACCCACCCCCGAAACCCCTCAAATGAACCCCTAAAAATATAATGTTCTAAACGGCTCAAGCTAGATTGGTAATTATTTTAGGTCTCAATTAATATTTAAGAGACTAACATTTTGACATCAGGTGGGGATGCCACCCCTTCCCCGGAAACCTCCGGCTTAAAATAGCAATTTGTTGAATGACTTGAACTAGAGCAGAAATTCTTTTTCTTCTCAGATGATGTATAAAAAAAATTTATTGAAATATTTTTGGGGTGCCACTTTCATGAAAAACCCCAAAAATGGACCCTTTCAAAAATTAATTTTTTGAACGGCTCAAACTAGAAAGTTATTTTTTTGCTCTAAGTTGATATTAAGAAGAAAAATGTTTAGAAGTCATAGTTTTGAGGTACCACTAACCTGGGATCCTTCCCAAATTGGAACTTTAAAACCTTTTTTTTTTTGAACATCCAAAGCAAGAAAAGCTAATTTTTTTGCTCTCATTTGGAATTGAAGAGAAAAATATTTGACATAGCTTGGGGGTGCAACCCCTTGGAAACTGCCGCAATTCGACCGGCAAACTCAATTAGTTTAATGTCTTGAGCTAGCTAAAGAACTAATTGTTTTCAATATTAATAAATACTTTATTTAAAAAAATATATTTCGACATGATTAATGAGTGCAACTCCCTTGAGAACTTTCAAATTAGCACCCCCTTAGATTAATTATTTTAAACGACTTATTAGTGAGCTAATTGTTTCTGATATTACTAGATTTTTGAAAAAAAATTGCTATGGTTTAGAGGCCGTGGCGCACACATCTGGATTTCAGGGGTCAAAACTCGAAACCCCCTGCTTGTGGAACTCAAAAAAACAACACAACTTTGTTGATGTAAAGTGTTTTGTAACACTTTGATATACGTGTAGTTGGCTTTCATTAAATAATCACTTAAGATGTTGTATATAATGATGTAATATAATTCTGCACCACCTTCGCTTAGCAAATAGAATTTGAGTATTTATTTTATTTAAGTTCGACAATATTGCTAATAAAAACATGCCTAACTGTGTACATTTGATCCATCCATGGTATTGAATAATATATTTCTACCCTTTCATAAACTTCCGAGCAGAATTGAGCTTGACATTTAAAGTAACAGTCGGCAACTTTGTGAAAAAAGTTGCGCTGGTGAAATAGTAGCTACCAAGTCGAATACAACTTGGCAAAAATTAGCAAACATATCCACTGTTTGTAGATAAAAGCCGCAACATAATTCCATTCCAACGTCGACATTTTTACCTTGCAAACGTATTCAAAAATTTCAAATTTTTTTATGGAGTCAGAGCAATGCAAACCAGCAGTTCAAGACTCACTCTAAACTGGGCGTAATATTGTTAGCGTGCGAGTGCATGCTTTATTTAACTAACTAAAGCTCCTATACGCTGCAAAGTCGCCACTCCAGACGCGCCAAAAGTTTGGTTAAAATAAACAAAGGACTCGCTCAACACACACGATTTTACTCCTAGTGAACATCGCGTACAAACGGTGTTCTTAGCCAAGCCAAATATGCAAGTTTTGGGCTTTTACACATATTTTGGTCTCAACCAGTGGTGATGGATATGATGGAAGTCAGGGGCGGCTTATAATGGAAGCTGAAAAAGCTGCAGCATACATGGTCTATTCGTTTTTTGTTTTTTTTTATTGATATTTTTATTTTTGAGATTTTTTTAGAATTGCTGTGGCAACCAGTAAATAATTAATTATCTTTAACCTCCCTCCCCGCTCGACCGCAAAAATTGGAAAATTGTTGCATTTTTATAACTATTTTAATATAAAGAATTTTTTGGAAACTCTTGAGAAAAGCTGTCCAGTGTTCACGTTGAAGCTTTTATAACGCATTGAACTTGAACGCGGTGACGTCACAGCTAGTCTTTCTTTACTCTCTGTTGTGGTAAATGGACAAAAATGAGCTGCGGCTCGCGCAGTTTTTTGGCTTGTTGAGAAATATGAAAATGTGTTTCTGGATAGCAAGTATTAAACTACTGAACATATTACATCTTGCACTGTTGTAGGATACTGCGGTTAGTGTAGACGGCAGAGTCGTAGAAGGATATATGGCAAACTAGAACGTGACATCGCAAGTGATATCCGGGGACTTCGCGACAGTATCCAAATTTGACTGAACGTTATTGCGCTTGTAAATAGCGATCCAATTGCGTTAAATGAATTTGTAAATATCTGGTCGGTAATAGTCAGATGAATAATTTAAATGCGCCTTTTTCAAATTTTTTTCACTAACTTTAACAGCTTCTGGTTATTTGCTTTCAATATTTAAATGTCTCGAAAAGTTGAAAATAATAATATCAAGTTACGTCGAATCAATAATTATACAGCCAAAGCTATTTATACCATCCTTGGTCTTATTGATATTGCAGATCAGTATTTCTTCGTGGTTAAAATACCTGTCGTAAGAATTAAACTTCAAAAGTGTACTTATTATTCAAAAAAACCAGAACCAGGATGAAATAAATCATTCTATTTCGAGACGTTTCGACTTAAACTAAAGTCATTATCAATCTTAATCAAATAGAATGATTCTATTTGAATAAGATTGATAATGACTTTAGTTTAAGTCGAAACGTCTCGAAATAGAATGATTCATTTTATCCTGGCTCTGGTTTTTTTGTCCAAGCTCTTCACATCGTCCCGTTATTCTGCTCCGATTTACTTATTATGTTTTGGCAATTTTTGTTTAATTAGATCAGATAACGTTTCTACATCGGCTTTTTTGTTTTTTTAAAGAATTCCAATCATTAAAGCAGCGACTAAAACTGCCAGGCTGCCACGAGCGATGTTATGTCAGACCATGGTTAAACGCATATTTTAATGAAGAATTAATAATATCTATCCATAAAGTTTGAAACATGTCTTCAGTCGCGCGCCGGTAACGACGGCCACATCTTAAATCGAACTTTTGACGTCAGTGATATTAATCTAAACTAGTTTTTCTTGTCCGTGCCCGGGCCTCGGCGTGCCGCTTTTGCATTTGAGACATTACGATATATGAGGCATAAATTGAGAGTAATTACAAAGGTGACTGAGCAGTAGTGACCCCTGTTAACCTAAATAGCTCATTTTTGGTAATACGGTCAGGTGCACTCTTTCATCGTACTTGAGTTTATCTACGACGCTGACTTTTTAGGTCCGAAATGTTTTTATATAATTTGCAGCTTACCTTTTCAAAATGGTCACGAGCCGCCACGGATGGAAGTTCTAAAAGTCTGGCGGCATATTCTCGAGCTGCTGCCCCGCAACCCTTATAGAAAAGCGGGCAATGGAAAACAAGACTAGCAGTCAGTATGTGGGGCTCATAGACTGAGCAGGTAAAATCTTTCAAGTATCTTTCAAATTTTAGTAATTTAGCTCGTTCCAATTGTTCCAAAAACGTGCGCAATATTATCCAAATGTTGTCAAAACGGCTGTTTTTTTTTTGGTTTTTATTTTTCAGAAAAGTTTTTGTTTTTATTTTTCAGAAAAGTCGCAAGAATTGCTCAGCGATTGGGGCTTTGCTCCCTGACCTCCATAGCCCATTGCGGTGACTTGTTCCCTCGAACACAACTTTTACGACAAGCAAATTTCAAAATTGTTAACGCGCTGCAGCGTTTCTGAATAAACAATATGCAACAAAATGTTATCATACCGCAAAACCCTGTTTCACTATAATAAAGTGCGTTTTCATTATTGGTTGAAATAACTACAATTAGGTGCTGGTTGCTTTTATAAAAATCGAAGCGCTTTCCTTTAAAAATATCCGGTGCGCCCTATTTAGAAATGAAGGTGACACCCCCTCGCCGGTACTCTCCAAATAAGTTCGCCTATTATTTATTTTTTGAGCTGAAACAGTATTTTTTAGGTTGATATCAGTAGATGTTTTAAGACATAGAATTAGAAGTATAATTATTCGTTGTTCGAGATAAAAGTTTAGAATTTCTGTTAGTAACGTTGCAATAAATCTGGAATTAACTTTAAGTGCGGAGTGTCTTATGTGAATAAAGATATCTGTAATATAGACATAATCAGTAGGTTTGTACGAAATTCGAATTTACACTTAACCGTATTTTTACGGGAGAGAAAAGGTATTTTTGCCCCCTCTCGGTTTTTCGAGATTAATTCTTCTAGAAAAGGATTTTTGTTTCGAATTAACTTAAATTTGAATCAAATTTTAGAACAAATAACTCATACGAATTTGGAGTTGCGTGCTAACGTTATAGAAAGTTTTTCAGTTTCGAGGTTTTCCGAATCAATTTTCGAAATCTGAGGCGTTTTTGGTCAAAATTTCACTTAAATGATATCATTAGACGTTTTTGTGACATAAGTTTAAGACTGCGTTTACACATAAGTTTCTCAACTTGGTTTCGCTCCTGGTGGTCAAACCTGTTGCGTTTACTTATGACAATAAAAAGCGTTTACACATTGCGGTTTTGCCGACGAGAAACGAAACCTTGCGCAAGTGGGAACGATAAAAAGTATCGAAAACCAGTTTTCAAACCTGCCTTTTTTGAGGTTTTCAAACCTGAAACGCATTAACAGAAGTGCGAAAGCAACGGCGCAGGCAGGAAAACAAAAGCATTCACTGCTCTGCAATTACGTTTGCAGATGTTGCAGCGTCAAACACGTTAATCCTAATGTGTTTGACCCTTAATCCTAATCAAAAACCTTAATACAATGAAAATCATGTGATCGAGGTTTTCGTGTCAGAGCGTTTTACGCAATAGATTTGGCAATTCGAGGCGCGAAATCCAGGCACAAAACCGTTTGAAAAATAAAAATACGAAACCTGATTTCACGACGAGAAAACTCATTTACACATGGCTGAAGTTTCATTCCTGATTGCGAAAACCGCTATCTGTAAACGCAGCTCAGTCACTTTGGCCAAGGCTGCGAACTCAAACTCGAGAATACTCGGTTCTTTGGCCAAAATAGAACTTAAACTTGAACTCAAAAAAATGAGTTTTTTGAACTCGATAAAAAGTGTTCGAGTTCATTAAAATGAATTTTTAAAATTACAAATTTTTGAACGAAAATGTTTTTTTGCTGACAATGAAATGCAAATTGAGATTGTCGTTAACTTGTTTATGCTGCCGTAGCGGTGTAGAAAAACAGCATGGATACGAAAAAAGAACCATTAAGTCAAAAAAGTAAAATTTGTAGTTTTGTCAGCCTGAACACAACAAACTTGATATTTTTGCCAAAATTGAACTCAATGAATTAAATTAGAGAACTCGAACTTGAACTCGGACTAATTAAAATAGGCTGAATTCGAATAAAAACTGTCGACAGCGTGGCCAAGAAGGTGAAGACCAATCTTTGGTAAACACCAATTTGCAGGCCAAAATTGATGTTCTCATGACATTAGGTTTAGAAAAGAGCATTTTTGCTCCCCCCCAATCGTGCAAAATACGTTGGTCAAACAACCAGTGTAAATTAGGGTAAATGTAAGATACAGTAGAACGCCGATTATCCGAAACGCCTGCAATCCGAATATGAATTTAACCATAGTCATTAAATCAATTACTATACTTACGACTTCAGCAAATTTAAAACAAAAAAATGAGTGATTACTATACTGCCAGCACTAATAATATACAATAAATCACTATGTCTGTGTACTGTAGATGATGTATTTTCGTAATGCAGTATTGCATGTTGCTGTAGCCTAAATGATAAATTTTCCTAATATTGCATGTTGTTTGATTATCCGAACAAATCACTTATCCGAACCACCGCTAGTTTTAATTAGTTCGGATAATCGGCGTTCTACTGTATACGCATTTACTGCAGTGATGGCGGAGGCCTAACAGACACACTCTACTTCGATATATTTCAACGTCAAATTGCTCTGTGAGACAAAACAAACAACGATTGCCGTTTTATAATGTTTGACGTAGACACATTTCAAGTTAGAAGTAATTTAAGTGAATCAATTTACTTTTTGGTATTAGCTGATTTTTTTTCGGACGTCATGTCCAAAATTGCTTGATTTTTTTCGCGACATGAAGCAAATGGATACCCAGCGGCTGTTTTTCAACGACTTAAGCTAGAAATCAAAATGTTTAAATGCTAAAACATTTGCGAAAAAAATTTTGGGAACCACAGTTTGAGAACTCCCCGAATGTGCATTCCAACAATTGATTATAAAAGGGCTTAAACTGGTGTAGGACGTTTTTTTTTTTTTTATTGTTATCAGTCGCTATGTGGTCGGTAAAATATATAAGTCGGTAAATACTTTTTAAAACTGTTCCAAAATTCCAAACCGTCTTTAGTTGGCTACAAGAGCATATTCTTGATTGCTCTCTAAACGGGAAAGCGAAAAGTTATGTGAGAATTTCATCATTCTACATGCGTCGGTCGTTCAACTTACTTCTCAGCAAGCTTCCATCATGTTGATTTTGTACTTCACGATGGTTTTGAGCTGGTGCCGCCTTGGCTTGCACAGTGTATAAAAACTCAAATTTACGAGTATAATTGCGCTTCTTAAATGCAACATTGATTTTGTTAGCGAAGAACTTTACTTTCCACCTTTTTCTATGCCTTCCCAACTTTGACTTAGTTTTTACTTTTTTTACCCAAACAAGAAATCGAGAACTAAAATGCAATAACCAATTAATTAAGCACGATACGAAACAGAAAAGTCGAGATGTAGAAATGGTAAATACTATAGATGATATCAAGCGCGTAGCAAGAAATCTCGTCTAAGAACCTGCAAGGGACTGTTTTGAGGTTTGGGGGCAAAGTTGCTCACAGCCACCGGAGATTTTGTAATTTTTTTACAAAAATAACTTGAAGCTTGTTTTGGTAAAAATTGTTGCTTTTATGACGTAGAATTGAAATTAGCACCGCAAAACATGATTAAACTGGCTGCGTAAATGGACTATGTGGGCGGTGACTAACCACATTATTTCAATCATCAGCCGGTAAACTCATAAACTCTTATAGTTCGAAAAAACTTCAAATTATTGATTTATTTCGTCTGCATTTTATGAAGATAGGTAAATTGAGTAGAGGAGCTGATGGTACAAGATTTGAGAGAAGTGATGATTATTATTATTATTATTATTATTATTAACTAAATTAAAATTTAACCACCTTATCTCATAAATTTTATGTATTTTTGACGAAGCTTAAGGATTTTGCATGAAGTTTATGTTAAGCAGTTTGTAGCAAGAGGTCAAGCGAGATTGCATATTTTTAACCATGTAAGTTTTTACTGATTTGTAAGCTTTATTTTGACAAATATTAGCGCCCCTAAACACAGTAAATGTTTAAAAAAAGTGGTTTTAAATCACTTCAAAATCCATATCAATGCGAATGATTGCCTCAGAAGTGAGAAAAAGTCGTAGTTCTTGTACTGTATATTTTTTCGATATGCCAATGGAAGGCTACGCTATTGAGTGACGTGTATCTAAGCATCTTTCGATTGCGTTGCATTCGTTGTAGATTGGTGCCTTTAAATGGTTCGTGGTTTAATTTATTTCAAATTGTGTCCTAATTAAATGTTCGGTCGTTTGTGAGTAAAAAACGAATCAATGAATTTGATGTGCTGTCATACCGTAAATTGCCAGATAAAAACAAATGTCTTTATTAAGCAGCAAAGTTCTAAACAAATAAGATCATAACTAAGTAAGAGAAGTCCCACTTTATTACGTGTAGTATGAGCGGCACGCTTTGACTTGCATCGCGCTACAAACACGCGTCATCCACGTGCTTCTAGCGGCTTTTGGGATAATCTTTTTAGCACAGTTTTCACTTCAGTGTACGAAACCACAATAAACGTGTCCGCAGATCAAGAAAATATTTTTAAGAAGCTAATATAATGCTTGTTGCAGATTTGCAGTAGAATAGTCTTTTTCGAGTTCAGCAATTTGAAGTTAGAACGAGACAAGGCGCCTGCTGTCGTTATAGAAGAACTGGTCCTTTTAAATCAAACCAACATTTATAAATTCAAGCTGTAGCCAAAAATCTGTTATGAGGAGGGCTGTTTCGGGGGACCACGGACTCACGGAGGCTAATGGGGGGTCTGGGGCAAAACCATAGGAGGCACAAGGCTCTGGGAAACTAGCCCCAGCGCTTAAAAATTTGTGATTTTTTTTTTGCCAAAATACTCGTAACTTAATTTTAGGCCTACTTTGATCAAAAACGATGATTTTAAAACGTGGCTCAGAAATTATCAGTGCAAAAGCATGATTAAACTAGTTTCAAAGATGGGCTATGTGGCCAATTTTTATTCTCTTATTTACAAGTCAATGCTAAAATTTCAACTCCCTTATATACACGTCTATAAATCAAAGAATCTTATTGTTCAAAATAACTCATTAGGAGTAATCTACGAGAATTTCGTCTATATTTTTTACAGAGAAAAATAATTGGGTGTCTAATGGAACAAAATTTGAGAAGAGCGATTCGTAACTAACTAAATAGCTAATAGTGAAGAACTTTCCCCTCCCTATTCCTATATTTTTCTTTGTTGTGAAACTATCAATCAAATTTGATTGCTTTTTTTTAATTTTTTACTGATTTGTGAGTTATTTTTTTACTATTTAGCCTCTCCACCTATATAAATGTTTCAAACGATGCTTTATATTATTTTAAGTCTATTTCAGTGCAAGAAAATACAGTCTCTGGGAGGTCATTACATGCTCGTTGTTATTTATCGAATGTTTGTTATTCAAAAAATAGCAAAAAATTGTATTACAAGCATCAAACATTACAAATAACCGCGAATAACCTTCCGAAAATTGCGACAAAAGTTCCTCTACAAGTACTATCGAATGTTTGCTATTTGTAATTTTGTATGATTTGCTCTTTGTTATTCGTTATTTGCTATTATTTGCTATTTGTTATTTGGTATTACGTGCTCAAATTATATAAGTAACGAATTGCGAATATTTGGCGACTAGGTCATTTTTTGGAAAATGTTTCGAATTCTATAAACCATTCGTTAACTTTATTTTTTATCAGTCTTGACGCTATATTTTCGATCGGTATAAAAAGTTGCAATGAAGCAAATAATCCCGGTACGTTTTTATCGTTTTGTATGTTTGTGTTGTCTTAGACAAGAAATTGATAGATCTTTTTGGAAAGACCATGTTGCCAAGAATACGGTATACCAAAAACTCAACGGAATAAAAAATTGCTGATAACCACAACACTTTAAATCGGGCAGCTTTATCTTCCTTAATAGCGCAAAAGCTTAACTAGAACTTTTTGCGACATAATATCCTGATAGCCTATATATCTACTCGTCAAATAATAAGTTCGTCAAATGCGGTTGATTAAAGCTATCTCAGACTCAACTGAGTAACAATTCGATCAAATTTTACGATGTAAACTTTGGAACAGTATTCTTATAAATGCTTTGGGAAAAGATACAAAAGCTATTTAGTAAACAATCACAAAACTACGTCAAAATTTGATCGTCGCAGATAAAAAAAAAAGAATGAGCAAGTCTTTCAACTTGCGAAAATTTTTTCAAGTTCTAGCTGCATTAATAGAAAAGAGTATTTTTGTTCCACAATTTGCTAGTAGTTTTTGCAGGATTAAATGCTTCTGAGAAAAAAAAAAACTACTTCTTACCATCAAATCGATAAATATCAAAGTTTCCGTGCTCGACAAGCACCCGTTTCACTCATATTGTTTCGTGTTTATTTTGGCTTCGGTTGTTGAAACTAATACAAGCGATATTTTTTCTTTCTTAACCGAAGCATATAAATTGACTGCAGTGGAAGAGAAGGAATAATATAGTACAATATATTGCAGAACAATTCCAACCAACTATAATTGATCGCAACGGCCAAGACAATAGCGGACACGCGAATGACGTAACAAACAACAGAGTTCAAATCGTTCATTATACCATATGTATTGAGCCGCATTTACACAGGCGACTTTTTTGCAACGCGATTCGAAGATTTTTTTATGCGTGAATATCTCTCTCGCCGAGTGGTTACTCACACGAGGCGAGACTCGCTTGCCGCGATCGCGTTTCGGAAGAATTGGCGCCGTGTAAGTAACACCTCCGATTTGCGATGCCGATCATATTTTGCGCGGCTCGATGCAAGAATCGTTCTCGCCCGTGATCACTTACACGAAGTCGATTTCAGCGTCTCGAGAGTCCCAGGGCAAAGTCGCGCTCGTGTAAACAGCAAATCGTATGCAATTTACGAGTCGCCCAGGCATAGCGCAAAGCACGAATGCTTGGCGAGTCGCTGGCTACGATTATTCTAAATTTATTTCATAAAATATTGTGTTTATAGTCAGGCGCGTAGCCAGGATTTGGAAAAGGGGGGGGCTATTTTGAAAGAGTGAGAAGTGTGCAAACGACCTTGACTCGAATTTTCATTGACCTTGAATCAGTTTCAGACGGTTTGTCCGAAATTTGAGACGAAATGTCTCGGAAAGATCGGAAATTCCGCCCAAAATTAGGTGATCTCCAAAAAAAAAAAAAAAAAAAAAGGTCTTCGCCAAAATTCAGAGTGATTTTTCGGCCGAAATCCAAAATTCAAACGTTTTTTCCGCCCAAAATTAGGTGATCTCCAAAACAAAAAAAAAAAAAAAAAAAAAAAAAGGTCTTCGCCAAAATTCAGAGTGATTTTTCGGCCGAAATCCAAAATTCAAACGTTTTTTCCGCCCAAAATTAGGTGATCTCCAAAAAAAAAAAAAAAAAAAAAAGGTCTTCGCCAAAATTCAGGGCGATTTTTCTCCCAATTTCGCAAGTTCAAACGTTTGAGGGGGGGCTCTTTTCGTATGGGGGGGGGCTATTTTCCATTTCTCACAGAAAATCGGCCTCAAAAGCACAAAAATCATGCGATTTTGCATACTTTACAAGCCAATGAGGGGGGCTCGAGCCCCCCCCCCCGCCCCCCCCCCTGGCTACGCTACTGTTTATAGTACGAAATAGTCTGTAGTGCTTTTACCGTAAGAAATTGTGATTTCGGTGCTAAATTTACTTCGTATTAGTTTGAAACGCAGAAGTAATAATTTTCTTGTTGATGCTGGCACTGGTCTATTGCAGATACGGCAGTCATGAGCTTATAACTGTGAAGCCAATCAAGCAGGACTTTAATCTTTTATAAAATGTATGATAAATTAACCACAAGTAACAGTACCTTTATTGCAGTACACTTTTTTTATAAGAACCAGTAATTTTTGAGATGAGGCTGGCTGTTCTTAATTTTTAGCCAATGTTGAGCCTCAGTTGCTCTTAACTGGTTCTTAAATTTTAAGATCATTAATGTCAAGTATGGCGACCATGTTTGTTAATTCCTAATGATCTGTCTGCTAGTAAACGCCTTTTTAGCTGCTTTTTGAGCATCGTAGAACTGCGGAAAGCGATAAAGCGAGAATTAGTTTTCGTTTGAACGAGAGACAAAAAGTTTTTTGTCACCTGCGCAGTGCTCAGCAGCACTCTATAGTCTCAAAATTGTTGCAATTTTGCTCGTAACTACCAAAAAACCACTCAAGCTTTGTTGTTTTGAATCAGTTCAGAATTTAGTTTCTTTTTTGATTTGGATTTGATTCTTTTGCGGTTGTTCTTAATATTATTTTATGTTGCTAAGACTGGTGTTGTTCCTAATTTGTTATTAAATTTAAAGCGAAAATAAGCCTCGTGTTCTTACAAAATTTTTCTTGCATAAAAAACTGTGATCAATTTTGTGATTGCTAATATTCTGACACAGCAAAAACAATGGTTAAAAATCTGAAAACTCTAGAATAGCTAAGACAATGAATTCACAATAATGGCATTTGGACAATGTATTGTGAAAATGGAGGTGCTTGTTACAGAAGCACTCCATAACACTGTTGACTCTAGGTGCTGCAGCGAAACTCTGGAGCCTTGGTGTAGGCTCACACCCTATGCTCACTGGTAGGGTCCAGCAGCTTGAATACAAGTACCATTCACTGGCTTTTGTCGGCTAAAAACGTGTTAGCGTTTGCTTTCTTTTCTGACCCAAGATAGCTAGTGGCCTACCTGCATCTCTTGCGGTTAAAATAACCACAGTTAAGTAGAGAAACATAACACTTACTGCACAGCATTTTGTAATTAAAGATTGATTTCATGAAAGTGCTCTTTCTAATGAAATCATATTCTCAATTTCTAATGGTTTTGTGACGCTTTTTCATTTCAATAACGCTAGGAGTGATTTCTGACCTGAAGTCACTGACGTATTTTTGCACTGTTCATAATAATTCATTTTTTGTAGTCCGCACTATACTTACTGTGATTGCCAAGCGTTTAGCAAATGCATGCGCTGCTTATTTTATTATTGTGAATACTGGTGCTTTGTAACAGCTGTGGTTTAGTAGCTCCATAACAAAACTACATGAAATTACAGATTATGTAAATGCTATATGGATTTTTTGAATGTTGGTTTAATTACAAAAGAGGCAGTACTTCTGTAGCGACGGAAGGCGCCTGGTATCATTGCAGAAGAACTCAAAAAGTAAACTGATACAACCAAACATAAAACTTAGCAATTAGCATTTCGTATGATATGACAGCACAGATTGACTATTTTTGAATTTGCCAGTCACACATGATTGGAGAAAGGATAATTTCAAAAGTGATTTTAGAATCGAATGCACAAAAACTTTGATAATTTTTTTTTATTTTATGCTAACAAATATTATGTGTAACCAAACAAGAAACACAGTCAGAGATGGGTTGCGGTAGAGAAAAACCAAGACCAAAAAGGTAAATGACAGAATTTTAAAACAAAGCATGAGTATTAATGCTTGCTTCACTTCGCTCCATCCAATCCAACTCAGAATGATACAGAGTAAGTAAGCTTTTTCGAGTAATTCCAGGCGTTTATGTATCACACATTCTGCACGAGCAGCACGCCGCCCTTGCTGCTTCATCTTTCACCTAGCATTTTCATTGCAAGTTTTAAAGACATTAGCTGCTTAATTGCATTTACTCTATTTCGTTTTACGCTCGCGTTGGCTTCATACAATTTCTTTTCAAAATTCCGAAGCGTTATTGTTTCAAATGCAAAAGCTGACAAGCTGAGCATTTGAAGTGCTTTTGCGGCAGTTGGCTCTTGCAAATTCAAAACCAGCAAACCGCGCTTGGAAACTATCTCTCACCGTGTAAGTGAACCAGTGCGATAGCGACTCTTCCGCCGACTCGATTTGGCAAGAATCCTGGCACGCAGTCTCAACGTGTAACTGACTTCAGCGAGTTGCAATCGTATGCGAGCATCGCGTTAAAATCTCTCCCGTGTGAGTGACTGCTACGATTTAATGTTTTTGGGGGCGTGTCTGGCGATATCGCGCAGACAAAATCTCACGTGAATCTTGCGCCGTGTAAATGACTATGCAATTTGAGAAAGGAAAAAGGCAAAATGTCTATTCTTGCAGTTAAAAGTCGATCGTGTAAATGCAGCTTTACATCGAAGCGTGTTACGAATTTTGGGGCCCATCTCTGCGTTATTGCGCCCAAGCAACACATCTCCTTTCGACGAAATATTGCAGCGATGGCGAGCCGTTGGCAACACTGTGTCCGATATGGCTGGCCTGAGATTTAAACCTATGCTCCATCGTTACCGTGTTATCGGCCAGTTCAGAACAGAGTTCACTAAGTGATTTCAATCCTTTCGCACGAATTTTTCCGCTACAAACGGAGCATTTATTAGCATTCGATGAGTTATTCGTTACAGCACATAGATGCGTTATACGAAAAAAAAAAAGAAACTTTGAATAAGCAGTGGCGTCGTTAAGGATGGTGACACCCGTGGTGGAAATTTGTGGTGCCACCCTTTATAATGTATAGTAGGCGGAAAAAGATTATATTTTAAAGATAGTGGTACTACTTGATTACTGTACATATCGATTTGGCTAGCTCAGTAACTTCTCATTTTAGATATTAAAACTTGGCAGTATGAGCAGCACACGTTGAGTATCAGACGCGTAACCAGAAATCTGCATTTGGGGGATGGGCTGTCTCGGGTGTCTATAAGCTACTCGGACACCATTGAGGGGCGGACGGAGCCCCAAGCACGAAAACTTTGTATTTTTTTTGCAAGAATAACTTAATTTTAGGGGTATTCTGAATCTAATAAACTTAATGCTTTTAAATAGTGGTGATGGCATTGAAATTAGTGGTGCAAAAACATGATTAGACTCAGAGGCGTAGCCAGAAATCTGCAATAAGGAAAGGCTTCTTGGGGTCTGGGCGCTTGAAAATTTTGTATTTTTTTACAAAAATTGCTTAATTTTAAGGCATGTTTTTGACAAAAAATAATGCTTTTCGAATGTGACATAGAAATTAGCAATGCAAAAACATAATTTAATTGGTTGCATAAATTGGCAATGATTATGTGGGAGGTGGTTACTGG
The DNA here is from genome assembly GCA_963965965.1 of Trididemnum nubilum. Classification (NCBI taxonomy): domain Eukaryota; kingdom Metazoa; phylum Chordata; class Ascidiacea; order Aplousobranchia; family Didemnidae; genus Trididemnum; species Trididemnum nubilum. The sequence goes on along the minus strand of OZ014481.1, from coordinate 36,135,903 downwards.
TAAAATTTCAGTTCTCTTATTTACAAGCTGGTACCGTAAATCATAAAATCTTGTTTCAAAGAAACCCACGAGGAGTAATCGATTTTGTCTACTGTATATTGAATAGAGAAACAATTGGTGGAGGAAGGCTAATACAATGATATTAAGTCGAGTTGATTGTTAATTATTACTGAAGAGCCACCCCTCCTCTAATCCTAATCTTATATTTTTTATGAAACCTATACGTTCAGCATGTTTCAACAAGCGATCAAATTTGGTTGCTTAGTTTTGGCAATTTTTCAAAGTTGTTACTGATTTATGAGTTACATTCCTCTAAATAAATGTTTTAACTAATGTTTTAAATCATTTTTTAGTCCATTCCAGTGTGGTAAACATTTTCAATGATATTAAACAAATTTTTGCTTTGTTTTTTTTTGTTTGATTGGTCTCATAAAATGGTGTCATCCTAAAATGGTGACACCCGGGTGGGGGGCGCCTCTTATCCTAGCGACGCCACTACGAATAACGCACATAAATAACTATAAAAGCATATGAATAACGATTAGCGAATACGAATAACGAAATACCGCACATGAATAAACTATTAAAGCATATGAATAACAAATAGCGAATATGAATAACGAAATACTGCACATGAATAGCGAATTACGGATATGAATTACGAAACAGCATAACGAGTAACGAATGTGTGGTAAATAACAAAGATTTGGTAATTACCCCCGAAGAGCTAAAAACTGGTATTTTCTTTATTCGGTATTTTAGTAGTATTCTAGAGCGTTTAATGTAAATCTGTGTTGTTCATTCATTTTTGTTTTGGTGCTACTTAATCACCGCTGTTATATATCATTGAAAATCAATGCAAAAGAGTAATTTTTTATGTACTGTGCTTAGAATAATGTTTGTAATTTTTTGGTATTATACCTACTTAGAACGGACTTGGCGTTGACCACGATTTTAAACTTGCAAATGCCTCAGTGACAAAATAATATCCATGATAGCTGTCGGGTTTAATATACAGTAGCCTATAATACTGCGAAAGCTTATTTAATAAGAAAATGTTGTATGATAATTTACGTTAAACGCAATTCTGTACCCACCAAACCAAAACGGTAAAAAATCTTCACAAAATGTTGTTGTTTAGTTTAAATCTAATTTAGACTTAAAGATTATGTGTTATAAACGTAATCGCTAAAGATTTATTCACTGATTAATACATTAGTAAAGATACATGTTTTAAATATTTTTATGACTGGTGATATTTGTCCTTTTGGCCTTGCTAGCGTTACTGATGAGCCCTGAGATTGGGCGAAACAGCTGTCTAAGGGTATCCTTACACCTCGCAGAAAAACATTTTCCCGAAAATCATTTGCCAGAAAAGCATTTCCCTGAACGTTCTTTTTCCAGAATTAACAATTGTCAGAAATCACACTTGCCAGAATGAACACTTGCCTGAAATTACATCTGCCAGAATGAACACTTGCCTGAAATTACATCTGCCTGAATGAACACTTGCCTGAAATTACATCTGCCAGAATGAACACTTGCCTGAAATTACATTTGCCTGAATGAACAACTGTCCGAAATTACATTTCCCCAAAAACTTATTTTCCAGAATTTACACTTGTCAGAATGTACATTTGGCCGAAATTACATTTCCCCGAAAACTTATTTTCCAGAGTTTTCACTTGCCAGAATGTACATTTGGCCGAAATTACATTTCCCGAAAGCTTATTTTCCAGAAATTACACTTGCCAGAATGTACATTTGGCCGAAATTACATTTCCCCAAAAGCTTATTTTCCAGAATTTACACTTGCCGGAATGTACATTTAGCCGAAATTACATTTCCCCAAAAGCTTATTTTACAGATATTATACACATTAAACCGAAAATTCGTTATTGATAGAATTTACATTACAAAAATATATAATATGCTTGTTCATTTTCAAAAATTATTAAGCTGCGTGTAGAATAAAAGGGGCAAAGGAAAGCAGTCTCTCACGTCTTGTAAGTAATTTTGACAAACAACGTTAGGTTTGAAATATTTTTGGTTTTTGATAAAAATAAGTGCCATTTTCACAACCGAACTATTCTTCCGAAGTTTGTGATGATATTTTGATGTGTTTTAGATTATTGGTAATATTACGGTATTTCGATAGTATCTGAAATTCACAAAAACATCAGCATACAAGCGTTGTACCATTGAAGTATCTTAGTCAGGCGCGTAGCCAAAAATCTGCAATGAGGGTCTGTTTCGGGGGTCTGATTGCGGAGCCCGCAGCCAGAGACCGTTCGAGGTCTGGGGGCAGAGCGCCCAGCCGCTGGAAAATTTGGTATTTTTGCAAAACGGACTTAATTTTAGGCCTATTTTGACAAAAACCATTGCTTTAAAACGTGGCAAAGCTAAGAATTAACAGTAAAAATAGTTGATTAAACTGGTTGCAGAAATAGATTATGTAGAAAGTGGGTATAACCGGTAAAATTTTAGTTTCATATTTACAAGCTGGTAAATCATAAAATTCTAGTTTAGTAAAACTTACATGGGGTAGTTTGTTTCGTGTATACTTTAGAGAAAGGTAATTGGAGGGGGAGCGGGCTAATGGAACGAAAGTTGAAAGAAGTGGTTGACAAAATTTGAGAGTAGTGATTGGTAATTAACTAAAATTGAATAGCCCCCCCGCTTATTTCTGAGTTTTAATTTTTTTTGATGAATATCCAAGCTCAGCATTTTTTAGCAAGCGCTCAAATTTAATTGCTTATTTTTGTCATTTTGAAAGTTTTTACTTATTTGTGTATTTTGTTTCTGACAAATCAGTTTCCTCTAAATAATTTTTTCAAAAGATGCTTTAAATCATTTTTGAGCCCATTCCAGTGCAGAAGACTGCTGTCTCAGAAAGCTATAGCCATTACCCCAGCAGTGCCGTCGCCAGGGCAAGCGAAGCAAAGGGGCACTAGCCAAAAGTGGGGGGCGCTAAAATAGACTAAATTTGTGCATATTAAAACCGATCTTCACATCTTGTACGACTACAAATGTATATTCAAAAATGCTGTATTCATGTTTAAAAAAAAGACCTATAAGGCCGGCAACGTTTCTAATCTCGTTTTTGTCTGCGGCCCCTAGTACAGCGCCGCAACTACAGTAGAGCGTTTTTCTATGCAGAGTTGTAAACGGGCCGACTAGTTCAGGCCCGAACCCGGCCCGAAACCGAAAATTAATTTGAAGCCCAAATCATGCCCGAAAAAAAAAACTTAGGCTAGGTCTGAAAAATTTAGCAATGTTGCTAAGTTATTTTGATTTTATTTTTGTGCATCTAAGACAAAAAGCACGTCTCAGGCCCGAATTAAGCCCGAAAATTTTGTGAACTTTAGGCCCGAACCCGGCCCAAACCCGAACCAGACCCAAAAAGCCCTGCCCGATTTACAACTCTGGTTCTATGGGGCAAAATTTATTTCAGGAGAGGCCAAAAATTGCTGCCTTTTTCTACAATACGAGCATGCTGGGCCATAAGTGTAGCCAAGATTTTTGATTAGGGGGGAGGGCGCAAATCACGTGCAACAACGTTACCAGAAATTTTCGAAAGAAAAACTTTTTGTTGGACAAAGATGTTGTAGATTGGAAGATCAGAAGCCGTGGCCAGTGTTTTAGCACATAACCAGCATTTTGGTAAAGGGAGAGAGCTTAAACCTCCCAAAAAAGTGTAAAATGGGAGACGAGTTGAGCAAACTGGTGTACGTCAAACGTATTACAGACGTGAGTCTGTAGGCGAAACCCCCAACCGCAGGGCGATTTTTTTGTAATTTTTTGGAAAACTAGCTATTTATTGCCATTGGATCACAATTTGTTTAGAGCCATTTGAAAAAATTAGATTTTTAACATTTGAAAGCCAATTAAAAAAATTAGATTGTTCAATCCTACTTCAATTTTCAAGTTAAGTCCAAAACATTTTAAAATCTTGCATTTTGGTGTTAAATTTTGTAACTGATTTGGCCCGGGTAGGGGAAAGCAAGGTACATTGCCTAGTGCAATATTTTAGCAGTAAATAGTAATCCACTCGAAGATTTTTCTTAGAGATTTTTGATTTGTCATAAAAATAATCAGTTGCAGGAGCACATATACGGCCAAGAGAAACAAACCCCCTGAATTGAAATTTAATAGTTTGTTTAATGAACATTTTCCCTAGCTAAGTTTTTTCAAAAGTATTTTGTCGCGTAAAACTGGCGAGGTTGAGGTGGATTGCTTTTTAAAAATGGTACAATAGATGGTTACGCCTATTAACGATGTTGTTGTTCGGGCCAGATTTATATTGTGCGGGAACCTTGGCACTTTGAAGATTTTCGCAACATCTTCCTGCCAAATATAGGTGAAGACCAAAAAAGTCTCACCATTTGAGCGCGGAACCCCTTTCTAGTACTGTGCTATATTATGGTAAATCCGGCCCTAGTTACTGCATTACGTTCATGAAAAGGTAAATGAGACCCTAAGATAGAAACTTTTAGAACAAAACTCTCATTTCTCCTGGGTTATAAATAAATTTAAATTGGTTGGAAAAAACTGAATTGAGGGGACCTGGTCGTCATTATTCTTATTAATTACTGTTGTTAGCAAAAAATGCTAGAAGAAAGTGAAACTGAAGAAACAAAAGGCTTTTTTGTCACATTTTTGTCATTGGTGACATTTCAATTGGGGGGGGGGGGGGCAGGATCCCTGGCAACGCCTATGAGCTGGGCAGTTTGTTTTAGAAATAAGAAAGCGTTTAGCAATCTCTAAAGCAGAGTTTAATTCATTGATTGGTGTGGGTATGGGTTCGAAACCATTCGGGACAAAAGGAGCGGTTATTTTTGCCTTTTGGGACTAAATTCAAGTTTGGAAGTGAAGAAGCAAAAAGGTTAAGATAACCAGGGGCACCAGAAGCATTTGCACATAATTAAGTGGAAGGAGTATTGGTAGCTTCAGAAGAATCAAGATTCGAACCGGGGTGAGGGTCTCTAATACTTCTCATGACAAACCTATCAATTACTGCCAAACAAGACATAACGCAGTGTACAACAGTTACTAAACAACTTTTTGGCCAAGGTCAAAATGACCACGTGCACTCATTGCTAATGCTAGCGTGCTACCCTGGTGCTGCCGCAACCGCACTTAACGACAATTTTTTTTCTTGTAAAATATAGTTGCTATAGCGTCACAATAAAATTTTGGAATATTCTTCAAAGATTTTACTTACTAAACAGTTTGTTGCGTGTCAGCTAAATCAAGCAAGGATTGCGATTATGCATTAGGCTTATGCATACGGAGTGCTATCACAATCAATGTACCGATCATAAAAGTTTTGCGAAACGCAATATTTTGCATCAGTTCAAATCATTAAAAGCGGTTTTTACCGAAAGTCCGTATTTACGCTTATGCGCAAAAAAATACGGATATGCGTATAAAGAATACGCCTATGCGTATAAAATTCTTAAGCCGCTTTTACCGAACGTCCGTATTTACGCATATGCGTATAAAAAACGCATATCCGTATATACGAATATGCGTATTTACGCAGGGTAATTTATTGATGTGCAGAAATACGCGTATGCGTATTTCAGCTAGCGTATCTCAAAAGCATAATATACAGTAAGTGGCTTGTGAGTTTGGTATTACCTTTTATTTGATTGTTAAAATGTCACTGATAACATCTCGATCGAAAAGTCACATCATCAATTTTAGTCGACAGTCACACGAGGGCGTAAATGGCATTTTGTAGCTATTACAATTTATTAAACAAAAAAATTGTGGCAGACGAATTTGTGGTATGATTAAAAATATATTATTATTTTCAAAATTTTCCGTGATAAATTCATAAATTTTATTTTGTTTTCATCGTAAGACCGAAAAATAAAATGGCAGTTGGATAGAATGATATTTCTTTTTTGGATCTATCCCCAGGCCCAGAATGAATGTTTTTCACTGGCCCTGCTTCAGGGGCGTATTTAGGGGGACCATTGTTTCATCGCCCCCCCCCCATTTGGGTCGCCAGGATTGTATAATTGCGTGGAATAGTATGCAAAATTGAGGCATGCCCCCCCTTCGCAATTTGGGCATAAGATTGGATCACACAATGGGTATGTTCTGTTCGTTTTTTCTCGGCTTGCACCCACGTTTGAGCTTAAAATCGGAGGAAATTTGAGCGAAGACCTTTTTTTTTTGCTCTTCACCTAATTTTGGGCGAAAAATCGGACTAAATATGAGTGAAGACCTTTTTTTTTTTGCTCTTCACCTAATTTTGGGCCAAAAATCGGACTGATTTTGGGTGGAACAATTTCTGATTCAGATCTTTGTTCTTCTCAAATTTTCGTGGCCCCCTTTTTCAAAATCCTGCGTACGCTACTGCCCTGGTTAGGTTTAAACTCCTTTACTCGCGCTCTTGCGTGGTTACACCCGCACTTACCATCCATGCCATCAACTCCCATTGCCATGCTGATGCTTTCCCAAACGTTCTGTAACCGTTGTGTGTCCCTGTGTTAATCGCTTTCGACATCGTAAATGAAAACACGTGGCCGGACCAATGCGACCAATCTTTTTGTTGTTTGCTCACTCGAGAGCTGCATCTTGCTGGGATTCTATTATTTACCGTGTATATTACAATAAAAAATAAAAATAAATTATAAGCTCAGAAAACACGTTATTTTGCATTAAAAAAAATAGGGTACTTGGTAACTTCAAAAAAATGTAGGGCAGTTAATTGATAGCGCTGTAGGCCTACTTAAAAACTTGCCATATCACATTTTCAAAACAGCAAGTTTTGTTACAGTTGTACACATAGCATACCGGTGCAACTGTAATCAAGGCCTACGAAAGGAGGTTCAGAAAGCGCATCGACCCGCGTCTAGTGGGCGGCGGAAGATCTTACCGGGATAAGTTTACGGCTCGGTGCTCCGCCCTCAAGCCTCCGTAAGTAAACACTTTAGTTGCATTAATTTGCTCAACAGCCTTGCTCAATTGGGACAGTTTTCATACAAGAAAATTTTGCTTTGGATTTGAGGTGAATTTACACAGTATCCGTTTTTCGTACGATTTCGTCCGTTTTTTTACGTTTTTGCTTCTTCTTGAAAAAGTATGCGCTTTTTCATCCGCATTTTTATAAGTCCATATCCGCACTAACCAAACAGTCACATACTGAACAAAAATTTTCCGAAAAAAAATTTTTGTAAAGGGGTACAGCTTTATTTTGAAATATCGCTCTTATCCTTCATACACAAAATTTTTAAACAAAATTTTTACCTACATATAAATTTTTACCTACATATTTTACCTACATAAACATATACAAAAGGGGGTTCAGAAAGCGCATCGACCCGCGTCTAGTGGGCGGCGGAAGATCTTACCGGGATAAGTTTACGGCTCGGTGCTCCGCCCTCAAGCCTCCGTAAGTAAACACTTTAGTTGCATTAATTTGCTCAACAGCCTTGCTCAATTGGAACAGTTTTCATACAAGAAAATTTTGCTTTGGATTTGAGGTGAATTTACACAGTATCCGTTTTTCGTACGATTTCGTCCGTTTTTTTACGTTTTTGCTTCTTCTTGAAAAAGTATGCGCTTTTTCATCCGCATTTTTATAAGTCCATATCCGCACTAACCAAACAGTCACATACTGAACAAAAATTTTCCGAAAAAAATTTTGTGTAAAGAGGTACAGCTTTATTTTGAAATATCGCTCTTATCCTTCATGCACAAAATTTTTAAACAAAATTTTTACCTACATACAACAGTCTACTTAGTGCGGATATGGACTTATAAAAATGCGGATGAAAAAGCGCATACTTTTTCAAGAAGAAGCAAAAACGTAAAAAAACGGACGAAAACGTACGAAAAACGGATACTGTGTAAATTCACCTCAAATCCAAAGCAAAATTTTCTTGTATGAAAACTGTCCCAATTGAGCAAGGCTGTTGAGCAAATTAATGAAACTAAAGTGTTTACTTACGGAGGCTTGAGGGCGGAGCACCGAGCCGTAAACTTATCCCGGTAAGATCTTCCGCCGCTCACTAGACGCAGGTCGATGCGCTTTCTGAACCTCCTTTCGTAGGCCTTGATTACAGTTGCACCGGTATGCTATGTGTACAACTGTAACAAAACTTGCTGTTTTGAAAATGTGATATGGCAAGTTTTTAAGTAGGCCTACAGCGCTATCAATTAACTGCCCTACATTTTTTTGAAGTTACCAAGTACCCTATTTTTTTTAATGCAAAATAACGTGTTTTCTGAGCTTATAATTTATTTTTATTTTTTATTGTAATATACACGGTAAATAATAGAATCCCAGCAAGATGCAGCTCTCGAGTGAGCAAACAACAAAAAGATTGGTCGAATTGGTCCGGCCACGTGTTTTCATTTACGATGTCGAAAGCGATTAACACAGGGACACACAACGGTTACAGAACGTTTGGGAAAGCATCAGCATGGCAATGGGAGTTGATGGCATGGATGGTAAGTGCGGGTGTAACCACGCAAGAGCGCGAGTAAAGGAGTTTAAACCTAACCAGGGCAGTAGCGTACGCAGGATTTTGAAAAAGGGGGCCACGAAAATTTGAGAAGAACAAAGATCTGAATCAGAAATTGTTCCACCCAAAATCAGTCCGATTTTTGGCCCAAAATTAGGTGAAGAGCAAAAAAAAAAAGGTCTTCGCTCAAATTTCCTCCGATTTTAAGCTCAAACGTGGGTGCAAGCCGAGAAAAAACGAACAGAACATACCCATTGTGTGATCCAATCTTATGCCCAAATTGCGAAGGGGGGGCATGCCTCAATTTTGCATACTATTCCACGCAATTATACAATCCTGGCGACCCGAAGGGGGGGGGGGGCGATGAAACAATGGTCCCCCTAAATACGCCCCTGAAGCAGGGCCAGTGAAAAACATTCATTCTGGGCCTGGGGATAGATCCAAAAAAGAAATATCATTCGATCCAACTGCCATTTTATTTTTCGGTCTTATTAATCATACCACAAATTCGTCTGCCACAATTTTTTTGTTTGATACATTGTAATAGCTACAGAATGTTATTTACGCCCTCGTGTGACTGTCGACTAAAATTGATGATGTGACTTTTCGATCGAGATGTTATCAGCGACATTTTAACAATCAAATAAAAGGTAATACCAAACTCACAAGCCACTTATATTATGCTTTTGAGATACGCTAGCTGAAATACGCATACGCGTATTTCTGCACATCAATAAATTACCCTGCGTAAATACGCATATTCGTATTTACGGATATGCGTTTTTTATACGCATATGCGTAAATACGGACGTTCGGTAAAAGCGGCTTTAGTTAACAGTCTTACAATAGGTTACTTAAGGCCAACCAATATTTTCTCCTATTGTCGCTTCGGGGTTTGGGCGGGCGAAATTTTTTTTTGGGGTGCCGCCCCTCTTGCTCCCCCCCCCCCCCTTAGTTGCGGCCCTACTGTAATCGCTTGAAAACTTTATCTGCAGCAGTAAATGCTGCCAAACGCGCAACCAGGATTTTGCTAAAGAGAGGTGAAAAAAATATTTTTTTTTCTCAAAAATTCTATAATTTAGGCCTTGAGCTAAACAAACTGATGCAACTTGAGTGTGTCACAGACCGGGGCCTGGGAGTGGAGCCCCCAACCAATGGGCAATGTTTGTGATTTTACCGCACAAAAATAGGAATTTTAACGGCATTTTAATCACATTTCGCACTTTTTGAAACCGCATCAATGACTAAATTGATAAAATTCAGAAGTCATTTCAAAGACTTAAATTGCTTAACCCCTTTAGCCCTCCCCCCCTTACTTCAGGTCAAGTCTAAATACGTTTAAACGCTTGTATTTTGAAGTTAAATTTTCTAAGTGAATTGGCTAAGGGGGCCTAAGCCCATTCACAATGGTGCTCCATTGACTGCGACCTAAAAATGTTGAGTGTGCTCCAAGGATCAAAAACAGCTGCTCTTTGAAAATAATGTTTTCACCTATTGTTCATGTCATAGTCACTAACAACGTATCGGTAACAATTCTGCAGTCTTACATCTCTCTTCTGCGACACATTTGTAAAGGCGTGTTACAGTAAAAAGGCGGGTTGTTCCGTCACATTTATGTACACTAGTTGATTGCCAGCAATTTGGCAAAAGGTCTGAAAACGTCAAAGGAAAATTATGTTTGAAAGTTATTATTGCTATATTTCTATCATTGACTATTGTCTTATCGTAACGTGATGTTGCAAAAACAGTATTTTGAGTAAACTGAAATTGGGGGCACGGCCCCCCAGTAGCGACAGCACTGCATCACTTCCCCGCCTAGGCTACTGACGTTAGTGCAGACTTACACGTATGAAAAGACGAAACTGAAATTTCACGAACATTACGCTTACATATGGCCTACAGCAGTGTTTTTCAACCTGCGGGCCATAGAAGCATTTTATGGTGGGCTACAAAGCTATTTAGGTAACTGCAAATTCGGTTGAAAAAATGTCTTGATCATTGGCGCTGTGGGGCCCGTTAAAGAGCTACGTAGCAAAAAATTTGCGGTTTTTGGCGTGGATACCCTTTTTTTTTGTGGAGATCACCTGAAAACTGAAAAATTGCGATTAAGCTAGCGATTTAGATGTGAGCCATGGACAATTTTCGAATTGAAAATAGGCCACGGTGATGAAAAGATTGGGAAGCACTGGCCTACAGTCTTGCTTTAATAGAGCTCGTTAGGTGAGCGTTTTCTCGCATTAATTAGACAATAATATAATGAAATATTCGTGTCAGTAAATTTGAAGAATTAAAAAAAAAACATCGTACGGTACTGTCATTTTGATTTGAGGTACATAACGCGCCTTGAGGAAAATTAATTTAAAGCAGAATTAATGTTTCACTGACACCAATGTGTAAATTGGTAAAATTGTTCAATTTGAAAGATTGACAGGAGCCTGGTTGCAAACAAATATTAACTCAAAATCCTCTGGTCAAAAGTACACAGCAGAGGATTCTTAACAGCAGGAAATTCGAATTTTCATCATATACAGTTGCAGTCCAGCTACCTCCCCAACAACAATCTCGACAAGATCATTCATTCTACGTTGTTCACTACATCGCATTATACGGTCAGTTTTTGCTAGAGCAAGGCTCGTTGGTTGTAATTGTGACGTCACCTTAAGAAATCACTTATCTTCTTGCCACCTTTGCATGAACTGCGAATGAAATGTTCTAAATTGTGTGAAATGTGAAAGACAGGTATTGACATCATAATGAGATTTTCGTAGGTGTGTCTTTCTCGGTTGATTTCAACTAAAAACTCTTTGAAGCTGGTTGTGAGAATATACGCCATTGCTGCTTTTTGAGTGTTTGTAAGCTAACGCGCGAAATCTTTAGCCGAGGAATGCAACAAGTGTTGTTTTGCTGGCTTGCATTTGATGTAACTTTGGCTGCTTTGTACTACAGCCGCAGATTTAATTTTGTCGCGAACGCAAGACGAATTACACCATTTTTTTTTTAAACAACAATATTTCATAAAAACCACAGGCTCATTGTTGTTCAGAATCTAAAAAAATGCCAGCCTCCGTCTGTAACAAAAAGATTGGAAACAAAAAAGAATAAATTTCAAATCTTAAAAGCAACTAAATTCTGTGCTAATTCAAAACGATAAACTTTTAGTAATTTTCCAGTATTTACAAGCAAAAGTATTGCAGTGCTGCTTCAAACTGCGCAAGCAACTCATAAATATTTAGATGTTCTCAAGTTAAAAAAAACTCCGTGTTTTTTGCTTTTGCAGTTTTACGATGCTGCAAAAAAGGTCTTTGCTCAAGCTGACAGAGCATTCGGAATTAAACATTAAAATAACTTTAAAAACATGATCGTTTCAGGCCCGGCGCCAGGATAGCGTGACTGGGGGGGGGGCAAAAATAAATTTGGGGGGGGGCACGGAAAATTTATTTATGTTAATTCGAGAGGGGCACGGGGGCACGTTAATTTATTCCAGTGTGGATCAAACGAACGAGATGAATACCAAAAAAAAAAAGATCTTCAGTTCAAAAATTTCCACAGATTCTGGTCATCGTCTCAAAATTCTTGCAATTTTTCACGAATTCTTAAGCGTAGAACAAAAAAAAAGAGGTCTTCGTCCCAAAAGTTCAATGAAATCCGGTGTGAGTCCACAAAAATTACGAAAATATGAGCGGTAAACACCAATTTGGGAGTCTTAGGCCTCAATTTGCACTCCAATAGCCCCGAGCCTGTTAATTTCTTCGAGGCACAGTCCTCGTTTGGGGGTGCACAATTTTTGTTTGGGGGGGCACAAGCAGTCATTTCGGGGGGGACGGCCCCGGAATGCCCCCGTGGCGCCGGGCCTGGGTTGTTTAAATTGACATGAACGTTCTCTAAATTCAAGAACTAATATTAAGAACAAATAAAGCAGCAAATTGGCAAAAAACTAAGAGAAGACAGCCTCCACTTAAAATTTATTGGTTTTTCTAGAAAAGTGTAACCTGGGTTAAAGTAAGCTTGCTTTGCCTCAGTGAACATGCTTGCATCGATTTTTAACTGCTAATTTTGGTTACGCTTGAAGCACAACTTATGATAGCAAATTAACTAACAAGCTGGGTTATATTTCTCATTCAGTAAGCTAACTGTTATTGCAACGTTTCTTGATTTCAACTAAAAGTTTGTTCTGCTTATTAGAAATAAATAACCTAAACATTAGTATCATTTTTTGAATGAAAAATAGTTTCTAGAAAATGAATTTTTGAGGAAATGTAATTTCTGGAAAATAAGTTTTCGGGGAAATGTAATTTCGACTACATGTACATTCCGGCAAGTGTAATTTCTGGAAAATAAGCTTTTGGGGAAATGTAATTTCGGCCAAATGTACATTCTGGCAAGTGTAATTTCTGGAAAATAAGCTTTCGGGGAAATGTGATTTTGGCTAAATGTACATTCTGGCAAGTGTAATTTCTGGAAAATAAGCTTTCGGGGAAATGTGATTTTGGCTAAATGTACATTCTGGCAAGAGTAATTCTGGAAGATAAGTTTTCGGGGAAATGTAATTTCGGCCAAATGTACATTCTGGCAAGTGAAAATTCTGGAAAATAAGTTTTCGGGGAAATGTAATTTCGGCCAAATGAGTATTTGGGCTAATGTAATTTCTGGCAAATGCATGTTCAGGCAAGTGTAAATTCTGGAAAGTGCATGTTCAGGAAAATGTAATTTCTGGCTAATGCACGTTCAGCAAAATGTAATTTCTGGAAAATGCACGTTCAGGGAAATGTGTATTCGGGATAATGTAGTTTCGACCAAGTGTTTCTCGGGGAAATGTAATTTCTGGAAGGTGTTTTTCGGGGAGGTGTATAGGATCCCTGTCTAAGGCATGCAATTGGAAATTATTCTGAGTTGAACTATTATAATTATCTCTTGTAACATGGTGATTACTTAATATTTTTTGGAAAAAATATTGTGATATGATCTGGTACTAATTTGCGATTCCTTGCCTTTTTACGACTTGCAGTCCTTGCTATACTGATGAGGAGTAAAAGACGAAAGTCGATTCCGAAACAGTATGTCTTTGGCTGTTAATCAAAGGTTTGATTGTGCCTATAAGACTCTGTATACTGTCCATAGCTTAATTTACACTTGTTTAGCAAATTTAAACTTCAAACAATACTTTACGTCTTAAATTTCTGCAGCCACTTCTTTCGGGGCCCCTGCCATTATTTCTTAGTTAAGGGCAAGGAACTATTCAACAAAGGTACGCTTTAATTACGTTTGGATAATCACGTTCACTTCAAAATATTCTAACTCATGTTGGGACTTTGCGCGAACGTGCATCAAAACTCAATTGATTTGCTTATAACTACAGTAATAAACGATCAAGCCTAGAAAGTTGAATTTTGGACACAACATGTCAATAAATAAAAGCGTCATGTATGCCAATTTTAAGGATCCTAGATTGCGTGATCGTGAATTAAAACCCTCAAAAATAGGAAAAACGACGATTTAAGGGTCGAAAATTTATTAATTCACTTATAACTCAAAAATCCCTTGACATGAAGAGCTGAAATACGGACACAACATGGGCGCTAATGGAGGCTGTGCATAACGAGTTTGGGTCGTTCGGTCTGATAACTGGACATCTACAGGTTAAAAATCGGAAAAAAGTGGATAAAATTGAACCCGTATGCCTCAATAAGTACAATACTAACAGATATTGATAAAAATAGGTTTGTGGTTTTGAACACACTATCAACAATTTTTCCTTTGGTTATGTTCATTTACCCCAACTTGAACACTAGTTTTCTTTTTTATTTTTCTTTTTTTTTCCGAGCTATGTACGTTTAAACCGCTCTATGCACATTATTGAAAATTTGGACCGTTGCAGATATCAGGGAGGTCTACGTCCCTTCCAAAATCGCAAATGCGACGTTGGGGCAATCCCGCTGAAACGGAACCTCCGAAATTCGAACTGTTAACTACTTCAGCTAGACACCAGTAGTTTTCAGGATAGGTTAATATAAAGAAAAGATAAAAGTTGGCAAAATTTTGGGCCCAAAATGGAGGTTCTTCTCAAATGGATCCGCCAAATTTTCAAACTTTTTCACCACTTAATCTAGACATTAAAATTTTTCGGGATAGGTTAATATAACAGCACAATATCAAATGACAAAATTTGGGGGTACCGAAATGAGGAATTCTCAGAGAGGTCCGCCAAAATTCAAACTTTTTAACCACTTAAACTAGACACATGAATTTTCAGGTTATAGGTTAATACAAAGAAAAGATAAAATTAGACAAAATTTCGCTACCAAAACTGGGGTTTCCTCAAACGAGTGCGCCGAACTTCAAATTTTTTAACCACTTAAACTAGACAGATAAATTTTCAGAATAGTCCAGTGTAAAATCACGATCGAATACAACAATATTTGGGGTTGCCTCAATGAGAGGTCCCGCAAATGAGTTTGGCAAAATTCACACATTGTAGCTACCAAAGGATACATGAGATTTTAAGAATAGGTTTGTATAACAATACAATACAATACGACAAAATTTTGGGGCTACCAAACTAAGGGTCCCTTCTAAAGATAAGTAAATATACATTAAACTTAAACTTTGAAAAAAATTTGGGGTTACCACAATTGGTTTTCCCCCAAACAGGTTCTCGAAAATTCAAAAGTTTTAACTACTTACGGTACACATATGAAATTTTCAGGGAAGGCAGCAAAAAGATAAAATATGTCAAAATTTTGGGTGCCACGATGGGGGTCCCCCTCAAACGAGTTCTCCAAACTTCAAAAAATTTTAACCGCTCAAGCTAGACAGACAAAATTTTTGAAATAGGTAATTAAAAAGACACATAAAATTTGACAAAACTTTGGGATGCCATGTTTGGGCGACCCCAAGAATCCCCACAAATTTTAGACTTTTAAGCCAAAAAGGCTTTTCAAAATATAAACTTTTGTAACACTTAAGCCAGACAATTGAAATTTCAGGGACATTTAATTGAAACACGATAGACTTTGGTGCTGCCACATTGGGGATGGAGGGTTCACCCGAAATCGAGCCGTTAAAATTTTAAATCTCTCAGGCGGAAAAAAATTCAATTTTCAGGATAGATTACATCAAAAAAGATAAAACACAAAAAAATATTGGGGTGCCACGCATAGTACTGGAAACCCCAAAATTCTAAATAAAACTATACTTGAGATGAACAATTTTCTTAGATTGGCTTATATAAATTAAAGATAAAACACGACAAAATTTGAGGGTGCAACGTTTAGGCAAGCTTGACAATTGAACATCTAAAATTTTTAACCACTCCAGCGAGACATAATAAGTTTTTATTGTAGGTTAATATAAAAGATAAACCGTGACAAAATTTGTGGATGCGACGTTGAAAATTAGCCTTTGAAAGGACTTCGAATGTATGAGAATTTTATGCCTTGAACTAGATGGCCGAAATTCTCAGAATGATTTGCTTTTATAGAAAACTTTAAAAGTCAAACTTAGCGATTCCAAATTTGGAGATTTCCTCCAAAATGGACCTCCAACATTTACGGGTCGAAGTAATTGAGCTTAATGGCTTTGATAGATTTGAGCTAGATGGCTGAGTTTCTTACAAAACTGTCATCTGTGACGTTGACAAATTTACCTTACTTTTTCTTGTGTCGCAAGGTTTTTGAAGAATGCAATTGAGAACGTTCTAGTGCTAAATAATGGATTCATTGTACAGCTTGCTTCAAAGTTAGAAGCCCTCTCTGCAGCTTAAACGAAATTTTATGAAGTTTTCTTCATTAGACTAGTTCGAAGTTTATTAACGTCAGTTTCTATTAAGCTATTTTGCATTTCAAAGTTTGTTTATTTTGATGTCGAGTAACTGAGTTTGATCAACCCAGATAGCTAATAGTGCCGAGAAAATTAGGTGGATTGACAAACTTGGGTAAAAATTGAAATGCCGTTGCATTTTCAGAACTTTTAATTTAAATCTTTATAAGAACATGCTGGGTAGTCATCTCGACAGATCGTGCAAAAGGGCGTACAGAAAACAGCGATGGTTTACCAAAATATTCTCATCAACCTGTGACGATAAGTGTGTAAAGTACTACGAAAAAATAAATTTTGATTCTCTGTTTTTTTTTGTTTTTTTTTCAATTTGTAAAATATGTCCCCAAGAGTGCAGGCATTGAGACAAACAGGTGAAGGTACCAAAAATACTAACGATTTAGTTATAACTTAAATAAATGCCTGTTTTAGATTTTTATAATTTAAGCACTTTTTATTTTAGTTTATGCTCTAAACGGAGGAAACAAGCTTTAATTTCGAAACATTCTGTGCAGTATCCTTATGTTGAATTGCGATGCAACAAACCGTTCTCAGAATCATACATGGCTGTAAGTTAGGCTGATGTAATTGGGACTTCGCACCAGTGCGTAGTATCTTTGTTTTTGTTCGCGAATTTTGGCAGATGAGAATTGATTAATCTAGAAAGTTGAAATTTGGACTTAACATAAGAATTAACTAAAACGTCATGCGTGCCAATTTTGGAGGGTGTAGGTCAGGTGATCGTAAATTGAGACACCAAAAAACATAAAAAAGGCGATTTTTGGATCGAAAATTTATTAATTCGCCTATTGCTTAAAAACCACTTGTTGTGTACACCTAAAATTTGGACACAATGTGGGTGCTTATGAATGCTTTACACAAACCGAGTTTGCGGGCGCCCGGTCCGTGGCCAATATTTTAACGGTCGAAAATGGTAAAAAAATTGACAAATTTGAACCAATATATCTCGGTAATTACCGATATTGATGTAAATTTTTTGTGATTTTTGAACACACTATCAACCACCTTTCTTTTGGTCATGCTCGTTTTGCTCGAACTTGAATTCTGTTTTTCTTGTTTTGCTTCGTTTTTCTTACTTTTTTTCTTGTTGTTTTCGCGCTATGCCCTTTGACACCCTAAACGCACGGTATTCAATTTTTGACCGATTGAAGATATCAGTGAGGACTTTTGTGCAACAGAAATTGAAGGTGCTAGATTGGAGAGTCCCCCTCAATCGAGTTCTCCAAGCTTTTGAACTTTTAAAGCGTTTCCGCTGGATGGATCAAATTTTCGGAATGGGTAGGTGTTGAAAATAGACTAAAGCTAACAAAAATTGCGGGGTGCCACGATGGCAGTTTTTCCCAAACGAGCTCTCTCAAATTCAAACTTTTTACCCTTCTTAGTTAGACACTTGAAATTATTAAGGTAAGCAAATATGAAGAAGAGACAAATATGACAAAATTTGGGAATATCAAATTGGGGATACTCATTAAACGGGGCCACCAAAATTCAAACTTTTTCGCCCCTCACGCTACAGACACATGAAATTTTCAGGATAGGCAGATATGGAAGAAAAGATAAAATTTGACAAAATTTGGGGATGCCAAATGAAGGGATCCCACTTAAACAAGAATGCCCCGATTCAGACTTTAACCGATTAACCATTTACGCTAAAAATGATGAAATATTCGGTATAGGTTGATATGACAGAAAGATAAAATTTGACAGAAAGTGGGGGTACCCTATCGGGGTCCCCCTCAAACGAAGACGCCAAACTTCAAACTTTTATTTGTTTAAGCTAAACAAATCATATTTTCAGGATAGGCAAGCATGGAGAAAAGATAAACTTTGACAAAATTTGGGGCATTAAAATAGGGGTCCGTCAATTTGAACTTTCAAAAGTCAAACTTTTCAACTATTCAAGTTAGAAACATTTTTACATAAAAGCCGCTGAATAAAATCATAATAAGTGAAAAAAATTACCAAGTTTTCGTGCCACAATTGGGGAGTACTCCTCCACGGTTCCTTCAAAATTTTTAACCACTCCGGATAGACAAACAAAATTTTCAAGATAGGTAAAAGTATAATATGAAAAAATTTGAGGATCTCATACTATAGGGGTCCTCCAATTATGTTGACACCTCCCTCTATTAACTGCAAGAGATAAACAAGTTAAATCAATTGGATAGGCTGATTGTAAATCAAAGATTAAAGATAACAAAGTTTGGTTGGCTCTAATGAAAAGATCATGCCAAATAGGCCCTTTATAATTTTAAAATCTTAATTACGAAGTATTCCAGCTATAAAAATATCAAGTTTTAAGAGTATCGGTAGGCTAATATAAGAAAAACATAAAACATGCCAAACTTGGCAAAAGCATTTTTGGCAATAAAACATGTCAAAGTTGGACAATTAGCCCTTCAATTGACCTTCATACTATAAGATGAATTCCCACAATTACAGTAAATGCAATGACAGAAAGGTAGCAGAGTCAAAGTTATGGGATTACTCCAACATTTAAGATGTTGAAATTCTTAAGCTTAAAGGCTTTGCTAGATTTCAGCGAGATGGCCAATCTTTTTTCCTAAACTGTCATTTGTGACTTTGAAAAAATCTACTGTATTTACTCATCAACGTTTTTGAACAACTTTATTAGGAAAGTTTTCGTGCTGAATAATGGATGTAATACAATACACTGTACAATATCCAATATGTTGGCCGTTGGGTCGCACTGCTAAACAGAGTTCTCAGGATAGGAATAGCTGTAAAATTTGTGCATATTTGTGGGCGTGGTTAGAGTTAAGTTTGGCTGATACAAAAATGCGCTTTGCGTAAAAGTAGCTGGAATTTTAAAGATTACTCTATCTTATTTCATAATAAAATGAAAAACTGTTATGTCGCTCTCACACTTTGGCGAATTTGACTGCGACTCCACTGCGAATCAATTCGCTGCGCAGTCTCAGCGCATTCGCAGCGCAGTCTCCGTAGAGTCGCAGAGAATGGCGATTTCTCGGCGAATACTTTGCGAATTGATATCTATTAATGTTGAAGAGAAAAAAAATATTCATTTTCATGATCGGAAAGCAGGTAAAATTTAAAAAAACAAACTTTATTTAGAAGAGTAATTAAGCTTGTTACTTCTGATGAAGATATAAATTTTATTTAATTTAGCAGCAAACAAAAAGCACGAACGTTGTCCGAAAAATCAAAATCAAAAAGAAAAATGACTTAGACCGGTTAGTTTTCGCGACATAGCTATGATATATTACGGCATACCTGAGCGGTAACGCGGTATTTTTTCAATGGTACCGTTGGTTCATTACCGCGATACTTTACCGTTTAAAGACGTACTGGTTCTTTATAGAAATGCAAAACTTTTATTTAAACCAATGTGAAAAATAAATGTTGTGAATGGTCATAGTAATTTATGGGTAAATTTTAACATCTACGCTCGTAAAAATCGATTAAAATCTTTCTAAACTTTTTAACAGTAAAATTTTCAACTAAATATAAACCAATCAAAATGTTCCTCTTTTTTCAACGTTTATTGGGTAGAACTAAAATGGCCTTAGGGTAGAACTAAAATGGCGTCGCAGATGTTATTATCGTCAGCTAAGACTACCAATAAAACTAATGACTAGAGATGCCTTAGGTCCTGTTTAAAGTAGAATATCTTTGGTGCACCTGAGTCAAGAAGGATGGAGTCAACACCGATTTAATCTAATACGTTTGCTCTAAGTTTAGCTAGCCCTAGCGAATTTGCTTCAGTCCTCTTTTCAAAACGCCATGGGTTTTATAATGTGACGTTTCGTTATAATGCTTTCATTCCAACCAAACTTTATGCGTTTACCTGTTCCAAAATAATTTGCAAGCAGAAAAAATTTTATTAAAATTTTAGCAACCGGGCACTCATTACGATAAACTCTAAAATTAATAAAGATGATAAAAGTAGCATAATTTGCATTAACGAAAGATTCTGAGAACGTAGGACTCAAAGCACTTGACGAAAGACTTAATAACCGAAAGAGCATTTTGAATATTGGTAATAGGTAGACTTATTAATTTATCACAGTGTTTAAAAATTTTTTTTGAAATGCTCTGGGTTGTTTTGAGTCTGTGCTATAATTCAATGCAGTTTTTGTGATGTGATAATGGCCCATAAAAACTTACCAAATGATTTTCTACAAACAGTCGTACTTTAAATAACGAAGCTTATATTCTTCGTTATTTAAAGTAATATACGGAGAATTATTAAGTAAATTTCTATAATTTTTTTAATCAAGTTTTACTTTGATTTTTATAGTTGTATTTTGCTCTCATTTTAATTTGTAGATCATCGAGCACTGTTTCAGAAAATTGACTAGCAACAATTTTCTAAAATAAGACTCACATTAAAAAAACAAGCTGATGTGCAAAATCTGGATCGCTTGTAGATTGATGAGGCCATCAACTTAATACCAATTTTTTCAAAAACAATACTGTAAAAGCCATATTTAGTGCTGCAATGGCTTTTGCAGTAAGAGTAAGAAATCAGTTAGAGGATACCAAAGTTTATTGCCATTGCTTTTGTATTCAGTGGACTCCCAAGAAACGTTTTTGAGCAGTTTTTACCCCAGCCGTCTTCAAATAAATTAAGGCAATTTTTTTGAGCTTTCCCCCTCTAGATTAGTTACTGTCAGGGAGATAGCTGAAGCGAAAGCAACTGTTTTAATTAACCATTTATGTGTTCAGCGGACTGCAAGAAATGTTTTTTAACAATTTTTACCGTTTCCGTCTTCCAGGTAAATAAAGGTAACTTTTTGTGCCCCTCTCCCCCTAAATTCGTTACTGTCAAGGGGTTAGCCGAGCCTAAAGTTACTGTCTTCGTCATTTTTGTGTTCAGTGAACTCCAGTGGACGTTTTTGAGCAGTTTTTATCTATGCCGTCTTTAGGGTAAATAAAAGTCATTTTTGAACCCCTGTAAATTCATTACTGTCAAGGGGTTAGCCGAACCTAAAGTTACTGTCTTCGCTATTTCATTGTTCAGTGGACCCGAGAGAACAATCTTAAGCAATTTTTATCCATGCTGTCTTTGGGGTAAATAAAAGCCTTTTTTGACCCCCCCTAAATTGGTTACTGTCGAGGGGTTAGCCGATCCTAAAGTTACTGTCTTCGCCATTTTTGTGTTCAGTGGACCCCAAGAACGATCTTAAGCAATTTTTATCCATGCCGTCTTTGAGGTAAATAAAGGCCATTTTGACCCCCATAAATTGTAGATTTGGGGGGATTTAGCCGAACTTTTGGCCTGCCAGTAAAACATTTTCTTTAAAGTTGAGTAAAGACGCATATTTTAGGCGCATCAAACCTTCCGCCGTCTTTGGGGTGAATAAACCTTCTGGGCTGTGGCTCTAATTGGATGTCCTGCAAAGTGCAAGTTTAACAAAAAAGCAAAATAATTCAGAAATTAACTAATTATTGTTCTGCGGTATAAGGCATTATTGCTTTCAAAAACAAGCACAAACCAAACGAGTAAGCTGATAATTTTATAACTATATTGTAACACCACTACATTTATCATGCTACTCGGCTATTAATTGCTGTAGGCAAACTAAGTGTTTTAATTGAACTCGAACATTTTTGGCGTTATATTGAGCGCCTTCATCAAAAAACTAAAAACATGGCAAATGAATAAAATAATAATTAGTGCACGGTCAAACTTAATTCAAAAAAATACATTTTACAAACATACACTTTGGATTTCTTACTGCATCCGCCTAGACTGGCATTTTACGGCTCAGGCAATTTCTAGTAATAAGATAAATTAAATTAGAAGTTCAATTAAGTATTGGTACAATATAAAGCTAGCCTAGCTTGTAGCAGCCTTGTAATAATATAACGGAGTGGTGTTTTTGCATTGTGTTGCAATATGGTTACTGAAAGTAACCTCTTTACTGAAACTATAAATTTTATAACTGTGCTAGTACAAATCTCATCAAACGACACTCATTCATTCAATCTAAAATTATCCACATCCTGATGCCGTCAACTACAATCTACGTTTGATTAAATACAAAGCAAAAGTCAAGCCAGCACTACAAAAACCGAAGCAGTCACTCTTCAATTAGAATGGATCCCAGCAATCAGTTATCTGGTGTATCACCAGCACTATATTGACTATCTACTGACTGCACTGCCAAAATCAAACTGTGAACCCCAATTTTAGACACACTATCTGATCCAAACATAGCCCCATATTAACGTAGACATAGTAGCTGACATATACTTTGTCAACCGCACCATCCTTGAACTTTTAAAAGAAAATTTGAAAGCAAATTCCAAAATTACTAAAAGTTTCAAAATCATAGAAAATGTTGACCAGGACTATTAAAAGCCCAAGTTTTTGTGCTATCCAATTCCGTATTAACATTTTGTTGAAAAGTTTTCCGATTTTATATATTTTGATTTAAGTTACTTCATCAATTTTCATCCATATTTTAATAGTTATATTAGCTTCAGGCAAGAATAGTTTAGTTTTAGACCCTACTTTTACCTAAAAGCTGACATTCAAAAAATTGTTTGTTTTACCTTTACCTTTCCACCACTCATTAATTTGCAAAATAAAATTTATTACAAAACATTCAATTACCGTACGTCATTTCCGTTATACCTAATATGGGCCCACATGACAGAAATTTCCTCGTTCGCTTTAATTAACGAGTTTTTTTAAGAGGCGCTACCGAACGAGATACTCGCTAAACGTAAGAGGTCATTTTTGCATGTGTACGTAAAGCCTTGCGAAATCCGTTACGTCATTCTTTCTCGCTAACTTGCTTTGAGCGATTGCGGAAAGCAGTTCGAGTAAAAAAACATCACATTTTTTTCGTCAACTTAAAGAGGATCTTGAAGCACTTTTTAAGCGGGCGAGAAATCTTTTTGGTTCAGAAATTTAATGGCGAAATGTTGAAAACTTCTAACTAAAGCGAATTTTTGCTGAAAATTAATTAAAATCGTCGCTATGTTTGCTATCAAACTGCTAAAAAAAGCGAAGTGCATTGAGAACCACTTGCTGTTTTGACTGATAAACAAATGTTGAGTATAGTGCCATTTGACAAAAATTGCAATACACTCCAGAAATGGCACCGGTCAGGATTTTCTCGACCCGACCGGTAAATTTCAAAATCATCGCCGGTTAACCGGCCAGTCAACCGGTTTCTGACCGGCCCGGTCGACCGTTTTTTTCACAGAAAGTTTTTCTTCACTATTCAACGTATTCAATAAAAAATTTTCAAAAGGGGGCATGGCTGAGGTGCTAAAATTTGTGACTTTAGACGGTGGTCTCAGAAAAAAAAACGCTAAACATTTTTGCGTTTTTGCAAAAATGATTCAATTTTAAGAACTTTTTTGGTTAAGTTTCGGTTTGAAAGACCTGTTTTGAGCAGCGCAAAACGTGCACAAAAATAAGCATAAAAAGCACTAGAGGGCACAAGCTAAATTATTAGACGTTCTTTCTAATGATATTTTGCGAAAGGCCAAAAAATGAAGTTAGAATTTTTTAGCTATTGGCGACAGATTATTTGAAATCTACCGAGCAGCAAACACTAAACTTTTTTTCGGCAGTGTCGCCTTTACAGTTACAAAAAGATAAATGAGAAAAAAATAACAGCAAAAGATAGGTGACAGTAAAAACATACGAACATCACAATACTTGCGCTATTATACCCAAAAACATTAAAATGATGGAGCAATAACATTATATAAAATTGAAAATTATGTCACTAACAGCGTGAAAAAAATTAATAATATTCATAGCAACTAGGCTACTTCACTAGCAGTTTGAGAAAGTATGAGAAGGATCTTTTGCAACACAATATGTACAGGAAAAGGTTTTTAGCTCCATAGATATTTATATTAATTGTTCAGTCCGTATATAAATCTCTATAGAGCTAAACACCTTTTCCAGTACATAATGTTTTGCAATAGATCCTTCTCATACTTTCTCAAACTGTTTGTTGTTATATTGTTAATATAACTGGTAATATAATATAACAGCAGCCTAGTTGTTATATTATTAATGTTTTTCACGCTGTTGGTGACATAATTTTTCAGTGTTCCTTTTTTCACGCTGTTAGTGACATAATTTTTCAATATTCCTTTTTTTCACGCTGTTAGTGACATAATTTTCAATTTTATATAATGTTATTGCTCCATCATTTTAATGTTTTTGGGTATAATAGGACAAGTATTGTGATGTTCGTATGTTTTTACTGTTACCTATATTCTGCTGTTATTTTTTTCTCATTTATCTTTTTGTAACTGCAAAGGCAGTACTGCCGAAAATTGTTCTGAAGAAGCTTCCCTGTTTGGGAAGCAAAACATCAAACCAATAAATAAACTTATTGGTATTTTGAAGTGATTATGAATAACTATATTCCGATAAACGCAACGCGTCCGTTATTTTCGTTGAAAACACTAAACTGTTATGACATTGGCTTGATAACTTTCGAAATATATTGTGCCCCAGCAGTTTGTAGAAATGCTACTACTTTAGAACAAACCATGGATAGTTAGATATAAAAAAAAGAGCTATGTCTTTCTTGCCCAGTGTAGACTGTAATAAATTTAAGTTAAAAAAAGCTTTTCAAAGCGGCAAGGTTTTAGCATGTACCAAAAAATCTGAAATCTTCGCCACTTCCACTCTTAATCTGATTAAAATGATGCTAAAATGCCAGGTAGCGCAAGCCTCTTCCACATGCATGCTTTAGTAGAATCTGATTACGCGATTTTAACGTATATTTTGCACTTTTTTGCGTTGTGCCTTGGCCCAAAGTGGGGTGCATGGCTCAATTCTCCCACCCTAAATACGTCCCTGGATGTACATGTCTTAATGGTAACAGCATATACGTCACAGCTTGATACCATTCAACAAGTAATTTCGAAAAATGTGGTTTGTTAATACTGTTTTTTTTTTTTAAGTTTTATTTATGATAAAAGATTCAAGTATATTTTGGTTGGTGCTTAGATGTCTTTTAGTTGCCAGAAAGGAGAATTTGACCGGTTTTTTAACCGGCTTGACCGGCCGGTCGAAGAATCTCGACGGGACCGGCAACCCGACTGGCCGGTCGACCCAACCGGTTTCCATCTCTGATACACTCGTTTTATAAGAATGATTTTCTAAAACATGAGGCTCATTTTTGCTCAAAATTTAAGAACAAATTAAAAACAATGTCAGCCTCGGCAGCAAAATAAACCAAAAACAAAAAAAAATTGAAACTAATCAAAGAAACTAAAATTTGTGCTGATTTAAAGCGATAAAATTGCAGTGATTTTCTTGTATTTGCAAGCAAAATTGCAACTAGCCTATTCCAGATTAAAAAGCTCTGTTGCTCTGCGCAAGCAATTGAGAATTTTTGGGCAGTTGTTCAACTTGAAAAAAGCTTGCTTTTTCGCTTTTGGAATTTTACGATGCTGCAAAAGCATGAAATAAGCAGACAGAGCAATAGGAATTAAAAAGTGTTTCAAACACACAGAGGCGTTGCTAAGAATGGTGGCACCCGGGGCGAGATTTCGTGGTGGCACCCTTTTTCGTACGAAAAATAGATGAAGACCAAACAAAAAAAAAGGTCTCCGCTGCAAAATAAGTGGGTTTTCGGTCCAAAAGTATGTGAAGAACAAAAAAAAAAAAGAAAAGTCTTCACCTAAAAATTAGTGGGTTTTTAGTCCAACTGAGGATGGGAACGACCAAACAAAGTGAAAAAAGTAAGGTATTCACCACACATCGGTGGAGTTATGGTTTCACATCATAATTCGGTGTCACCCCAAAATGGTGACACCCAGGGCTGGCCGCTCCCATCCCCCACCCAAGCGACGCCACTGCAAACATGCCCGCTAAAATTGACATCGATGCTCTCAAAAGTTTTACAAAATCAAGAACAAAGGAGACTGAATGTCGGCAAAAAATTAAAAACAGCCAGTCTCGACTCAAGATTTACCGGTTCTAAAAAAGAAGAGTGTACTTCGACTTGCTCACTTTTGAAAAGTTTTGAAAGCTAAAGACCTAGAGTTACTGTTAACATATGAGTTTACCCACCAACAACCTCAAGGGCGCTTTACGTCGTTTAAAAAAATTGTAGTATGGAAAAAGTTGTTCTTATTTCACATTGATCCAAAAATATAATTAAATTCTGTCATTCATTTACTGATTATCATCAGTTGAGAAATTTGCTTGCATAGAATAACAACGCATAGGTTATAGTATCTTTTTCCATAACAATGTAGTACATACAGTACGTTTGAATGCATTATTTTGGAGTAGAAATGCATCTGACGTCTCAATGAAATACTTATTACGTACTAACACAAGTAACGAACATCTCGAAAAGAAATTCAAGCGAACTGTTTTAACGTGTGTTGGGCGAGACGGCTCGGAAATGGCAGTTTGTCTACGAAGATTTTTTGTTCGTTAGCACTTTTTAGCGAGCGAGAAGGGCTTTTACGAGCTCGCTAGCACGTTCTGTCATGTCCCCCATGATTCGCAGCGCAGTCTCCGTGGGTTCGCAGCGCATTCGCTGCGCAGTCTCCGTCAATTTGATGGCGAATGCACTGCAAACCCATGGAGACTGCGGTACGACTCCATGGAGACTGCGCTGCAAATTGAAAAAATTTTAAACCGGTTGAAAAGTTTTTGCTCGTTGGCGACTCCACTGCGAATGCGCTGAGACTCACTGCGAATGCATTGCGAATGCGCTGAGACTGCTCGTAGACTCTGAAAAATGAAAAATGTCCAATTTGCAGTGGAGCCGCAATCAAATTTGCCAAAGTGTAAGAGCAGCATTAAAAGCTCTTAAATGGCTTTTTGATTGACGTTACTTCATTACTATGATAACTTTATGAGACCGTTAAAGTTTGAGACCAAATAACCCCAAAGCTGTTGAAATGAACTAAAAAGAGCGTATTGTGCAAAAGAAGTAGATAATTTTTGGTAAACAGTGTTTGATTTTGAACATTGCACCTAGGGTTCTGGAAAGCACAGAGTTGATTAAATTAATGTAACTTTTCAATGTAAAGTCATCGTAAAGTTAGACTTTGCAATATCACTTACACATTTATAAAAATTCAATTTTTCATTTTTAAACCTTCTTTGTTTTTAAAATTTGATATTTAGAGTAATGAGTGAAATTTTTGGTCAGGATAATGCAAATTCAGAAATCCAAAAATCACATTGGCATTTTCAGATCAAAAAGTTTTGTTCCTGTGTTTATGTTGTTTTAATCGAAGCAAAAGGTTACTGTTGAAATATTTTTTTAATGAGCGTTATATTTGTAACTGCAATTTTAAGAATTGCGCTGCTAATTGAAAATTCAAAAACTCTTTAAAAGTTAAAACGAGAACTGAGCAAAGTTGTAAAATTTTGTTGACATTTTATAAGTATACCCTTTCTAGACGTTTAAATTTTGAAAGACATTAACCGCTAACCTGATCAAGTTAAATAGCGATGTATTTTATTTCTGACTATCAACAACCATAAACACGTATAACGCAATTGTGAAGCTTTTAGTTCAATAAAGTAAGATACTTTCGCAAAGTCACTGGATATTGCTTGCGATATCATATTCGAGTGAAAATTTGCTGGTGAATCAAATTTTAAACACGACTTTATGTTATTTGAATCGGAGTGAAAAACTGTTAACAACTCGTAAAGAGTGCTGACTGCTGATTTTCGGCGTTGTAAACTGTTGTGAGCTCTTTGATTGACGTTACTCAAATATAATTTTGACAGCTTCGAGAGATTTAAATTTTGAACTCAAATAACCACAAAGCTTTTAAAGTAAAACAATTGGACAAAAGCGCACGACATTATTGATCTGACTATAAACAACCACATTTTCACAAATACATTCAAGGCAATCGGAACGCTAGTGTAAAGCTCAATAAAGTTCAGTAAAAGTTGGATACGGCCGCGAAGTCCCCGGATAACGCTTGAGATGTCACGTTGCAATTTTAGTTTAATGTTTTGTTTTGTGGTTTGGTGTCATATGTCAATGTAGCAGTGAAGCTATACGCTATTGCTAAAAGTGCTGCTAAAGTAATCACTAGTTGTTAATGCGCAACCATGACTGCGGAAAAAGTCAGGTAAAATACTTTTCAGAACTTGTAATCCAAATTAGTTGTATATTTAAGGCTAAAGAATCAAATTTATCATGAAAATATTAACTAGAAAAAAACATTTTGCTTGTGCAGTTTGTGATAAAACATTTTCACAATCTGGAAATTTGAAAATCCACATGCGGGTACACACTGGAGAGAAACCATTTAGATGTTCAAGTTGTGATAAATCATTTTCAACCTGTAGAGGTTTGAAAAAACACATGCGGATTCACACTGGAGAAAAATCTTTTGCATGCTCAGTTTGTGATAAATCATTTTCGGAATCTGGATATTTGAAAAAACACACGCGAACTCATACTGGAGAGAAACCTTTTGCATGTTCAGTTTGTGGTAAAACATTTTCACTGTCTGGAAATTTGAAAGTCCACATGCGGGTACACACTGGAGAGAAACCATTTAAATGTTCAAGTTGCGATAAGTCATTTTCAACCTCGGGAGGTTTGAAAGTACACATGCGGATTCACACTGGAGAGAAACCTTTTGCATGCTCAGTTTGTGATAAATCATTTTCGGAATCTGGAGATTTGAAAAAACACACGCGAACTCATACTGGAGAGAAACCTTTTGCATGTTCAGTTTGTGGTAAATCATTTTCACTATCTGGACATTTGAAAAAACACACACGGATTCACACTGGAGAGAAACCTTTTAAATGCTCATTTTGTGATAAATCATTTTCGGAATCTGGAGATTTGAAAAAACACACGCGAACTCATACTGGAGAGAAACCTTTTACATGTTCAGTTTGTGGTAAATCATTTTCACTATCTGGACATTTGAAAGTCCACCTGCGAATTCACACTGGAGAGAAACCTTTTACATGCTCAGTTTGTGATAAATCATTTTCACGATCTGGAAATTTGAAAATCCACATGCAAACCCACGCTGGAGAGAAACTTTTTACATGTTCAATATGTAATAAATCATTTTCACAATCTGCAACTTTGAAAAGTCACATGAGGATTCACACTGGAGAGAAATCTTTTGCATGTTCAGTTTGAGATAAATCATTTTTATATTCAGGGATTTTGAAAGTCCACCTGCGAACTCACACTGGAGAGAAACGTTTTACATGTTTAATATGTGATAAATCGTTTTCACAATCTGGGAATTTAAAAACACATGCACAGATTCACACTGGAGAGAAACGTATTACATGTTTAGTTTGCAATAAATCATTTTCACATTCTGGACATTTGAAAAGTCACATGCGAATTCATACCGGAGAAAAATCTTTTAAATGCTGATTTTGTGATAAATCATTTTACCGATCTGGAGATTTGAAAAGTCACATGCGAATTTACACTAAAGAGAGACCTTTTACATGTTCGGTTTGTAATAAATCATTTTCAAAATCTGGGAATTTGAAAATCCACATGCGGATTCACACTAGAGAGAAACTATGTTCAGTTTGTGATAAATCGTTTTCACAATCTGCGAGTTTGAAAAATCACATGCGGATTCACACTGGAGAGAAACCTTTTACATGTTCAGTTTGTGATAAATCGTTTTCAGAATTTGGGAATTAAAAAAGACACAAGCGGATTCACACTGGATAGAAAGTTATTAGAAGTTCAGTTAGTGATAAATCATTTTAACGATCTGGACATTCGACCAGTCAAATTCAGATTGGCGTTGGAGAGAATCTTTTTCCCGATTTAGTCTGTGATATGCTTTCTGTGATATGGACATATTTTGAAAAGTCACGTGTGGATTCACACTGGAAAGAAATCTCTTAATGTGCTGAATGTGATAAATTGTTTTAAAAATTAGGGGATTTAAAAACACACATGGAAATTCACTTGGAAGACAAAACTCTTAGATGTTTCATGATTTGTGACGAAAGCGCTCATTGAAGTACACAAAGCCAAAACTTTTCAGAACCTTGTTATATCAACAACTGTAATTTAACATGCATTTTGTGTGCGCACATTAGTCTGTTTTGGTTAATTTTAGAGATCAAAATAAAGTCAGAGTTTAGATTAAGGTCAAAATATTTCAATTTTTTTTTTCATTGAAAATTCCTGTACGAAAGCGAACACACGTCTACTTTTTTTTCTTCGTTTTTTTTTTAAGCTTTGTGCAATAATCAAAATTATTGCGCAGTTTGCATTGCAAAGACATTTTTTTGTAAATTTTAATACTATCGCCACAATTGCAGACGAATTATTTCGTATGGTACTTAAATGACTTATACATAAATATAGGGATGTTCATTACCGATTCTTTGCTAATTTCGAATCGATTCCGAATCAAATGTTTCGATTCCAGTATTTTGATTCCTAATTTCGATTCACTATTTACATATGACAAGATGTTGGTGCTGGTAACGAAAAATTTTATCAAAATCAAAAGCTCGCAGAAAAGTAAACAAACACTTAAAAGACAAAGAAATCATGCGAACAGTTAAACCCTCTCTGCAGCGTGTGCAACGAACACGTTTATTTCCGTCTTTGTCCAAGACGGGAAGTTCAAAGTGGTCCCATACATCAGCCGCTGAACACTTCATAATTACCCAGACTATCGCAATCGCATGTAAATTTAAATTAAAGTCTTAATTCTCTATCTGTAAAAACTTTTGTTATGACTAGTATTATGTTATACCTGTCCTTTTGTAACTGGAGATTTTAATAACAGAAAAGTTATGGTAACGATCTCCGCAGAAAGACTTTTGCTAATTCAATATCTGACATTTACATGATCGGCGCCCGGCAAACTGCTAAAAAGTAACCACATCTCCGCAATCACAAAAGTGATTGTGACGTTATCGTTTATTTGCACGTGGGACTTGCGAAAAAGCAGTGAGGCGAGCCGGTGGCTTTTTTTGAGCGCATTTTATGGGGCGCCGTTTGTGTACCCTAAATTGTGCAAAGTTTTTTTGCATATTTAATTAAATAGTCATTTTAATTAAATATACAAAAATAAATATAGAAAAAAAAACTAGTGCAAAAATAAATATGCAAAAATTTTTTGTGCGGATTTTTTTGACTATTTATTTTTGCAATAAAAAAAAACTGCGCAGAATATACCGTTGCAAAAATAAATAGTCAAAAAAGTCCGCACAAAAAATTTTTGCATATTTATTTTTGCACTAGTTTTTTTTTCTATATTTATTTTTGTATATTTAATTAAAATGACTATTTAATTAAATATGCAAAAAAATTTTGCACAAATTAGGGTACACAAACGCATTTGCAAACACGTGCGCTCCTGCATTTGCGACAATACACACGGCCGAGCATGCGAGTGTGCGTGAAAGCGGCGCCGTCTGTACTAACCATCTCTCTAATCACCATGCGAGGCAATTAAATGACGCTGTTACGTAACAATGCTCGTGATGCGTGTTTATTTTCCGTACAAAGCAGTGCTGCCTAAAAATTTAGCGCAAGTATTTCGATTCAGTAGTATCAAAAAAAGATTTCGGATCATTTGGGAATCGGAATCGATTCGAAATACTAGAATGAACATCCCTACATCAATACTACAGTTTTATTCAGTTTTTTGTCGTGCATCGCATTTGGATTGGCCGCATAACTTACCAATTGAGATTTCTACCGAAATACTGCTAATAAAAAGTGAAATAAAGTGCAATATCCAAAGTTACTGTAACTTAATTTCTATTATTATAAACAGTACACGTCTTGATCTGAATTACAGTTGTAACTTCTACAGGTTTTCCATCAAGATTCGAAATCATCATTGGCACTTACCAAAATTAAAAACAAAATTTGAAATCAAAATACAGTGCAAAATGTAAAGGACTGTTCCGTTGCCGTGGTCTGTGACGTGAAGGAACATTTTATGACTTATTGCAGATTTACTCTCAATCTTTTTACACGAGGTTTTGCAATGGTTTTTATGAAAATTTTCAACATCATTTTGTCATAATTATTGGCTATTACAGTACATCACAAAAGCTTGTATCACGAATATTATTACCATGTAAATGTCTTCATACGAACCGTGATGTCTTCTATAACAAAATGGTGTTGATATTTTTCATCAACACCATTGCAAAGCCTCATGTAAAAACGTTGACTGTCACTTTTGCTATGGAGCAGTGCTGAATTAGGTTAAATTCAAACTTAACTTTATACATTGCGAAGTATGACAAATATTTAATCAAAATTTGTACAACAAAAATTGTCATAATACAACTGTTTCAGTCAAAATAAAATCAAAATTTAGCAACAACTAGGTGGGAGCCTACTGAGAAGCAAGCCCATTGAACCACCGATGCTAGTTAAATTATGAGAATTGATTTTTGGAAGGTCCATATGGGGAGTTCTATGTCAAATTATTTGTCTCTTAAATATCTGCTGACATCAAAAATACTAGCTTAAGGCATTCAAAACAATTGATTTTTGGGTTTTCTTTTTGGAGAAGTTTATGAGTGGGATGGTATATCCAAGCTACATCAAAACATTGATCTCATAAATATCGACTGATATCAAAAAATTAGCGCCCTAGTATAATCCATTAAAAAAATTGATTTTGGGTGGGGGGGAGGCTATTTGGAGTTTTTTTGCGGGGAGAGTTGTAAACCTTAACTATGCTGAAATATTAACTCTCTCAAATATCTACTAATATAAAAAAAACTAGCGCCCTAGCTTAAGTTGTTTAAAAAATTTGATTTTTTCCGGTCTATTTAAGGGGTTTCCGGGAAATGGTACCCCCAATCTGTGTCAAAATATTTGTGTCTCAAATATCTACTCTTGAAAATATATCATTCTAGCTTTAGCGTTCAAAAAATTGATTTTATTGTGGGTTTCTGGAGGAGTGGCTTTAAACAACAATTTCACCCAATAATTTGATTTTGATTTTTTGTAGTTCAGTATAAGAAGAGCGTACATGATTTAGGAAGATAAAAAGAAAAAACTCATTGCGGCCATAAGTGGGTTGGTAGGAATGAAGAAATATCATGAGGCATGTACAGTAACAGCGTGAAACATTTTTTTCCTTACATAAGCCGTTTTTAATGACACCACTTTTTACGCTTATTTTTCTGGGCGGTTTCCAAGTCCTGAAACCAAAGTCATTTACCACGTGATTTATTACCTCTATCTTTGGTACAAAGCTAGAGCTAACTGCTCTCGAGTTATAAGCAAAAGCCTAAAACTTCGCACTTGTTAGTTTAAAAATGGCCAAGTAAAAACAAAGAAACATGCGACGCGAGCGTCGATCGTTTAAACAAAGTCAAAAAAAATTTTTAGTCAAAATAAAAATGACCAGAGTGATAATTCTTCTGGTCATTTACATAGGCATAAAGTCAAAAAAATTTTAAGTCAAAATAGAAATGACCAGATAGATAATTCTTAAATAATTGATTGGTGGTACAGAATTTAACCATAGCTTTAAATATAACCGGGTTCATCTTTTATTGATTGGGTAGCCTTGAAAAAGGCTGTTTTAAGGTTTGAACGCTTTCGTCTAGTTCTCTTCAGAAACCATCGCTACACAAAGATAGAATGAAATTAAAACAATGCGGATTCATTTATAAAGGCAGAGAAAATCGCTGATTGGTTAAGTAATCATCGCTGATTGGTTGATTTGTGTCGTTTCGTTTGCGTACAGAAGTGGCGCTGTTGCGAAGAAAACAAACTTTCATCAAGATAGATGCTGATTGGATCAAATCGTATCAGCATCTATCTTGATGAAAGTTTGTTTTCTTCGCAACAGCGCCACTTCTGTACGCAAACGAAACGACACAAATCAACCAATCAGCGATGATTACTTAACCAATCAGCGATTTTCTCTGCCTTTATAAATGAATCTGCATTGTTTTATTTTCATTCTATCTTTGTGTAGCAATGGTTTCTGAAGAGAGCTAGACGAAAGCGTTAAAACCTTAAAACAGCCTTTTTCAAGGCTACCCAATCAATAAAAGATGAACCCGGTTATATTTAAAGCTATGGTTAGATAATTCTTCTGGTTATTTAAACAGGCTCAACTGGATCCATAATGGAGAGGAGTCGTGTGCAAATGCTCTTCTTTACTTTGCGATACATTATTTTCAGGCGTTAAATACTTCAAAGCCGCATGCGATTTCTCGAGAAGTGGGTGAGACCTTATAGCAGAGGTGTTCAAAGTTCAGCAAGCGATGTAATTTTATCAAACCCACACCAAATCTTCACCTTTATTTCTACCAAATTTACTTAACATATTACCGGTACGTAAATCATTTTTCCAAACAACCTTTTTCTTGAAAAAAAGTATATCAACGGGAATTTTTATTTATATTACATTTTTTATTAATGCCGACCCAAATCTAACACAAGCCCTATTTTTGAACCTTACTCTTAATCTTTAAAAAATAAATGAAAGATCTGCGGATGAATATTACTCATTTTCGTTTTATGCTTTTCAACTTAAAACTTTTCGGGTAAATATTCACTTCCTGTTTTTTATGACCAAAAATAAATTGAAGACTAGCTTTGGTCTTCCTCTGTGATTACGGCCAACAATAGACTTAAGACTTCTTTCGATTTTGTTTTTGCTTTTTCACGGCGTTCATTACACATTGGCCAGTCTGTGGGGTCCACGATTTTTCTGCGTGACCATTTCGTCGCGGACCTTTTCGCCAGTGGTCCTTTTCGGCACAGGCCTTTTTGGAACCAATTCTGTATTTTTTGACAGTTCAGTTATTTATTCTTTTGTTTTTTCTGTTTAATGCAAGTCTCGAAAAGGTCAGTAGAACTTCTTTAAAACACTAAAGATCAACAGTTGTGATTGAATTTCAATAATTTAATCACAGCTATTTCAATAATTTAATTACAGCTGCATGCTTTGATACTGATAATTATCTGCGTGGTCTTTTATTTAAAATTGGAACCGAACACATTAGTAAATCGCTTTTGCGTTAATAAAAACCTTGCAAAACGAATACATATTAAATTGTTATGTTGTTTTGTGTATTTGGGGGGTGATTAAACTTAGGTTAACATTAAGTTTTTACAGAAGTTTAGCATATAAAATGAAAACAATTTCATGGCAAGATTGCGTCGAAGCTTTTCTCGCCGAAGAGTGAGTAGAATAGACGCTCCAAAGACAAAGTCAGTTTGATGATTGCTTTTTCAGTGACGGATATCAGAAGCAAAAGAAATCAACATACAAAACAACACATAATATTATTCTTACATGTGTTGTGCTTTTTGTTTTTATGCGTTCGCTGAATATTTTTTTCAAAGCAACCATCTTTGGGCCTAGAAAAAAGTCGAAGTAAATTAATTGTTCAAGATAGATTTAAAAGTATCCTCCCAATAAATGTTTTTTGAGGTTAGTGAACTTAAGAATAGTTCACTTAGTTTTTCTTTTACTGCTTACAACGAAACTAAAGAAAGATGTCATAATTATTTTGATTGTCCGCGATTGAAGAGGTACAAATACTTCTGATAAAAACAGTTAGGAGCCAACAGCACAATCATTACACGAAACCAAGTTTGTATATTGAAAAGAAGATTAATAAACAAGCACAAAATGTTTCAAAAACAGATACAAGCAAAAAAAATACATTAAATTTCACGCGATTGAGTTAGTTCATTGAAAAATTACGGGCCATTTCCTGTAAAAATCGCCACATTGTTTGAGGAGGTTAAGCACTTTTTTCAATAAATTGCTTTGTCGGGTTCAATATACGATTGTCTGCGTCGCGATATTTTTTTTCTTTTGGATTGGGAGAGTGGCCAGTAGGAGTATTCCTTAAAATTTTTTTTTAGAATTTAGAAAAAGCAAAAATGCCCGTGGATGAACTTTTTATTATGTAGCAAGAATGCAAGAATGTTTTTTTTTAATTTTGAAAAAAGTTTTCCCTCAAACGTGATTTTCGGTCCCCACCTACCCCCAATTTTGTGCTTTTTTGTTTGCAGTGCTTTATTGGTTTATACAACATGCTTAATACCCTTTCTGGAGGATGACCCTTACTCTTACACAGACTTTTAAACAATTTGGTCGAAATCGACCAATGGGATCAAGAGATACAAGCAAATAAGTACTCGAATTGCACAATACTCCTTCTAGTGGCAGAAATTCAAATGCTTTATTTTTGGTTGACTTGTGTAAAATTAGTGTCTAATCCTACATTTTCAATAATGGCGAATCAAATGCAATGGTTAGTTTTACAGAATTTTGCCACTAGGGGGCAGCAAACATGATTTGATTGATATTGATGATTACAGTATATGCTATAAAGATGTCAAAATTTTTTGCTACTGGAACCAAAAATTTTAGTACTTTCATGACAACTTAGAGTGCTTGTTGCTTAAAAATTTAATGTAGTAATTTTTATCAATTTTCAAATTGCAAATTTTCCGAAAATAACGTAAGATTGCAGTTGAATTACTGTTAGCTTTATGTCAAGTTACGCCTAACAGGGCATTTCGTTGTCGGTTTTGAAGATCTCTCTTGCAATACCCATTCTGATGACTCCTTTTCGTACTGCAGACTGTCTGGGCGTTGCTGTTCCATCACTGATGTTGGAGAGAATGCTGGATGCTTTTTTTGTAAGAAACCTTTAGGACGGGTTATTATTTCGACAGCTTTTTTAGTCATTTGTCATCTATATCTATTAGGTGGCTCGTCTTTTATGTTTGTTATATTTGCGGAACTTAACCTATCACTGCTGTCATATTCAGGAGCTTCCACTATCATTGTTGTTGAAGGTTCACAGCTTTCATTAAAAAGTTTCTGCAGAAGCTTTCTTTTTGAAGGGTCAATGGTGCTCAAGTGAGGCTTTTAATTTGTGATATATCCAAAACTACCATTAAATTTGACTTGATTTTGATAAAGTTTCTTGTCCTCCTCGCACAGCCACTCTTCATCTGATTTTGTAGAGTTAAATATCTTTGACATCTTTGCTTCAGATTTGCTGGTAGGTCTGCGCTGATATTTTTCATATTGCTTGAGTATACAAATTAAACGATATATTGCATTATTTTCTGTTTAGAGAGGAAAGTTCAGTTTTGCCCAAAAACCAGTAAGCTCTTTGCATACGACTGGAAGTCTATCTTTATTGACTTGGTGCTCTCCAGCAAAAAGTAGTAACGGCCGAGAATATACTTTTTTAAGGGCATACGCACAAAATCAGTAAAGCAGTCAACCTTTGGCAGATGTCTTCTTGTGGGTTCTTGAAAAGAGAGACTTTTGGCAGGTAGATTATCAGTCCATGCATAAACCTTTATTGAATAATGCTGGCTGATTTATGATACACCATAACTCTACACAAATAAGAAAATTATTTGGACATATAAAGGTGACTCACCAATTTGATGAGATAAAGAAAAAAATCGGTTTATGGTTGTTAAATACAGCAATTATTTTTCTAAGTTTTTCTGTGATTGAAGGCTAAATCTGTAGTACACAGTAAGATATATCAGGTCAATTCATTAATAGCTGATCTGGGATTGCAGGTATGTGATTAAATGGTTAACATGTATAACGTGGTTCATGGGAAGCACTGATCTAAATTTTTCTCAAAAAACAAGCAAAACGTACCCACTATGTGCCTGTGAACTAGACAGGGTTTAATGTTTGCTTGTGATCAATCAAACCAAAACTTCACAACTAGGAAACAGCTTACTTAAGAGCGATTACGAAAGCAAAGACAAAAGTTTTTTTCTAGACTTACGCTGAAATTCACAGCTAGATGTAATAACGGCCCAGAACCAGCAATCCTTCGACTGCCAACCTAATGCTATTACTTGCACGAAAGTGAAACCTGAACATTGGTCTCAAAAGATCATTACGTTTTAGTTTTAAATTGTCATAAAACTACTAAAATATTTATTTGCAAAAAATTTATGCACCTTAAAAGCATATAATCACTAATTTTGATGAAATCATGTGATATAATCATATAATAACTAATTTTTGATGAAATCCCTAGTGGCAAAATTCGGTAAAACTAACCATTGCATTCGATTCGCCATTATTGAAAATGTAGGATTAGACACTAATTTTGCACAAATTAACCAAAAATAGAGCATTTTGAATTTCTGCCACTAGAAGGAGTTTTGTGCAATTCGAGTACTTATTTGCTTGTATCTCTTGATCCCATCGGTCGATTTCGACCAAATTGTTTAAAAGTCTGTGTAAGAGTAAGGGTCATCCTCCAGAAAGGGTATTATGCATGTTGTATGAGCCAGTAAAGCACTGCAAACAAAAAAGCACAAAATTGGGGGTAGGTGGGGACCGAAAATCACGTTTGTGGGGAAACTTTTTTCAAAATTAAAAAAAAACATTCTTGCATTCTTACTACATGATAAAAAGTTCATTCACTGGCACTTTTGCTTTTAATTTTTTTTTTAGGAATACCCCTAGTGGCCAGCCACTATCCATTCAGAATCCGTATCCCTCGTTTTTTGAACTTTTCTCATGGAATCAATGTATGACCAAATCTATGGATGCTCGACCCCTAGTTCGGTTTTAAGTCGGCGATGTACCGCCTGCAATCACATTTAACGCAAACCGCTCAATCACTGTGACGTAAAGCCGCATTTACACGGGCGACTTTTTTGCAACGCGATTCGGCGATTTTTTATGCACTTCAAATGCACCGCTTGTCAGCTTTTGCGTTTGAAACAATCACGCTTCGGAATTTTGAAAAGAAATTGTATGAAGCCAACGCAAGCTTGAAACGAAATACAGGGAATACAATTAAGCAGCTAATTTCGTTAAAACTTGCAATGAAAATGCAAGGTGAAAGATGAAGCACTAAACGCTTGAAATTACTCAAAAAAGCTTATTTACTCTGTATCATTCTGAGTTAGCTTGGATGGAGCAAAGTCAAGCGGGCATTAATGCTCATAATGTATTATAAAATTCTGTCATTTACCCTTTCGGTCTTGGTTTTTCTCCACTGCAACCTACAACCCATCTCTGACTGTGTTTCTTGTTTGGTTATATATAATACTTTGGTAAAATAAAACAATGAAATTTATCAACATTTTTGTGCAGTTTATTCTAAAATCACTTGAAATTACCTTTTCTCCAAGCATGTGTGACTGACAAATTCATATTGTTTATTTCCTTAATAGAGCACAAGTATTTCGTATTTTATAGGAGATCTGTGCTGTTATATTGTACGAAATACTAATTGTCAAATTTTATTTTTAAGTTTACTTTTTGAGTTCTTCTGCAATGATACCAGGCGCCTTCCGTCGCTACCGAAGCTCTGGCTCTTTTTTAATTAAACCAACATTCAAAAAATTCATATAGCATTTTTTGTATAATATATGTTTTCATGTAAATTTGTTATGGAGCTACTAAACCACAGCTGTTACAAAGCATCAATATCCACAATAATAAAACAAGCAGCTCGTGCATTTGCTAAACGCTAGCTGGCAATCACAGTAAGTATAGTGCGGAGGACGAATTATTACGAACAGTGCAAAAACACGTTAGTGACTTCAGGTCAAAACTCATTCCTGGTGTAATTCAAATGAAAAAGCGCCGTAAAACCACTCGGAATTGAGAACATGATTTGCATAGAAATAGCATTTTCATGAAATTAATCTTTAATTACAATATGCAGTGCAGTAGATGTTATGTTTCTCCACTTAAATGTGGTTATTTTAACCAAAAGAGATGCCGGTAGGCTACTAGCAATCTCGGGTCAGAAAAGAAAGCAAACGCTAACCCGTTTTTAGCCGACAAAAACCAGCAGATGGTGTCTTGTCTACAAGGTGCTGGACCTGGACCCAACGAGTTAGCATAGGGTGTGAGCCTACACTGTTACAGCATCGACTGACCTTTTTTGTGCTGCCCCGCTCTAGTTTCTGAATTCGGCCGCTTCTTCTTTTAGTTTCCTAAATTTGCGAACGTCACTTGATTTCCTGCAGCCATTGGCTGCAAACGTTTTAAAAATTACGCGCTTTATGGCCGAGTTATTTCTGTTTTGGCATTCCGTTTCATTCGAGCAATTGGCCAACGGACGTATTTTATTTTGAAGTCCGCTCGTACGGCACTCTATTAATTCATTATTTTCAGGTTAAATTTCAGTTATTTTTTGCCATGCCGTACTGTTCCATATTATATGTTTTGTCTGAACAATACAGTTTAAATTGGAGAATTTCAACTGTGGTTTGCCCAGACGTACAGGGTGAAGGCTCCAGAGTTTCGCTGGAGCACGTGCAGTCAACAGTGTTATGGAGGGCTTCTGTAACAAGCACCTCCATTTCCAAAATATATTGTCCAAATGCCATTGTTGTGAATTCGTTGTTTCAGCTATTCTAGGGTTTTCAGATTTTTAACTTAAGTTTTTGCTACGTCAAAACATTAGCAATGACAAAATTGATTACACCTTTTTATAAACGAAATATTTTGTAAAAACACGAGGCTCATTTTTGTTCAAAATTTAATAACAAATTAGGAAGAACAACCGAAAAAGAATCAATTCCAAATCAAAAAACAAACTAAATTCTGTACCGATTCAAACCAATAAAGCTGAGTGGTTTTGTGGTATTTGCGAGTAAAATTGCAACAGTGCTGTTGCGCACTGCGCAGTTAACAAAAACACTTTTTGGCTCTCCTTCAGAGGAAAATTGTGCTTGCTTTTTCGCTTTCCGCAATTTTACGATGCAGCAAACGCAACTAAAAAGGCATTTACAAGCAGACAGATCATTAGGAATTAACAAACATGTTCGCCGTAATTGAGATCAATGATCTCAAAATTTAAGAACCAATATTAAGAGCAACTGATGCTCAACATTGGCAAAAATTTAAGAACAGCCATCAGCCTCAACTCAAAATTTACTGGTTTTAATAAAAAAGTGTACTTGCGATATTATAAAAGCAGAATACAATTAAGGTACTGTAACCTCTGGTTAATTTATCATTCATTTTGTAAAGGGTTAAAGTCTTGCTTGATTGGCTTCAAAGTTATCAGCTCATGACTGCCGTATCTGCAGTAGATCAGTACCAGCAGCATCAACAAGAAAATTAATACTTCTGCGCTTCAAACTAATATGAGGTAAATTTAGTATCGAAATCACAATTAATTACGGTAAAAGCACTACAGACTATTTTGTACTATGAACACAATACTTCATGAAACAAATTTAGGGTAATCGCAGCCAGCGACTCGCAAAGCATTTGTGCATTGCGATATGCCTGGCCGACTCGTAAATTGCATACGATTTGCTGTTTACACGAACGCGACTTTGCCCTGGGATTCTCGAGATGTTAAAATCGACCTCGTGTAAGTGATTACGAGCGAGAACGATTGTTGCATCGAGTCGCACAAAATATAATCGGCATCGCAAATCGCAGATGTTACTTACACGGCGGCGATTCTTCAAACGCGATCGCGGCAAGCGAGTCTCGCCTCGTGTGAGTAACCGCTCTGCGAGAGAGATATTCACGCAAAAAAAATCTTTGAATCGCGTTGCAAAAAAGTCGCCCGTGTAAATGCGGCTTAACAAAAACACTGTTAAAATTTCAAACACTGTCAAGCCGCATTTACACGGGCAACTTTTAGCTGCAAGAATCGACATTTTGCCTTTTTTCTTTCTCAAATCGCGTAGGTCACTTACACGGCGCAAGATTCACGTGAGATTTTGTCGGCGCGATATCGCCAGACACGCCCCCAAAAACATTAAATCGTAGCAGTCACTCACACGGGAGAGATTTTAACGCGGCGCTCGCATTCGATTGCAACTCGCTGAAATCACTTACACGTTGAAACTGCGTGCCAGTGATTCTCGCAAAATCGAGTCGGCGGAAGAGTCGCTATCGCACTGGTTCACTTACACGGTGCGAGATAGTTTCAAAGCGCGGTTTGCTGGTTTTGAATTTGCAAAAGCGAACTGCTGCAAAAGCACTTCAAATGCGCCACTCGTCAGCTTTTGCATTTGAAGCAATCACGCTTTGGAATTTTGAAAAGAAAATGAATGAAGCCAACGCAAGCGTAAAACGAAATACGAAGAATACTATTAAGCAGCTA
Organism: Trididemnum nubilum; assembly: GCA_963965965.1. Lineage (NCBI taxonomy): Eukaryota > Metazoa > Chordata > Ascidiacea > Aplousobranchia > Didemnidae > Trididemnum > Trididemnum nubilum. Next base: position 36,093,528 of record OZ014481.1, on the reverse strand, counting down.
ATGTCGTCAAAACTTGCAATGAAAATGCAAGGTGAAAGATGAAGCAGCAACGGCGGCGTGCTGCTCGTGCCGAATGTGTGATACGTAAATGCTATTTTGAGTTGGCTTGGCTGGAGCAAAGTCAAGCGGGCATTAATGCTCATATTTTATTATAAAATTCTGTCATTTACCCTTTTGGTATTGGTTGTCTCCACCGCAACCCATCTCTGACTGTGTGTCGTGTTTGGTTATGCATAATGTTTGGTAAAACAATAAAATTTATCAATATTTTTGTGCAGTTAATTCTAAAAACGCTTTTGAAATTACTTTTTCTCCAAGCATGTGTAACTGACAAATTCATATTGTTTATTTACTTAATAGTGCACAAGTATTTTGGTAATTTATAGGAGATCTGTGCTGTCATATACTATACGAAATGCTAATGGTTAAATTTTATTTTTGTATTTAGAAGTTTACTTTTTGAGTTCTTCTGCAGTGATACCGGCGCCTTTTGTCACTACAGAAGTACTGGCTCTTTTTCAATTAAACCAACATTCAAAAAATCCACATAGCATTTATATACAGTAATATGTGTTTTCATGTAATTTGTTTGTGGAGCTACTAAACCACAGCTGTTACAAAGCACCAATATCCACAATAATAAAACAAGCAGCGCATGCATTTGCTAAACGCTAGGCAATCACAGAAAGGATAGTGCGGAGGATGGATTATTGGGAACAGTGCAAAAATACGCCAGTGACTTCAGGTCAAAACTCATTCCTGCCGTTATTCAAATGAAAAAGCGCCATAAACCCACTCAAAATGATTTCATTATAAACATCATTTTCATGAAATTAATGTTTAATCACAATATGCAGGGCAGTAGGTGTTGTGCTTCTCCACTTAACTGTGGTTATTTTAACCGCAAGAATTGCCGGTAGGCTCTAGCAATCTCGGGTCAGAAAAGAAAGCAAAAGCTAACACGTTTTTAGCCGACAAAAACCAGTGGATGCTACTTGTATACAAAGTGCTGGACCCAACGAGTGAGCAAAGATGTGAGCCTATCAGCCTACTCTGCCAGCACTGTCACAGCACCGATGGACCTTTTTTGTGTTGCCCCGCTCTAGTTTTGATCCGGCCGCTTTTTCCTTTTAGTTTGCTCAGTTTGTGCTCCTCACTTTAGTTCCTGCAGCCAACGCTTTAAAAATTACGCTTTTTGGTGATTCCTGCACGCTTTTGTGTTTGGCCGAGTTACCTCTGTTCTGGCATTCCTTATCATTCGAGCAACTGGCAAACAGACGTATTTCATTTTCAAGACCGCTCGTATGGCACTCTAAGTTCAATATTTTCAGGCTAAATTTCAGATATATTTTGCCATGTCGTACTGTTCCAAATTATGCATTTTGTCTGAACAATGCAGTTCAAGTTGAATAATTTCAATTTTGGTTTGCCCACACGGACACGGTGAAGGCTCCATATTGTAACGAAGGGCTTCCGTAACAAGCACCTTCGTTTCCAAAATATATTGTCCAAATGCCATTACTGTGAATTCATTGTCTTAGCTATTCTAGGGTTATGAACAACCGAAAAAGAAGAAATGCCAAATCAAAAAAGAAACTAAATTCTGTACTGGTTCAAAACAAAAAAGCTTGAATAACTTCGAGAGTATAGAGTGCTATTGCGCACTGGGCAGGTAACAAAAAAAACTTTTTGGCTCTCGTTCAAACGAAAATTAGAGCTTGCTTTTTTGCTTTCCGCAATTTTACGATGCTGCAAACGCAACTAAAAAGGCGTTTACAAGCAGACAGACCATTAGGTATTAACAAACATTGTCGCTATAATTGACATCAATGATCTCAAAATTTAAGAACCAATTCAGAGCAACTGATGCTCAACATTGGCAAAAAATTAAGAACAGTCAGCCTCAACTCCAAATTTACTGGTTCTTATGAAAACAGTGTACTTACGGTATTATAAAAACAAAATACAATTGAGGTACTGTTTCCTGGGGTTAATTTGTCATACATTTTATTAAGGGTTAAAGCCCTGCTCGATTGGCTTCACAGTTATCAGCAATCAGCTCATGACTGCCGTATCTGCAGTAGACCAGTGCTAGCATCAACAAGAAAATTATTTCTTCTTCGTTTCAAACTAATATGAAGAAAATTTAATATCACAATCACAATTAATTACGGTAAAAGCACTACAGACTATTTTGTACCATGAACACAATATTTTATGAAGTAAACTTAGATAATCGCAGCCAGCGACTCTCAAAGCATTTGTGCATTGCGCTATGCCTGGGCGACTCGTAAATTGCATACGATTTGCTGTTTACACAAGCGCGACTTTGCCTTGTGACTCTCGAGACGCTGAAATCGACCTCGTGTAAGTGATCATGGGCGAGAACGATTGTTGCATCGAGTCGCGCAAAAATATGATCGGCATCGCAAATCGCAGGTGTTACTTACAGGCAGCGATTCTTGACAAACGCGATCGCGGCAAGCGAGTCTTGCCTCGTGTGAGTAACCACTATGCGAATTTTGTGGCAGTTGGCTTTTGTAAATTCAAAACCAGCAAGCAGCGCTTTGAAACTATCTCGCACCGTGTAAGTGAACCAGTGCGATAGCGACTCTTCCGCCGACTCGATTTTGTGAGAATCACGGGCACGCAGTCTCAACGTGTAAGTGACTTCTGCGAGTTGCAATCGTATGCGAGCGTCGCCTTAAAATCTCTCCCGTGTGAGTGACTGCTGCGATTTGATTTTTTTGGGGGCGTGTCTGGCGATATCGGGCAAATTAAATCTCACGTGAATCTTGCGCCGTGTAAGTGACCTACGCGATTTGAGAAAGAAAAAAAACAAAATGTCGATTCTCGCAGCTAAAAGTCGCCCGTGTAAATGCGGCTTTACGTTTGACAGACGTGCAGCTGCGCATATGCAGTGTTTGATTAAGATGCTTACCCTCCACAGTTAGTGCTTACAGTGTTTTGTACCAGCCACGGCTCCTCACCGCGTACCCGGGTTACGGCTATTGGTCCTGGTCGGTGCGTGTCACGATTAGCCCCAGCGGGCTGGCTTGCGCCCGGCACAGAGCTTCTGTTAAGTAGGTGGCGAGACGTGGTTGATGTGCTGAGGTACATTACCGTTTTGTTTAGTTTCTACCCCGCCTGACAAACTCATTAAAGTTGAACAGACTGCAGTGGGTTTTTTTAATTATTAGTGATTTTAAGTTTTGATTGAACTTCCTGCATCGTTAACTGCTCTGGCCCATTGTCCATCGATTACTCTGGAGAGTGGGAAGAGAGTGTACAAGTTAGACCTTATAATTTCTATTGTTATTGCGCTTGTGCTGCATCCCTACAAGCTTTATCAATGATCTTTTTTGAAGAAACTGGCACTGCATGTATAAACCATTCCAGCGTGCAGAAACGCACACAGCCAATGGCACGATCATGCGTCATTCTTAACAGAATAACAGCTTTTTTGATTGGTTAGATGTCTAAAATAAGCAGCCAGTCAAGCGTTTCACCCGGATAGTAGCATTTACAACGTAATTTGTATTTAGTAATTTTGACACCTCTGAAAAAGTAATAAAATTACCAGAAAAATTACTTTTTTGAAAAAGTAGTGTCATTACCGTAAAAATTACTAAAAAAATAATTCATTACAGTGATTCGTCAATACAGTAATTCGTTACTGCCCACCACTGTGAATAAGAAGATTTTCCCCCAAAAAATTGTTTTCTTGTTAAGAGTGCAATTAAAAAAAATTTTTTCTGGGGCACTTAGGTGGGGGAGAACAGTCTACTGTTCTAGTTTAAGCCAATTAACAATTAATGGCTTGGGAGCACATTTTAAGAATTATAAAAAGGTGGCCCCCCAAATGTTTGTCAGTTAAATATCAATTCTTATTGAAAGCTTTTGATCTCTAGCTTAAGCCGTTTAAAATACAGTATTTGGGGTAATGTTTTTTGTATTCGGGAATTTTTTGTCCAGTTTTGTCCGCGATGAGTTTTTTCTTGTTTTTTTTACTTCATCTTGTACGCATTTTCCAAAACCGCAAACACTAAAATCTAATTTTTGGGCAAAGTTATTGAGCTGCAACCACAGTTTTGTATACCGAAATTTTTGGGGGCCATTCCCCCAAAAGCCTCACCAAAGTGGAGCTCCAAAAAATTATTGAACGCCTTAAGCTAGGGTGCTATTTTCTATGATATCAGTAGATATTTAAGAAACAAACATTTTGGCATAGTTTGGGGGTACCAACCCACCCCCGAAACCCCCCAAATGAACCCCTAAAAATATAATGTTCTAAACGGCTCAAGCTAGATTGTTAATTATTTTAGATCTCAGTTAATATTTAAGCGACTAACATTTTGACATCAGGTGGGGGTGCCACCCCTTCCCCGTAAACCTTCCCCTTAAAATAGCAATTTTTTGAAGGACATAGGCTAGAGCAGAAATTCTTTGTCTGCTCAGACGATGTATAAAAAAAATTTATTGAAATATTTTTGGGGTGCCACTTTCATGAAAAAGTCCAAAAGTGGAGCCTTTCAAAAATTAATTTTTTAAACGGCTCAAACTAGAAAGTTTTTTTTTTGCTCTGAGTTGATATTTAAAAGAAAAATGTTTAGAAGTCATAGTTTTGAGCCTTTGAAGTACCATTAACCAGGAATTCTTCAGGAACTTTAAAAACCTTTTTTTTGATCATCCAAAGCAAGAAAAGCTAATTTTTTTGCTCTCATTTGGAATTGAAAAGAAAAATATTATGACATAGCTTGGGGGTGCAACCCCTTGGAGACTGCCGCAATTCGACCGGTAAACTCAATTATTTTAATGTGTTGAGCTAGCTAAAAAACTAATTGTTTTCAATATTAATAAACAAGTTATTAAAAAAACATATTTCGACATGATTAATGAGTGCAACTCCCTTGAGAACTTTCAAATTAGAACCCTTCTAGATTAATTATTTTAAACGACTTATTAATGAGCTAATTGTTTCTTAATTTTCTGTTAATTGTTCTGAGCTTATTAATGAGCTATTTCTTATTAATGAGCTAATTGATTACAAGGTTTTTGAAAAAAAATTGCTGTGGTTGAGAGGCCGTGGCGCAGCCAACTGGATTTCAGGGGTCAAAAATCGAAACCCTCTTTTTGGAACTCAAAAAACAACACAACTTTGTTGATGTAAAGTGTTTTGTAACACTTTGATATACGAGTAGTAGGCTTTCATTAATTGATCACTTACGATGTTGTATTTAATGATGTAATTTGATCCCGCACCACCTTCGCTTAGCAAATACACTTTGTGTATTTATTTTATTTAAGTTCAACAATATTGTTAATAAAAACATGCCTAACTGTGTATATTTGATCCATCCATGGTATTGAATAATATATTTTTACCCTTTCATAAACTTACGAGCAGAATTGAGCTAGACATTTAAAGTGACAGTCGGCAACTTCGTGAAAAAAGTTGCGCTGGTGAAATATCAGCAACCAAGTCAAATACAACTTAGCAAAATTTAGCAAACATATCCACTGTTTGTAGATAAAAGCCGCAACATAATTCCATACCAACGTCGAGATTTTTACCTTGCAAACGTATTCAAAAATTTCAATTTTTTCTATGCAGTCAAAGCAATGCAAACCAGTTCAAGACTTACTCTAAACTGGGCGCAATATTTTAAGCGTGCGAGTGCATGCTTTATTTGTTTAACTAACAGAAGCTCCTATGCGCTGCAAAGTCGCCACTCCAGTTGCACCGAAAGTTTGTTTAAAATAAACAAAGGACTCGCTCAGCAAACACGATTTTACTCCTAGTGAACATCGCGTACAAATGGTGTTCTCAGCCACGCTAAATATGCAAGTTTTCAGCTTTTACACATATTTTAGTCTCAACCAGTGGTGATGGATATGATGGAAGTCAGGGGCGGCTCGTAATGGAAGCTGAAAAAGCTGCAGCATACATCGTCTATTCGTTTTTTGTTTTTTTTTATTGATGTTTTTGTTTTGGAGATTTTTTTAGAATTGCTGTGGCAACCAGTAAATAATTAGTTATCTTTACCCTCTCTCCCCCGCTCTACAGCAAAAATTGGAAAATTGCTGCATTCTTATAACTATTTTAATATAAAGATTTTTTTGGAAACTCTTGAGAAAAGCTGTCCAGTGTTCACGTTGCAGCTTTTATAACGCATTAAACTTGAACGCGGTGACGTCACAGCTAGTCTTTCTTCACTCTCTGTTGTGATAAATGGACAAAAATGAGCTGCGGCTCGCGCAGCTTTTTGTCTTGTTGAGAAATATAAAAATGTGTTTCTGGATAGCAAGTATTGAACTATTGAACATATTACATCTTGTACTGTTGTAGAATACTGCGGTTAGTGTAGACTGTAGAGTTGAGGAAGGATATACGTATGGTAAACTAGAACGTGACATCGCAAGTGATATCCGGGGACTTCGCGACAGTATCCAAATTTGACTGAACGTTATTACGCTTTTAAATAGCGACCCAATTGCGTTGAATGAACTTGTAAATATGTGGTCGGTAATAGTCAGATGAATAATTTAAATGCGCCTTTTTCAAATTTTTTTCACTAACTTCAACAGCTTCTGGTTATTTGCTTTCAATATTTAAATGTTTCGAAAAGTTGAAAATAATAATCAAGTAACGTCGATTCAATAATTGTACAGCCAAAGCTATTTATGCCGTCCTTCAGATCCTTGGTTTTGATAATATTGCAGATCAGTATTTCTTCGTGGTTAAAATACTTGTCGTAAGAATTAAACTTCAAAAGTGTACTTATTACGTTTTGGCTATTTTTGTTTAATTAGATCAGATAACGTTTTTACATCGGCTTTTTTGTGTTTTTAAAGAATTCCAATCATTAAAGCAGCAACTAAAACTGCCAAGCTGCTACAAGCGAAATTGCTGATTATGAAATGCAAATTGAAATTGTTGTTTACTTGTTTATGCCGTGGCGATGTAGAAAAACAGCATGGATACGAAAAAAGAACGATTAAGTCAAAAAAGTAAAATTTGTAGTTTTTTCAGCCTGAACACAACAAACTTGATATTTTTGCCAAAATTGAACTCAATGAATTAAATTAGAGAACTCGAACTTGAACTCGGACTAATTAAAATAGGCTGAATTCGAATAAAAACTGTCGACAGCGTGGCCAAGAAGGTGAAGACCAATCTTTGGTAAACACCAATTCGCAGGCCAAAATTGACGTTCTCATGACATTAGGTTTAGAAAAGAGCATTTTTGCTCCCCCCCCCCAATCGTGCAAAATACGTTGGTCAAACAACCAGTGTAAAATAGGGTAAATTTAAGATACAGTAGAACGCCGGTTATCCGAAACGCCTGCAATCCGAACATGAATTCAACCATAGTCATTAAATCAATTACTATACTTACGACTTCAGCAAATTTAAAACAAAAAAATAAGTGATTACTATACTGCCAGCACTAATAATATACAATAAATCACTATGTCTGTGTACTGTAGATGATGTATTTTCGTAATGCAGTATTGCATGTTGCTGTAGCCTAAATGATGAATTTCCTAATATTGCATGTTGTTTGATTATCCGAACAAATCACTTATCCGAACCACCGCTAGTTTTAGTTAGTTCGGATGATCGGCGTTCTACTGTATACGCATTTACTGCAGTGATGGTGGAGGCCTTAACAGACACACTCTACTTCGATATACTTCAATGTCAAATTGCTCCGTGAGACAAAACGAAGAACGATTGCCGTTTTATAATGTTTGACGTAGAAACATTTCACGTTAGAAGCAATTTAAGTGAATCAATTTACTTTTTGGTATAAGCTGATTTTTTTTTCGGACGTCATGTCCAAAATTGCTTGATTTTTTTCTCGACAAGAGGCAAATGGATACCCAGCGGCTGTTTTTGAATAACTTAAGCTAGAAATCAAAATGTTTAAATGCTAAAATATTTGCGAAAAAAACTTGAGGGCTGCAGTTTGAGAACTCCCCGAATGTGCACCCCAACAATTGATTATAAAAGGGCTTAAACTGGTGTAGGACGTTTTTTTTTTTTATTGTTATCAGTCGCTAAGTGGTCGGTAAAATATATAAGTCGGTAAATACTGTTTAACACTGTCTAAAATTCTAAACCGTCTTCAGTTGGCTACAAGAGCATATTCTTAATTGCTTTCTAAACGGGAAAGCGAAAAGTTATGTGAGAATTTCATCATTCTGCATGCGTCGGTCGTTCAACTTACTTCTCAGCAAGCTTCCATCCTGTTGATTTTGTACTTCACACTGATTTTGAGCTGGTGCCGCCTTGGCTTGCATAGTGTGTAAAAACTCAAATTTACGAGTATAATTGCGCTTCTTAAATGCAGCATTGATTTTGTTAGCGAAGAACTTTACTTTCCACCTTTTTCTATGCCTTCCCAACTTTGATTGAGTTTTTACATTTTGGTTGCGATCTCAAAAAAAATAGAACGGCAAAAACAAGAAATCGAGAACTAAAACGCAATAAACAATTAAGCACGTTACGAAACACAAAAGTCGAGGTGCAGCAAAGGCAAATACTATAGATGACATCAAGCGCGTAGCTAGAAATCTCCACTAAGGGCCTAAAGGGGAGTGTTTTGAGGTTTGGGGCAAAGTTGCCCACAGCCACCGGAGATTTCGTTATTTTTTTACAAAAATAACTTGAAGCTTGTTTTGGTAAAAATTATAGCTTTTATGACGACGTAGAATAGAAATTAGCACCGCAAAACATGATTAAACTGGCTGCGTAAATGGACTATATGGGCGGTGACTAACCGCATTATTTCAATCATCAGCCGGTAAACTCATAAACTTTGATAGTTCGAAATAACTCTGACTTATTTATCTATTTCGTCTGCATTTTATAAAAATAGGTAAATTGAGTAGAGGAGCTGATGGAACAAGATTTGAGAGAAGTGATTATTACTGGTGATTAACTAAATTAAAATTCAACCACATTATCGCATAAAGTTTATTTATTTTCGACGAAGCTTAAGGATTTTGCATGAAGTTTATGTTAAGCAGTTTGTAGCAAAAGGTCAAGCGAGATTGCATATTTTTAACCATGTGAGTTTTTACTGATTTGTAAGCTTTATTTTAACAAATATTAGCGCCCCAAGACACAGTAAATGTTAAAAAAAAGTGGTTTCAAATCACTTCAGAATCCATATCACTGCGAATGATTGCCTGAGAAGTGAGAAAAAGTCGTAGATTTTTTACTGTGTGTTTTTTCGATATGCCAATGGAAGGCTACGCTATTGAGTGACGTATATCTAAGCATCTTTCGATTGCGTTGCATTCGTTGTAGATTGGTGCCTTTAAATGGTTCGTGGTTTAATGTATTTCAAATTGTGTCCTAATTAAATGTTCGGCCGTTTGTGAGTTAAAAACGAATCAATGAATTTGATGTGCTGTTATACCGTAAATTGCCGGATAAAAACAAATGCCTTTATTAAGCAGCAAAGTTCTAAACAAATAAGATCATAACTAAGTAAGAGAAGTCCCACTTTATTACGTGTAGTATGAGCGGCACCTTTTACTTGCATCGCTCAACAAACACGCGTCATCCACGTGCTTCTAGCGGCTTTTGGGATAATCTTTTTCGCACAGTTTTCACATCAGTGTACGAAACCACAAAACACGTTTCTGCAGATCAAGCAAATATATTTGGGAAGCTATAATAATGCTGTTGCAGATTTGCAGTAGAATAGTCTTTTCCGAGTTCAGCTATTTGAAGTTAGAATGAGACAAGGCGCCTGCTGTCCCTATAGAAGATCTGGTCCTTTTAAATCAAACCAACATTTATAAATTCAAGCGCGTAGCCAAAAATCTGTTATGAGGAGGGCTGTTTCGCGGGCTAATGGGGGTCTGGGGCAAAACCACTGGAGGCACGAGACTCTGGGGAACGAGCCCCCAGCGCTTGAAAGTTTGTGATTTTTTTTTTGCCAAAATACTCGTAACTTAATTTTTGGCCTACTTTGATCAAAAACGATGATTTTAAAACGTGGCTCAGAAATTATCAGTGCAAAAGCATGATTAAACTAGTTTCAAAGATGGGCTATGTGGCCAATTTTTATTCTCTTATTTACAAGTCAATGCTAAAATTTCAACTCCCTTATATACACGTCTATAAATCAAAAAGTCTTATTGTTCAAAATAACTCACTAGGAGTAATCTACGAGAATTTCGTCTATATTTTTTACAGAGAAAAATAATTGGGTGTCTAATGGAACAAAATTTGAGAAGAGCGATTCGTAACTAACTAACTAACTAACTAAATAGCTAATAGTGAAGAGCTTTCCCCTCCCTATTCATATATTTTTCTTTGCTGTGAAATTATCAATCAAATTTGATTGCTTTTTTTTAACTTTTTACTGATTTGTGAGTTTTTTTTTACCATTTAGCCTCTCCACCTAAATAAATGTTTCAAACGATGCTTTATATCATTTTAAGTCTATTTCAGTGCAAGAAAATACAGTCATAATATACAGTCATAAATGTTATAAAGTATAAATATAAAGTTTATTAAAGTATATATAATTATATGTTATAAATATAAAGTCTATTTCAGTGCAAGAAAATACAGTCATAAATGTTTGCGACATAATAGCCTGATAACCTACATATCTACTCGTCCATTAATAAGTTCATCAAATGCGGTTGATTAAAGCTAACTCAGACTCAACTGAGTAACAATTCGATCAAATTTTACGATGTAAACTTTGGAACAGTATTCTTATAAATGCTTTGGGAAAAGATACAAAAGCCATGTAGTTAACAATCACAAAACTATGTGAAAATTTGATTGTCGTAGATAAAAAAAAAGAATGAGCAAGGCTTTTAACTTGCCAAAATTTTTTCAAGGTCTAGCTGCATTAATAGATAAGAGTATTTTTGTTCCACAATTTGCTAATAGTTTTGGCAGGATTAAAATATGCTTCTGAGAAAAAAAAAAAACTACTCCTTACCATCAAATCGATAAATATCGAAGTTTCCGTGCTCGGCAAGTACCCGTTTCACTCATATTACTTTATGTTTATTTTGGCTTCGGTTGTTGAAACTAATACAAGCGATATTTTTTTCTTGTAAATAAGTAACCGAAGCTTATAAATTGACTGCAGTGAAAGAGAAGGAATAGTATAGTACAATATAATGCAAAGCAATTCCAACCAACTATAATTGATTGCAATGGCCAAGACAATAGCCGATACTAATGACGAAACAATCAACAGAGTTCAAATCAAAATCAAATCGTTCATTATTCAATCTGTATTGAGCCGCTTTTCCACAGGCGACTTTTTTGCAACGCGATTCGGATTTTTTTATGCATGAATATCTCTCTCGCCGAGTGGTTACTCACACGAGGCGAGACTCGCTTGCCGCGATCGCCTTTTGGAAGAATCGCCGCCGTGTAAGTAACACCTCCGATTTGCGATGCCGATTATATTTTGCGCGGCTCGATGCAGCAATCGTTCTCGCCCGTGATCACTTACACGAGGTCGATTTCAACGTCTCGAGAATCCCAGGGCAAAGTCGCGCTCGTGTAAACAGCAAATCGTATGCAATTTACGAGTCGCCCAGGCATATCGCAATGCACAAATGCTTTGCGAGTCGCTGGCTGCGATTATTCTAAATTTATTTCATAAAATATTGTGTTTGGAGTACAAAATAGTCTGTGTTTATGGTACAAAATAGTCTGTACTGCTTTTACCGTAATTAATTGTGATTTCGATGCTAAATTTACCTCATATTAGTTTGAAACGCTGAAGTAATAGTTTTCTTGTTGATGCTGGCACTGGTCTATTGCAGATACGGCAGTCATGAGCTGATAACTGTGAAGCCAATCAAGCAGGGCTTTAACCCTTTATAAAATGTATGATAAATTAACCACAAGTAACAGTACCTTTATTGCAGTACACTTTTTTATAAGAACCAGTAATTTTTGAGTTGAGTCTGGCTGTTCTTAATTTTTAGCCAATGTTGAGCCTCACTTGCTCTTAACTGGTTCTTAAATTTTGAGATCATTAATGTCAAGTATGGCGACCATGTTTGTTAATTCCTAATGATCTGTCTGCTAGTAAACGCCTTTTTAGCTGCTTTTTGAGTATCGTAAAATTGCGGAAAGCGATAAGGCGAGAATTAGTTTTCGTTTGAACGAGAGACAAAAAGTTTTTTGTCACCTGCGCAGTGCTCAGCAGCACTCTATAGTCTCAAAATTGCTTCAATTTTGCTCGTAACTGCCAACAAACCACTCAAGCTTTATTGTTTTGAATCAGTACAGAATTTAGTTACTTTTTTGATTTGGATTTGATTCTTTTGCAGTTGTTCTTAATATTATTTTATGTTGCTAAGACTGGTGTTGTTCCTAATTTGTTATTAAATTTAAAGCGAAAATAAGCCTCGTGTTCTTACAAAATTTCTCTTGTATCAAAAAGTGTAATCAATTTTGTGATTGCTAATATTCTGACATAGCAAAAACAATGGTTAAAAATCTAAAAACTCTGGAATAGCTAAGACAATGAATTCACAATAATGGCATTTTGGACAATGTATTGTGAAAATGGAGGTGCTTGTTACAGAAGCACTCTGCAACACTGTTGACTCTAGGTGCTGCAGCGAAACTCTGGAGCCTTGGTGTAGGCTCACACCCTATGCTCACTGGTAGGGTCCAGCAGCTTGAATACAAGTACCATTCACTGGCTTTTGTCGGCTAAAAACGTGTTAGCGTTTGCCTTCTTTTCTGACCCAAGATAGCTAGTAGCCTACCTGCATCTCTTGCGGTTAAAATAACCACAGTTAAGTGGAGAAACATAGCACCTACTGCACAGCATTTTGTAAGTAAACATTAAGCCGCATTTACACGGGCGACTTTTTTGCAACGCGATTCGACGATTTTTTATGCGTGAAAATCTCTCTCGCATAATGGTTACTCACACGAGGCAAGACTCGCTTGCCGCGATCGCGTTTGACAAGAATCGCTGCCGTGTAAGTAACACCTGCGATTTGCGATGCTGATTATATTTTTGCGCGACTCGATGCAACAATCGTTTTCGCCCATGATCACTTACACGAGCTCGATTTCAGCGTCTCGAGAGTCACCAGGCAAAGTCGCGCTCGTGTAAACAGCAAATCGTATGCAATTTACGAGTCGCCCAGGCATAGCGCAATGCACAAAGGCTTTACGAGTCGCTGGCTGCGATTACCTAAGTTTACTTCATAAAATATTGTGTTCATGTTACAAAACAGTCTGTAGTGCTTTTACCGTAATTAATTGTGATTGTGATATTAAATTTTCTTCATATTAGTTTGAAACGAAGAAGAAATAATTTTCTTGTTGATGCTGGCACTGGTCTACTGCAGATAAGGCAGTCATGAGCTGATTGCTGACTACTGTGAAGCCAATCTAGCAGGGCTTTAACCCTTAACAAAATGTATGATAAATCAACAACAGAAACCAGTACCTCAATTGTATTTTGTTTTTAGAATACCGTAAGTACACTGTTTTCATAAGAACCAGTAAATTTGGAGTTGAGGCTGACTGTTCTTAATTTTTTGCCAATGTTGAGCATCAGTTGCTCTTAATTGGTTCTTAAATTTTCAGATCATTGATGTCAATTATAGCGGCAATGTTTGTTAATACCCAATGGTCTGTCTGCTTGTAAACGCCTTTTCAGCTGGCTTTTGCAGCATCGTAAAATTGCGGAAAGCAAAAAAGCAAGCTGTAATTTTCGTTTGAACGAGAGCCAAAAAGTTTTTTCGTTACCTGCCCAATGCGCAATAGCACTCTATACTCTCGAAGTTATTCAAGCTCTTTTGTTATGAATCAGTACAGAATTTAGTTGTGGTCTTGAAAATGAAATACGTCTGTTTGCCAGTCTTAAAAAAGAGCGGTCTTGAACATGAAATACGTCTGTTTGCCAGTTGCTCGAATGATAAGGAATGCCAGAACAGAGGTAACTCGGCCAAACACAAAGGCGTGCAGGAATTAACAAAAAGCGCGTAATTTTTAATGCATGGCTGCAGGAACTAAAGTGAGGAGCACAAACTGAGCAAACTAAAAGGAAAAAGCGGCCAGATCAAAACTAGAGCGGGGCAACACAAAAAAGGTCCATCGGTGCTGTGACAGTGCTGGCAGAGTAGGCTGATAGGTTCACATCTATGCTCTCTCGTTGGGTCCAGAACTTTGTATACAAGTACCATCCACTGGTTTTTGTCGGCTAAAACCGTGTTAGCGTTTGCTTTCTTTTCTGACCCGAGATTGCTAGAGCCTACCGGCAATTCTTGCTGTTAAAATAACCACAGTTAAGTGGAGAAGCACAACACCTACTGCCCCGCATATTGTGATTAAACATTAATTTCATGAACATGATGTTTATAATGAAATCATGTTCTCAATTTCGAGTGGTTTTATGGGGCTTTTTCATTTGAATAACGCCAGGAATGAGTTTTGACATGAAGTCACTGGCGTATTTTTGCACTGTTCATAATAATTCATCCTCCGCACTATACTAACTGTAATTGCCTAGCGTTTAGCAAATGCATGCGCTGCTTGTTTTATTATTGTGGATATTGGTGATTTGTAACAGCTGTGGTTTAGTAGCTCCATAAAAACATTACATGAAAACACATATTATATGAATGCTATGTGGATTTTTTGAATGATGGTTTAATTAAAGGCGCCGGGTATCACTGCAGAAGAACTCAAGAAGTAACCTTATAAAAACAAAAATAAAATTTAACCATTAGCATTTCGTATAGTATATGACAGCACAGATCGACTATAAAATACTAAAATACTTGTGCACTATTAAGTAAATAAACAATATGAATTTGTCAGTTACACATGCTTGGAGAAAAAGTAATTTCAAAAGCGTTTTTAGAATTAACTGCGCAAAAATATTGATAAATTTTATTGTTTTACCAAACATTATGCCTAACCAAACAAGACACACAGTCAGAGATGGGTTGCGGTGGAGACAACCAATACCAAAAGGGTAAATGACAGAATTTTATAATAAAATATGAGCATTAATGCCCGCTTGACTTTGCTCCATCCAAGCCAACTCAAAATAGCATTTACGTATCACACAATCGGCACGAGCAGCACGCCGCCGTTGCTGCTTCATCTTTCACCTTGCATTTTCATTGCAGGTTTTGACATTAGCTGCTTAATAGTATGCTTCGTATTTCGTTTTACGCTTGCGTTGGCTTCGTTCATTTTCTTTTCAAAATTCCAAAGCGTGATTGCTTCAAATGCAAAAGCTGACAAGCGGCGCATTTGAAGTGCTTTTGCAGCAGTTCGCTTTTGCAAATTCAAAACCAGCAACCACGCTTTGAAACTATCTAGCGCCGTGTAAGTAAACCAGTGCGATAGCGACTCTTCCGCCGACTCGATTTTGCGAGAATCACTGGCACGCAGTCTCAACGTGTAAGTGACTTCAGCGAGTTGCAATCGAATGCGAGCGCCGCGTTAAAATCTCTCCCATGTAAGTGACTGCTACGAGTTGATTTTTCGGGGGGCGTGTCTGGCGATATCGCGCAGACAAAATCTCACGTGAATCTTGCGCCGTGTAAATGACTATGCAATTTGAGAAAGAAAAAAGGCAAAATGTCGATTCTCGCCGCGAAAAGTCACCCGAGTAAATGCAGCTTTATATCGAAGTGTGTTACGACTTTCGGGGCCCATCTCTGCGTCATTGCGCCCAAGCAACACAGCTCCTTTTGACGAAATGTTGCAGCTATGGCGAACCGTTGGCAACACTGTGTCCGATATGGCTGGCCTGAGATTTAAACCTTTGACCTCTCGTTCCAGAAACGAACCCGTTACCGTAACCGCGTTATCGGCCAGTTCAGAGCAGAGTTCACTAAGTGATTTCAATCTTTTCGGATGAATTTTTCCGCTACAAACGGAGCATTTATTAGCATTCCATTAGTTATTGGTTTCCACACAAAGATGTGTTATACGAAAAAAAAAAAAAAGAAACTTTGAATAACCAGTGGCGTCGCCAAGGATGGTGACACCCGTGCTGGAAATTTGTGGTGCCACCCTTTATAATGTATAGTAGGCTGCAAAAGATTATATTTTAAAGATAGTGCTACTACTTCATTGCTGTAGATATCAATTTGGCTGGCTCAATAACTTCTCATTTTAGATTTTAAAACTTGGCAGTAAGAGCAGCTCACGTTGAGTATCAGACGCGTAACCAGATATTTGCATTTGGGGGATGGGCTGTCTCGGGTGTCTGGAAGCTCCTCGTACACCATTGAGGGTCTGGGGGCGGACGGAGCCCCCAGCACTCGAAAACTTTGTATTCTGTTGTTTTTTTGCAAAAATAACTTAATTTTAGGCGTATTCTAAATCTAATAAAATTAATGCTTTTGAATCGTGGCATCTGAAAGAATTCTGGTGGCATTGATATTAGTGGTGCAAAAACATGTTTATACTCAGAGGCGTAGCCAGAAATTTGCAATAAGAAAAGGCTTCTTGGGGGTCTGGGCGCTTAAAAATTTTATATTTTTTTTAGAAAAATTACTTAATTTTAGGCATGTTTTGACAAAAAATAGTGCTTTTCGAATGTGACATAGAAATTAGCAGTGCAGAAACATAATTTAACTGGTTGCATTAATTGGCAATGATTATGTGGGATGTGGCTTATGATAAAATTTCAGTTCTCTTATTTACAAGCTGTACCGTAAATCATAAAATCTTAGTTCAAAGAAACTCATGGGTAGTAATCGATTTTGTCTACTGTATATTTAATAGAAAAACAATTTGTGGAGGAAGGCTAATACAATGATATTAAGTCGAATTGATTGTAAATTATTACTGAAGAGCCACCCCTCCTCTAATCCTAAGCTTATATTTTTAATGAAACCTACGTTCAGCATGTTCCAACCAGCGATCAAATTTGGTTGCTTGGTGTTGGTAATTTTCCAAAGTTTTTACTGATTTATGAGTTACATTCCTCTAAATAAATGTTTTAACCAATGTTTTAAATCATTTTTTAGTCCATTCCAGTGTGGTAAACATTTTCAATGATATAAAACAAATTTTTGCTTTCTTTTTCTGTTTGATTGGTATCATGAAATGGTGTCACTCCAAAATGGTGACACCCGGATGGGGGGCGCCTCTTATCCTAGCGACGCCACTACGAATTACGTACATCAATAACTATAAAAGCACATGAATAACAAATAGCGAATACGAACAACGAAATACCGCACATGAATAAACTATTAAAGCATATGAATAACGAAAACCGCACATGAATAGCAAATTACGGATATGAATTACGAAACAGCATAACGAGTAACGAATGTGCGGTAAATAACAAAGATTAGGCAATGACCCCGAAGGGCTAAAAACTGGTATTTTCTTTATTCGTTATTTTGGTAGTATTCTATAGCATTTAATGTATATCTGTGGTTTTCATTTATTTTTGTTTTGGTGCTACTTAACCACCGCTGTTATATCATTGAAAATCAATGCTAAAGAGTAATTTTTTATGTACTGTGCTTAGAATAATGTTTGTAAGTTTTTGGTACTATACCCGGTTAGAACGGACTTAGCGTTGACCAGGATTTTAAACTTGCAAATGCTTTAGTTACAAAATAATATTTATTATAGCTGTCGGGTCTAATATACAGTAGCCTACAATACTGCGAAAGCTTATTTAATAAGAAAATGTTGCATGATAGTTTACGTTCAACGCAATTTTGTACCCACCGAACCAAAACGGTGAAAAATCTTTACAAAATGTTGTTGTTTAGTTTAGATCTAAATTAGACTTAAAGGTTATGTATTGTAAACGTAATCGCTAAAGATTTATTCATTGATTGATACATTGGTAAAGATGCATGTTTTAAATATTTTTATCACTGGTGATATTTGTCCTTCTGGCCCTGCTAGTCTTACTGATGAGTCCTGAGATTGGGCGAAACAGCTGTCAAAGGCATGCTATTCGAAATTATTCTGAGTTGAACTATTATAATTATCTCTTGTAACATGGTGATTACTTAATATTTTTTGGAAAAAAAATTGTGATATGACTTGGTACTCTGTAATTTGCGATTTCTTGCCTTTTTACGCTCATGTTCATACTTATAGTCCCAGTTATACTGACGAGGAGTAAAAGACGAATGTCGATTCCGAAACAGTATGTCTTTGGCTGTTAATCAAAGGTTTGATTGTGCCTATAAGACTCTGTATATTGTCCATAGCTTAATTTGGACTTGTTTAGCAAATTTAAACTTCAAACAATACTTTACATCTTAAATTCCAGAAGTTACTTCTTTTGGGGCCCCTGCCTTTATTTCTTAGTTAAGGGCAAGGAACTATTCAACAAAGGTACGCTTTAATTACGTTTGGATAACCACGTTCACTTCAAAATATTCTAACTCATGTTGGGACTTTGCGCGAACGTGCATCAAAACTCATTTGATTTGCTTATAACTACAGTAATAAACGATTAAGCCTAGAAAGTTGAATTTTGGACACAACATGTCAATAAATAAAAGCGTCATGTATGCCAATTTTAAGGATCCTAGATCACGTGATCGTGAATTAAAACCCTCAAAAAACATGAAAAACGACGATTTAAGGGTCAAAAATTTATTAATTTACTTATAACTCAAAAATCACTTAACGTGAAGAGCTGAAATACGGACACAACACGGGCGCTAATAGAGGCTGTGCATAACGAGTTTGGGGGCGTTCGGTCTGATAACCGGAAATTTACAGGTTAAACATCGGAAAAAAGTGGATAAAATTGAACCGGTATGCCTCAGTAAGTACAATACTAACAGATATTGATAAAAATAGGTTTGTGGTTATGAACACACTATCAACAATTTTTCCTTTGGTTATGTTCATTTACCCCAACTTGCACACGATTTTTCTTTCTTTTTTTTTTCCGAGCTATGTACGTTTGAACCGCTTTATGCACATTATTGAAAATTTGGACCGTTGGCAGCAGATATCAAAGAGATCTAGGTCCCTTCCAAAATCGAGAATGCGACGTTGGGGCAATCTTGCTGAAACGGAACCTCCGAAATTCGAACTGTTAACTACTTCAGCTAGACGCAAGAAGTTTTCAGGATAGGTTAATATAAAGAAAAGATAAAAGTTGGCAAAATTTTGGGCCCAAAATGGAGGTTCTTCACAAACGGATCCGCCAAATTTTCAAACTTTTTCACCACTTAATCTAGACGTATAAAATTTTCGGGATAAGTTAACATAACACCACAATATCAAATGACAAAATTTGGGGGTACCTAAATGAGGAATTCTCAGAGAGGTCCGCCAAAATTCAAACTTTTTAACCACTTAAACTAGGCACATGAATTTTCAGGTTATAGGTTAATACAAAAAAAAAGATAAAATTAAACAAAATTTCGCAACCAAAACTGGGGTTTCCTCAAACGAGTCCGCTGAACTTCAAATTTTTTAACCACATAAACTAGACAGATAAATTTTCAGAATAGTCTAATGTAAAATCACGATAGAGTACAACAATATTTGGGGATGCTTCAATGAGGGGGTCCCCCCAAATGAGTTCGGCAAAAGTCACACATTGTAACTACGAAAGCACACATGAGATTTCCAGAATAGGTTTGTATAACAACACAATACAATACGACAAAATTTTGGGGCAATCGAACGAAGGGTCCCTTCTCAAACAGATTCACCAAAATTCAAAACTTTTAGTGACTCAAGCTAGACGCATGAAATTTTCAGGGTAAGTTAATTTAACATCACAATAGAATATGACAAAATTTAGGGGTGCTACAATGAGAGGTCCCCCCGTAACGGGTCTTCAAATTTCAAACTTTGTCAATACTTCAGTTAGACGCATGAAATTTTCTGAACAAGTAATATACATTACACTTAAACGTTGAAAAAATTTGGGGTTACCACAGTTGGTTTCCCCCCAAACAGGTCCTCGAAAGTTCAAAAGTTTTAACTACTTACGGTACACACATGAAATTTTCAGGGGAGGCAACAAAACGATAAAATATGACAAAATTTTGAGTGCCATGATGGGGGTCTCCCTCAAACGAGTTCTCCAAACTTCAAAAATTTTTGATCGCCCAAGCTAGACAGATAAAATTTTTGAAATAGGTAATTAAAAAGACACATAAAATTTGACGAAACTTTAGGGTGCCATGTTTGGGCGACCCCAAAAATCCCCGCATATTTCAGACTTTAAGCCAAAAGGACTTCTCAAAACTTAAACTTTTGTGACACTTAAGCCAGACAATTGAAATTTCAATGATATTTAATTAAAACACGATTGACTTTGGTGCTGCCACATTGGGGGTGGAGAGTTCACCCCAAATCGAACCGTTAAAATTTTAAATTCTTGAAGTGGAATAAAAATTCAATTTTCAGGATAGGTTATATCAAAAAAAGATAAAACACAAAAAAATATTGGGGTGCCACGTTTTGTACTGGAAACCCCAAAATTCTAAATAAAACTATACTTGAGATAAACGATTTTCTTAGATGGGTTTATATAAATTAAAGATAAAACACGACAAAATTTGAGGGTGCAACGTTTAGGTAAGCTTTGCAATTGAACATCTGAAAATTTTTAACTACTCCAGCGAGACATAATAAGTTTTTAATATAGGTTAATATAAAAGATAAACCATGACAAAATTTGTGGATGCCACGTTGAAAATTAGCCTTTGAAAAGACTTCGAATGTATGAGAATTTTATGCCTTGAACTAGATGGCCAAAATTCTCAGAATGATTTGCTTTTATAGAAAACTTTAAAAGGCAAACTTAGCAATTCCAAATTTGGAGATTTCCTCCAAAATGGACCTCCAACATTTACGAGTTGAAGTAATTGAGCCTAATGGTTTTGATAAATTTGAGCTAGACGGCCGAGTTTCTAACTAAACTGTCATTTGTGACGTTGACAAACTTACCTTACTTTTTCTTGTGTCGCAAGGTTTTTGAAGAATGCAATTGAAAAAGTTCTAGAGCTAAAAAATGGATTTAATATACAGCTTGTTTTAAAGTTAGAAGCCCTCTCTGCAGCTTAAACGAAGTTTTATGAAGTTTTCTTTATTAGACTAGTTTGAAGTTTATTAACGTCAGTTTCTATTAAGCTATTTTGCATTTCAAAGTTTGTTTATTTTGATGTCGAGTAACTGAGTTCGATCAACCCAGATAGCTAATGGTGCAGAGAAAATTAGGTGGAATGCAAACTTTGGTAAAGATTGAATTGCCGTTGCATTTTCAGAACTTTTAATCTAAATCTTCATAAGAACATGCTGGATAGTCATCTCGAAAGATCGTGTGAAAGGGCGTACAGAAAACAGCGATGGTTTACCAAAATATTCTCATCAACCTGTGACGATAAGTGTGTAAAGTACTACGAAAAAATAAATTTTGATTCTTTGTTGTTGTTTTTTTTTGCAATTTGTAAAATATGCTCCCGAGAGTGCAGGCTATGAGACAAACAGGTGAAGGTCCCAAAAATATTAACGATTTAGTAATAACTTAAATAAATGCCTGTTTTAGATTTCTATAATTTTAGCACTTTTTATTTTAGTTTATGCTATAAAGGGAGGAAAAAGGCTTTTTTCGAAACATTCTGTACAGTATCCTTAAGTTGAATTGGGATGCAACAAAGCGTTCTCAGAATCATACATGGCTGTAAGTTAGGCTGATGTAATGGGGACTTTGCACCAGTGCGTAGTATCTTTGTTTTTGTTCGCGAATTTCGGCAGATGAGAATTGATTAATCTAGAAAGTTGAAATTTGGACTTAACATAAGAATTAACTAAAACGTCGTGGGTGCCAATTTTGGGGGGTCTTAGTCACGTGATCGTAAATTGAGACACCAAAAAAACATACAAAAGGCGATTTTCGGATCGAAAATTTATTAATACCTAAAAACCACTTGTTGTGTAAACCTGAAATCTGGACACAATGTGGGTGCTTATGAATGCTTTACACAAAACGAGTTTGCGGACGCCCGGTCCCGTGACCAATATTTTAAAAGTCGAAAATGGTCAAAAACTTGACGAATTTGAACCGATATATCTCGGTAATTACCGATATTGGTGTAAATTGTTAGTGTTTTTTGAACACACTATTAATCACCTTTCTTTTGGCTATGCTCGTTTTGCTCCAACTTGAATTCTGTTTTTCTTGTTTTGCTTCTTTTTTTCTTCCTTTTTTTTTCTTTTTTTTTATTGTTTTCGCGGTGTACCCTTTGACACCCTAAACGCATTGTATTCAATTTTTGACCGATTGAAGATATCAGTGAGGACTTTTGTACTACAGAAATTGAAGGTGCTAGATTCGAGAGTCCCTTTCAATCGAGTCCTCCAAGCTTTTGAACTTTTAAACCGTTTCCGCTCGATGGATGAAATTTTCGGAATGGGTAAGTGTTAAAATTAAACTAAAGCTAACAAAAATTGGGGGTGCCACGACGGCGGTTTTTCCCAAATGAGCTCTTTTAAATTCAAACTTTTTACCTTTCTTAGATAGACACTTGAAATTATTAAGGTAGGTAAATATGAAGAAGAGACAAATATGACAAAATTTGGGGATGTCAAATCGGGAGTTCTCATTAAACGGGGCCACCAAAATTCAAACTTTTTAGCCACTCACGCTACAGACACATGAAATTTTCAGGATAGGCAGATATGAAGAAAAGATAAAATTTGACAAAATTTGGGGATGCCAAATGAAGGGATCCCACTTAAACAAGGATGCCCAAATTCAGACTTTAATCATTTACGCTAGAAATAATGAAATTTTTGGTATAGGTTAATATGATAGAAAGATAAAATTTGGGGGTACCACATTGGGGTCTCCTCAAACGAAGACGCCCAACTTCAAACTTTTATATGTTTAAGCTAGACAAATCCTATTTTCAAGATAGGCAAGCATGAAGAAAAGATAAACTTTGACAAAATTTGGGGCATTAAAATAGGGGTCCGTCAATTTGAACTTTCAAAAGTCAAACTTTTCAACTATTCAAGTTAAAAACCATTTTACTTAAAAGCTGCTAAATAAAATCAAATTAAGTAAAAAAATTACCAAGTTTTTGTGCCACAATTGGGAAGTACTCCTCCACGGTTTCTTTAAAATTTTTAATCACTCCGGCTAGACAAACAAAATTTTCAAGATAGGTAAAAGTATGATATGAAAAAATTTGAGGATCTCATACTATAGGGGTTCTCCAATTATGTTGTCACCTCCCTCTATTAACTACAAGAGATAAACAAGTTAAATCAATTGGATAGGCTTATTATAAATCAAAGATTAAAGATAACCAAATTTGGTTGGCCCTAACGAGAAGATCATGCCAAATAGGCCCTTTATAATTTTAAAATCTTAATTACGAAGTATTCCAGCTTTATATACTGCATTACAAATTTTAAGAGTATGGGTAGGCTAATATAAGAAAAACATAAAACATGCCAAACTTATCGAAAGCATTTTTGGCAATAAAACATGCCAAAATTGGATAAATACCCCTTCAATTGACCTTCAAACTATAAGATGAATTCCCACAATTAAATGCAATTACAGAAAGGTAGAAGAGTCAAAGTTATAGGATTACTCCAACATTTAAGATGTTGAGGTACTTAAGCTTAAAGGCTTTGCTAAATTTCAGCGAGATGGCCAATCTTTTTTACTCAACTGTCATTTGTGACTTCGAAAAAATCTTCTATTTGCTCGTCAACGTTTTTGAACAACTTTATTAGGAAAGTTTTCGTGCTGAATTTTACGATGTAATACAATATGCTGTACAATATCCAATATGTTGGTCGTTGGGTTGCACTGCTAAGCAGAGTTCTCAGAATAAGAATAGCTGTAAAATTCGTGCATATTTGTGGCCATGGTTAGAGTTAAGTTTGGCTGATACAAAAATACGTTTTGCTTAAAAGAAGCTGGAAGTTTAAAGATCACTCCATGTTATTTCATAATAAAGTGAAAAACTGTAAGGAACTCTAAAATGGCTTTTTGATTGACGTTACTTCATTACTTTGATAACTTTTTGAGACCTTTAA
Source organism: Trididemnum nubilum (assembly GCA_963965965.1). Lineage (NCBI taxonomy): Eukaryota > Metazoa > Chordata > Ascidiacea > Aplousobranchia > Didemnidae > Trididemnum > Trididemnum nubilum. The sequence goes on along the minus strand of OZ014481.1, from coordinate 36,069,479 downwards.
ACTTCGAGAGCAAATAGCTTCAAAGCTGTTGAAATGAACTAAAAATAGCGTAATGTGCAAAAGAAGTAGATAATTTTTGGTAAACAGTATTTGATTTTGAACATTACACCTAGGGTTCTGAAAAGCACAGAGTTGATTAGATTAATATAAGTTTTCAACGTAAACTCATCGTAAAGTTAGACTTTGCAATATCATTTACACATTTATAAAAATACAATTTTTCGTTTTTAAACTATGTTTGTTTTTAAAATTTGATATGTAGAGAAGTGTGTAAAATTTCTGGTCAAGATAATGCAAGTTACAAAATCCAAAAATCACATTGGCAATTTCAGATCAAAAAGTTTTGTTCCTGTGTTTCTGTCAGGGTGTCGAACCGAACCTGAACCCGAATGAACCGTTTCATTTTGGTGAACCCAAACCGAACCTGATCCAGCAAAATTTTACTTCTGTGAACCTGAACCAAACCTGAACCCTCAAAATTGTGCTCAAGTGAACCCAAACCGAACCTGAACCCCTAACAAAAGTAAGAATATATTTTTCCATATCCGGATGTCACTCGCGCTGGTGCACGCACAATAAGAGCAGTGGTGATCATCAACAGGATCAGCAACTTCTCCTTTTTTTTTCTGGACGAAACAGGTAACGACAGTTAAATTTTCAGTCAATGAACCCGAACCGAACCTGAACCAGTAATATTTTACTTGAGTGAACCTGAACCAAACCTGAACCCCGAAAATGGTGCTCAAGTGAACCCGAACCAAACCTGAACCGCTAAAATATTTTGAGCAGGAGCTAAACCTGAACTCGAACCGTTATTTGAAACGGTTTGACACCCTGGTTTCTGTTGTTTTAATCGAAGCAAAAGGTTACTGTTGAAATATTTTTTTAACGAGGTTTATATTTGTAACTGCAATTTTAAGAACTGCACTGCAAATTGTTTAAAAACTCCTTAAAAGTTAAAACGAGAACTGAGCAAAGTTGTAAAATTTTGTTGACATTTTATAAATACCTTTTCTAGACGTTTAAATTTTGAAAGACATTAACCGTAAACCTGATCAAGTTAAAAAGCAATGTATTTTATTTCTGACTATCAACAACCATAAACACGTTTAACGCAATTGTGAAGCTTTTTTAGTTCAGTAAAGTTGGATACTTTCGCAAAGTCACTGGATATCACTTGCGATATCATCATATTCGAACGAAAATTTGCTTGTGAATCAAATTTTAAACACGGCTTTATGTTATTTCAATCGGGGTGAAAAACTGTTAACAACTCGTAAAGAGTGCTGACTGCTGATTTTCGGCGTTGTAAACTGTTGTGAGCTTTTTGATTGACGTTTCTCAAATATAGTTTTGACAGCTTTGAGAGACTTATATTTTGAACTCGAATAACCACAAAGCTGTTAAAGTGAAACAAATTGGACAAAAGCGCACGACATTATTGATCTGGCTATAAACAACCACATTTTCACGAATCCATTCAAAGTAATCGGAGCGCTATTGTAAAGCTCAATAAAGTTCAGTAAAAGTTGGATACAGCCGCGAAGTCCCCGAATAACGCATGAATTGTCACGTTGAAATTTTGATTTAATGTTTTGTTTTGTGCTTTATTGTCATATGTCAATGCAGCAGTGAAGCTATACACTATTGCTGAAAAGACTGCTAAAGTAATCACTAGTTGTTAATGCGCAACTATGACTGCGGAAAAAGTCAGGTAAAACACTCTTCAGTACTTGTAATCTAAATTAGTTGTATATTTAAGGCTAAAGTATCAAATTTGTCATGAAAATATTAACTGGAAAAAAACGTTTTGCGTGTGCAGTTTGTGATAAAGCATTTTCAAAATCTGGAAATTTGAAAGTCCACATGCGGGTACACACTGGAGAGAAACCATTTAGATGTTCAAGTTGTGATAAATCATTTTCAACCTCTGGAGGTTGGAAAGCCCACATGAGGATTCACACTGGAGAGAAACCTTTTGCATGCTCAGTTTGTGATAAATCATTTTCACAATCTGGAGAGTTGAAAACACACATGCGGATTCATATTGGAGAGAAACTTTTTACGTGTTCAATTTGTGATAAATCATTTTCACGACTTGGAAATTTGAAAAACCACATGCGAACTCACACTGGAGAGAAACCGTATACATGTTCAATATGTGGTAAATCGTTTTCACAATCTGGGAATTTGAAAAGTCACGCACAGATTCACACCGGAGAGAAACCTTTTGCATGCTCACTTTGTGATAAATCATTTTCAGTATCTGGGAATTTGAAAATCCACATGCATATTCACACCGGAGAGAAACCTTTTACATGTTCAGTTTGTTATAAATCATTTTCAGTATCTGGGAATTTGAAAGTCCACATGCGAACTCACACTGGAGAGAAACGTTTTACATGTTTAGTATGTGATAAATCATTTTTACATTCTGGACATTTGAAAAGTCACATGCTAATTCATACCGGAGAAACATCTTTTAAATGCTCACTTTGTGATAAATCATTTTCCCGATCTGCGCAATTGAAAAGTCACATGCGAACTCACACTGGAGAGAAACCATTTACTTGTTCAGTTTGTCATAAATCATTTTCAAAATCTGCGAGTTTGAAAAATCACTTGCGGACTCACACTGGAGAGAAACCTTTCACATGTTCAGTTTGTGATAAATCGTTTTCAAAATCTGCGAGTTTGAAAAATCACATGCGGATTCACACTGGAGAGAAACCTTTCACATGTTTAGTTTGTGATAAATCATTTTCACAATCTGCGAGTTTGAAAAATCACATGCGGATTCACACTGGAGAGAAACCTTTCACATGTTCAGTTTGTGATAAATCATTTTCACAATCTGCGAGTTTGAAAAATCACATGCGGATTCACATTGCAGAAAAACCTTTCACATGTTCAGTTTGTGATAAATCGTTTTCAGAATCTGGGAATTTGAAAAGACACGAGCGAATTCACTCTGGATAGAAACTTGTTAGAAGTTCAGTTAGTGATAAATCATTTTAACGATCTGGGCATTCGAACAATCAATTTCAGATTGACGCTGGAGGGAATTCTTTTCCGGATTTAGTCTATGATTTGCTTTTTCACGATAGAAACATATTTTGAAAAGTCACGTGTGGATTCACACTGGAAAGAAATCTTTTAATTTGCTGTATGTGATAAATTGTTTTAAAAACTAGGAGATTTGAAAACACACATGGAAATTCATATTGAAGAGAAAACTCTTAGATATTTCATAATTTGTGACGAAAGCGCTCATTGAAGTATACAAAGCCAAAACTTTTCAGAACCTTGTTATATCAACAACTGTAATTTAACATGTATTTTGTGTGCGCACAGTAGTCTGTTGTGGTTAATTTTAGAGATCAAAATAAAGTCATAGTTTAGATTAGGGTCAAATTTTTTCAATTTTTTTTTCATTGAAAATTCCTGTGCAAAAGCGAACACACGTCTTTTGTTTTTTTTTTTCATTTTTTTTAGGCTTTGTACAACAATCAAAGTTATTGCGCAATTTGCCTTGCAATGACATTTTTTCGTAAATTTCAACACTATCGTCACAATTGCAGACAAATTAGCACGTACGGTACTTAAATGACTTGAAAATGTGTACTACAGTTTTATTCAGTTTTTTGTCGTGCATTGCATTTGGATTGGCAACAAAATTTACCAATTGAGATGTGTAAAATGTGAAGGATTGTTCTGGAGCCGGGGTCTGAGACGTGATGAACATTTTTAGGCCTTGTTACGGCGTCCAAAATTGTGTTGTCTCGTGATACCCATCGAGGTACCTCTTGAAAATTTTTTTACAAGTAGAGTTTTAATGCCTGATTAATGATTGATTTGTCTTCGATTGCAACCAGGTGCCGTTTTTAAGATATATCGCTTTTAATCGAAGGCGGATGAATATTTTAAAATCATACGCTTGAATAATTTTTTTTACTATTGGTGTTGCCGTGAAATAATCCACAAATTTAACAAAGATATTTTTTATCTTTTTATGAATGTAAAAATTCAAAATATGATAAATTTAAACTACATAATTAATCATGGGTAAGTTTTTTGTAAAAAAGTTTGCATGATTTAAGTTTTAGCTTGAGTTTTTTTGTGTTGAATTTTAAACAAGTTTCTGCAAAGTTTCAAGACAAAGCAATAGGCCTACACTTTCGCAAATATTGCAAACTACGGCTTAAATAAACTGTGCTCCTTTTCAGCAATTTCGTGAGAGTCGTCTCTTAATATGGGTTATTTGTTGGTTTAACTCCGGGACTGTTTCAAGTGCTTAAGTGTGGCAGAACAGACATTCGAGAGTTGATAAGCCAACGAGCTTGGGCTAGGCTAGTTAGTTTCGAGGAGTGAAAGCCTATCAGTATTTCTCAAAGCAGTTATTGTATTCGGCTACTTTTTGAGGGTAGACTATCATCATAACAGACATGTGGTGTAATTCATGAGGTACTTCATTTGGTTTTCGACTTTTAACACGAAATAATTTCGTCATTAGTTCTTAAGGATACTGGTATTCAATAATGAAAAATTATTTTAAAGTTTTGTATTCGTAACGATCAGCTGCCAAGCGACGACGGTCACGTAACTTTAAAGCAAGTTTCCATGTTTAAAATTCAACACAAAAAACTCAAGCTAAAACTTATATTATGCAAACTTTTTTACAAAAAACTTACCCATGATTAATTATGTAGTTTAAATTTATCATATTTTGAATTTTTACATTCATAAAAAGATAAAAAATATCTTTGTTGAAATTTGTGGATTATTTCACGGCAACACCAATAGTAAAAAAAATTATTCAAGCGTATGATTTTAAAATATTCATCCGCCCTCGATTAAAAGCGGTATATCTTAAAAACGACACCTGGTTGCAACCGAAGACAAATCAATCATTAATCAGGCATTAAAACTCTGCTTGTAAAAAACAGGGATACCTGGTAAAAAAATTTTCAAGAGGTACCTCGATGGGTATCACGAGATTTCTTTTCTAGACATTTTTTTTGCAAGCGTAACAAGGCCTATTTATGCTTTATTGCAGATTTACTTTCAATCTTTTTACGCGAGGTTTTAGCAATGATTTTTATGAAAATTTTCAACACCGGTTTAGTCATAAATATTGGCTGTTACAGTACATCACAAAAGCTTGTATCACGAATATTATTACCTTGTAAATGTCTTCATACGAACTGTGATATCTTCTATGACGAAATGGTGTTGATTTTTTTCATCAACACCATTGCAAAGCCTCATGTAAAAACGTTGACTGTCACTTTTGCTAAGGAGCACTGCTGAATTAGGTTAAATTCAAACTTAACTTTGTACATTGCGAAATATGACAAATATTTAATCAAAGTTTGTACAACAAAAATTGTCATAATACAACAGTTTCAGTCAAAATAAAATCAAAATTTAGCAACAGCTAAATGGAAGTCTACTGAAAAGCAATCCCATTGAACGACCGACGCTAGTTAAATTATGAGAATTGATTTTTGGAAGGTCCATATAGGGAGTTCTATGTCAAATTATTTGTCTGGGGGTGGTACATCCAAGCTACATCAAAACATTGGTCTCATATATTTACTGAAATCAAAAAATTAGCGCCGTAGTTTAAGCCATTAAAAAAATTGATTTTGGGTGGGAGGGAGCTATTTGGAGTTTTTTTGCGGGGAGAGTTGTAACCCTAAACTATGTTAAAATATTAACTCTCTCAAATATCTACTAATATCAAAAAACTAGCGCCCTAGCTAAAGTTGTTTAAAAAATTTATTGTTCAGGTCTATTTAAGGGGTTTCCGGGAAATGGTACCTCCTATCTGTGTCAAAATATATGTCCCTCAAATATCTACTCTAGAAAAATATCATTCTAGCTTTAGCGTTCAAAAATTTGATTTTATTGTGGGTTTCTGGAAGAGTGGCCTTAAACAACAATTTCACACAATAATTTGATCTCGCTGTTTTGTAATTCAGTATAAGAAGAGCGTACATGATTTAGGAAGATAAAAAGAAAAAAAAAAACTTAATGCGGCCATAAGTGGGTTGGTAGGAATGAAAAAATATCTTAAGGCTTATACAGTAACGATGTGAAATATTTTTTTCCTTAATTAAGCCGTTTTTAATGACACCACTTTTTACGCTTAACTTTCGGGGCGGTTTCCAAGTCTTGAAACCAAAGTCATTTACCACGTGATTTATTACCTCTATCTTTGGTACAAACCTAGAGCTAACCGCTCTCGAGTTTTAAGCAAAAGTCTAAAACTTCGCACTTGTTAGTTTAAAAATGGCCAAGTAAAGACAAAGAAACATGCGACGCGAGCGTCGGTCGTTCCAGCAAGAACAAAAAAAATTTTTAATCAAAATAAAAATGACCGGAGTGACAATTTTTCTGGTCATTTAAAAAGGCACAAAGTCAAAAAAAATTTTGGTCAAAATAAAAATGACCAGATAGATAATTCTTCTGGTCATTTAAAAAAGACACTACTGGAACCTTAATGGAGAGAAATCATGTCCTTTACTTTGCGATACATTATTTTCAAGCGTTAAAAACTTCAAAGTCGCATGCGATTTCTCGTGAAGTGAGTGAGACCTTACAGCAGAGGTGTTCAACGTTCAGCGCGCGATGTAATTTTATCAAACCTACACCAAATCTTCACCTTTATTTCTAGCGAATTTACTTAACATATTATGTAAAATCATTTTTCTAAACAGCCTTTTTCTTTAAAAAAAAGGATATCACCGGGAATTTTTATTTATATTACTTTTTTTGTTAATGCCGACCCAAATCTAACACAAGCCCTATCTTTGAATCTTACTCTTAATCTTTAAAAAGTAAATCAAAGATCTGCGGATGAATATTTCTCATTTTCGTTTAATGCTTTTCAACTTAAAACTTTTCGAGTGAATATTCACTCCCTGTTTTTTATGACCATAAATAATTTAAAGATTTTTTGGATCTTCCTCTGTGATCACGGCCAGCAATAGGCCTAAGACTTTTTTCGATTTTATTTTCGCTTTTTCATGGCGTTCATTTACACATTTGTTGTTGTTGTTCTTCCGGGCTGCTTCCGAGGGATGGCAGCTTCCTATGTCCAAAGACTACACAAGAGAATCACCCTTAGCACAGAAGTGCTACTAACATAGGATAATTCCGGAGGTTGGTGGCCATTTCGATCCCTGCACAAAGCAGGGCACTCCCACCACTCGACGGCGACCACCGTTGGTAAGTCTTAAAGAGTGCAGCCAGATGCACAAAAGGGCTTGAAACAACATCGAAAAAAAAGCTTCTCATTACTACTAATAGCAGTAGTAAGAGTCGACTCGCATCAATCGGCCTGTCTGTTGGGGTCCACGATTTTTCTGCACGACCATTTCGGCACTGATCTTTTTCGGCACCAATTCTGTATTTTTTGACAGTTCAGTTATTTATTCTTTTGTTTTTCCGTTTCATGCAACTCTTTAATAGGTCAGTAAAACTTCTTTAAAACACCAAAGATCAACAGTTGTGATTGAATTTCAATAATTTAATGACAGCTGCATGCTTCGATACTGATAATTATCTGCGTGGTCTTTTATTTAAAATTGGAACCGAACACATTAGTATATCGCTTTTGCGTTAATAAAAACCTTGCAAAACGAATATATCTTAAATTGTTATGCTTTTTTTTGTATTTGGTGGTGATTTAGCCTAGGTTAACATTAAGTTTTTACAGAAGTTTAGCATATAAAATGAAAACAATTTTATGGTAAGATGGCGTTGATGCTTTTCTCGCCGAAGAGTGAATAGAATAGACGCTCCAAAGACAAAGTCAGTTTGATGATTGCTTTTTCAGTGACGGATATCATAAGCAAAAGAAAACAACATACAAAACAACACCTAATATTATTCTTACATGCGTTGTGCTTTTTGTTTTATTTAATATGCGTACGCTGAATATTTTTTTCAAAGCAACCATCTTTGGGCCTAGAAAAAAGTCGAAGTGAATTAATCGTTCAAGATAGATTTAAAAGTATCCTCCCAATAAATGTTTTTTGAGGTTTGCGAACTTAAGAATAGTTCACTTAGTTTTTCGTTTACTGCTTACAACAAAACTAGAAAAGACGCGCACAGATTCATACTGGAGAAAAACGTTCTACATGTTCAGTTTGTGATAAATCATTTTTACTTTCTGGACATTTGAAAAGTCACATGCAAATTCATACTGGAGAAAAATCTTTTAAATGCTCACTTTGTGGTAAATTATTTTCCCGATCTGGGCAATTGAAAAGTCACATGCGAATTCACACTGGAGAGAAACCTTTCACATGTTCGGTTTGTGATAAATCGTTTTCAAAATCTGGGAATTTGAAAGTACACATGCGGATTCACACTGTAGAGAAACCTTTCGTATGTTCAGTTTGCGATAAATCGTTTTCAAAATCTGCGAATTTGAAAAGACACGTGCGGATTCACTCTGGAGAGAAACCTTTTACATGTTCAGTTTGTGATAAATCATTTTCACAATCTGCGAGTTTGAAAAATCACATGCGGATTCACACTGGAGAGAAACCTTTTGCATGTTCCGTTTGTGATAAATCATTTTCACAAACTGGGCATTTAAAAAGACACATGTGGATTCACACCGGAGAAAAACGTTTGACATGTTTAGTTTGTGATAAATCGTTTACAGAATCTGGGAATTAAAAAAGACACAAGCGAATTCACTCTAGATAGAAACTTGTTAGAAGTTCAGTTAGTGATGAATGATTTTAACGATCTGGACATTCGAACAGTTAAACTCAGAACGACGCTGGAGAGAATTTTTTCCGGATTTAGTCTGCGATATGCTTTTTCACGATATGGGCATATTTTGAAAAGTCACATGTGGATTCACACTGGTAAGAAATTTTTTAATGTGCTGTATGTGATAAATTGTTTTAAAAACGAGGAGATTTGAAAACACACGTGGAAATTCACATTCAAGACAAAACTCTTAGATGTTTCATGATTTGTGACGAAAGCGCTTATTGGAGTATACAAAGCCAAAACTTTTCAAAACCTTGTTATATCAACAACTGTAATTTAACATGCATTTTGTGTGCGCACAGTAGTCTGTTTTGGTTAATTTTAGAGATCAAAATAAAGTCATAGTTCAGATTAAGGTCAAAATTTTTCAATTATTTTTCACTGAAAATTCCTGTACAAAAGCGAACACACGTCTAGTATTTTTTTTTTCTTCGTTTTTTTAAGCTTTGTACAACAATCAAAATTATTGCGCAGTTTGTATTGCAATGATATTTTTTTGTAAATTTCAACACTATCGTCACAATTGCAGACAAATTAGTACGTACGGTACTTAAATAACTTGAAAATGTGTACTACAGTTTTATTCAGTTTTTTGTCGTGCATCGCATTTGGATTGGCCACAAAACTTACCAATTGAGATGTGTAAAATGTGAAGAATTGTTCTGGTGCCGGGGTCTGTGACGTGAATGAACATTTTATGATTTATTGCAGATTTACTCTCAATCTTTTTACACGAGGTTTTGCAATGGTTTTTATGAAAATTTTCAACACCGTTTCGTCATAAATATTGGCTATTACAGTACATCACAAAAGCTTGTATCACGAATACCATTAGCATGTAAATGTCTCCTTACGAACTGTGATGTCTTCTATGAAAAAATGGTGTTGATTTTTTTCATCAACATCATTGCAAAGCCTCATGTAAAAACGTTGACTGTCACTTTTGTTAAGGAGCACTGCTGAATTAGGTTAAATTCGAACTTAACTTTATACATTGGAAAATATGACAAATATTTAATCAAAATTTGTACAACAAGAATTTTCATAATACAACTGTTTCAGTCAAAATAAAATCAAAATTTAGCAACAACTAGGTGGGAGCTTACTGAGAAGCAATCCCATTGAACGACCGACGCTAGTTAAATTATGAGAATATTGATTTTTGGAAGGTCCATATGGGGAGTTCTATGTCAAATTATTTGTCTCTTAAACATCTGCTGACATCAAAAATACTAGCTTAAGGCATTCAAAACAATTGATTTTTGTTTGTTTTTTTTGTTTTTTTGGAGAGGTTTACGAGGGGGGTGGTACATCCAAGCTACATCAAACATTGGTCTCATAAATATCTACTGATATCAAATAAATTAGCGCCCTAGTATAATCCATTAAAAAAATTGATTTTGGGTGGGGAGGAGGCTATTTGGAGTTTTTTTGCGGGGAGAGTTGTAACCCTAAACTATGTTAAAATATTAACTCTCTCAAATATCTACTAATATCAAAAAACTAGCGCCCTAGCTAAAGTTGTTTAAAAAATTTATTGTTCAGGTCTATTTAAGGGGTTTCCGGGAAATGGTACCTCCTATCTGTGTCAAAATATATGTCCCTCAAATATCTACTCTAGAAAAATATCATTCTAGCTTTAGCGTTCAAAAATTTGATTTTATTGTGGGTTTCTGGAGGAGTGGCCTTAACAATTTCACACAATAATTTGATTTCGATGTTTTGTAGTTCAATATAAGAAGAGCGTACAAGATTTAGGAAAACAAAAAGAAAAAAACTCATTGCGGTTATAAGTGGGTTGGTAGGAATGAAAAAACATCCTAAGGCATATACAGTAACAGTGTGAAATATTTTTTTCCTTAATTAAGCGGTTTTTAATGACACCACTTTTTACGCTTAACTTTCGGGGCGGTTTCCAAGTCCTGAAACCAAAGTCATTTACCACGTGATTTATTACCTCTAACTTTGGTACAAACCTAAAGCTAACGGCTCTCGAGTTATAAGCAAAAGTCTGAAACTTTGCACTTGTTAGTTTAAAAATGGCCAAGTAAAAACAAAGAAACATGCGACGCGAGCGTCGATCGTTCCAACAAAGACAAAAAAAAATTTTCAGTCAAAATAAAAATGACCAGAGTGATAATTCTTCGGTTTATTTAAAAAGGCACAAAGTCAAAAAAAATTTTTGGTCAAAATAAAAATGACTAGATAGATAATTCTTATTTAAAAATTTAAAATGATAATTTAAAAAGACACAACTAAATCCATAATGGAGAGGAGTCGTGTGCAAATACTCTTCTTTACTTTGCAATACGTTATTTTCAGGCGTTAAAAACTTCAAAGTCGCATGCGATTTCTCGTGAAGTGAGTGAGACCTTATAGCACAGGTGTTCAACGTTCAGCGAGCGATGTAATTTTATCAAACCCACACCAAATCTTTACCTTTATTTCTAGCGAATTTACTTAACATATTATGTAAAATCATTTTTCCAAATAGCTTTTTTCTCAAAAAAAGTATATCACCGGGAATTTTTATTTATATTACTTTTTTTATTAATGCCAACCCAAATCTAACACAAGCCCTATTTTTAAACCTCACTCTTAATCTTTAAAAAATAAATGAAAGATCTGCGGATGAATATTACTCATTTTCGTTTAATGCTTTTCAACTTAAAACTTTTCGGGTAAATATTCACTCCCTGATTTTTTATCACCGAAAATGAATTGAAGATTTTTTGAGTCTTCCTCTGTGATTACGACCAACAATAGACTGAAGACTTTTTTCGATTTTGTTTTTGCTTTTTTTATGGCGTTCATTTGCACATCGGCCAGTTTGTTGGAGTCCACAATTTTTCTACCCGACCATTTCGTCGCGAAGGTTTTCGGCTCTGGTCCTTTCCTGCGCTAGTCCTTTTCAGCACCAATTTTGTATTTTTTGACAGTTCAGTTATTTATTCTTTTGTTTTTTCCATTTCATGCAACTCTCTAATAGGTCAATAGAACTTCTCTAAAACACTAAAGACCAACAGTTGTGATTGAATTTCAACAATTTAATTACAGCTGCATGCTTCGATACTGTTAATTTTCTGCGTGGTTTTTTTTTTTAATTGGAACCGAACGCATTAGTAAATCGCTTTTGCGTTAATAAAAACCTTGCAAAACGAATATATCTTAAATTGTTATGCTTTTTTGTGTATTTGGTGGTGATTTAGCCTAGGTTAACAATAAGTTTTACAGAAGTTTAGCATATGAAATGAAAGCAGTTTTATGGTAAGATGGCGTCGACGCTTTTCTCGCCGAAGAGTGAGTAGAATAGACGCTCCAAAGACAAAGTCAGTTTAATGTTTGCTTTTTCAGTGACGGATATCATAAGCAAAAGGAAACAACATACAAAACAACACCTAATATTATTCTTACATGTGTTGTGCTTTTTGTTTTTATGCGTTTGCTGAATATTTTTTCAAAGCAACCATCTTTGGGCCTAGAAAAAAGTCGAAGTAAATTAATTGTTCAAGATAGATTAAAAAGTATCCTCCCAATAAATGTTTTTTGAGGTTCGCGAACTTAAGAATAGTTCACTTAGTTTTTCGTTTACTGCTTACAACGAAACTAGAGAAAGATGTCATAATTATTTTGATTGTCCACGATAGAAGAGGTACAAATACTTCTGACAAAAACAATTAGGAGCCAACAGCACAATCATTACACGAAACCAAGTTTGTATATTAAAAAAAAGATTAACAAACAAGCTCAAAATGTTTCAAAAACAGATACAAACAAAAACAAAATACATTAAATTTTACGGGATTAAGTTAGTTCATAGAAAACTATGGGTCATTTCCTGTAAAAATTGCCACGCTGTTTGAGGAGGTTGAGCACTTCTTCCAATAAATTGCTTTGTTGGGATCAATATACGATTGCCTGCGTCGCGATATTTTTTTTCTTTTGGGTTGGGAGAGTGGCCAGCAGCTATCCATTCAGAATCCATACCTCTCGTTTTTTGAACTTTTCTTATGGAATCAATGAATGACCAAATCGATGGGTGCTTGACTCCTAGTTCGGTTTTAAGTCGGCGATGTATCGCTTGCACACAGATTTAAGGTTGTGACGTAGCTCATATGCTATTTCGGTCTTTCATCTAACAGAGTTTTAAGAGTAATGATAGCACGACTCTAGATAGTGTCCGAATGTGGGAAAACAGAAGTTAATGAAACATCAAATGAAGGTACGCACGCGTATCGTTTTGCCTGCGCGTAATATTCGAGTAATATAAAGGTACAGGAAAAAGTCAACTTGACAATCAAATATGCCGTTCCTGTAAGAAACCTACTTGGAACAATTTTAGAAAGCCCTTTTTGTTTTCAGCCAAAATTGATCAAAAAATGCATCGCTTTTTTAGAGAAGACTTTTGGCTTGGTCTGCACCAACATTGACGAAAAAATACAAACAAGTGGTCCGTTAATAAACTGTTGGGCGCAGCGTTCCAGTAAAAAAACGAAGCCACTTTCACAATTGAATAAAAGCTGTCTCATAAACTGCTTAAAGTAGATACTTACGCAAGTGTGAACCACAGGCCGAACAAGACAAAACACTGCAACATTTACTTGATCATTTATCTCTCTATCATGGACTTTCTACATCCTAGTCGGGAACATTGGGGCTCGGCATCCCCCATTATTCCTTTGCCTTCCTGAGAATATAACTACGGTAAATACGCGCTAAGCAGCAATATTAGTGCATGACCTCAGGCTTAAATGTCACTGGCAGCAATTTTTTAACGTACTTTCCGAGTCGTAACAAACACGTTATTGTCATACACATAGGCGTCAATTTTTTGAAGAAAGCAAATTCCAATGGGCGAGAATTTTTCATAGGAAATGTTTGTTGAAAGCGTTTTTGCGGAGAGCAAATGTGGTCTCGTGTGGCGTAAAGGAACTGATCATGTCCAGCGCGCATAATTTTTTTTTCTACCATGGTTTTGCAGATTTATTACGTCACATCTTGTGTCCCAACCTTGTGATTCATACTCCGCTTTCGCTTTTCACTTGATCCGCTATATTCACAGTTTAATTGGTATGATGGTACTTGGCAATTAGGCTAGACGTTAGTTTGATGGTACTGGGCAAGTAGGCTAGACCTTAGCTGTGATGCAAGCAAGTCAAAATAGCCTAGCCTAGTAATCTTTTTTAAGTTTTTAAGGGGTTGGACTGCTGAGTCTTCAGCGATTATTGCGTTATAGACAGAATATCAGAAGAAACTCTAAAACATATTTCATTAATTAATGCATCAGTAATTCAAGTTACGGTATGCATATTGCAAAAATAGATCTGATCTGAGATACCGGAACTGAGATCTGGATTGCCTAGTCAGATAGTGCATTTGGCTAGATACCGTAAATGACTAGCCTAGACTGTGTAGACCCTGAATCTGTAAAAGTGGAATGTCAAAGTTATTTTACTGTACTACTGTAATTTCACCAATGTTGTGATTGCTTTGAAATTTAGAGTCGTATTCCTCACTCAGTACTGTCATAGTGGATAAAATTAGGACAAAGTTTACTTGATAAATTGATAAAGTATCAAATTGATAGATTGCTGAATCAGTTTGAAGGAAAACTTGCAAAAAAATTTACATAGGTTGCTAACTTAACCAGCTTCACTCAATCTGAAGATCTAACTGTTACGGTAGATTTTCCAGGTATTTAATTCGATTTATTTGGACAGCGAAAAGACTGTATAAGTCATCAACGTCTACTGTCACGAAAAAAAAAGGAAGATTTATGCAGTAATATATATCAGTAAGAAACAGAGCAATAGGCTTAAACCTACCGGTACTACAGTCACAACTCAAAACAAAAACTCACAACATCAAACTTAACAATTATGCGTTGCATCAATGTATGGCATATGCTCAAAAACTTGATTACCTGAATCCCCTTATTCAAAATTTTGTGTTATTAAAATGGAGTAGTGTGATATATAAAGTCTTTAGTTCTTTATTAAACTGCAAGAATTTCATCTCTCTAATTTCCTTTGGAATTTGATTCCATATTCTAAATCCATTGTAGATCAGCAATTTTTGAGTTTGTGCTGTGTTATCTAGGACTTTATTACAAACTAAAGTCTAGTCTAATTGCCCAGTACCATCGTACCAATTAAACTGTGAATATAGAGGATCAAGCAAAAAGCGAGAGCGGAGTATAAATCACAAGGTTGGGACACAAGATGTGACGTAATAAATCTGCAAAACCATGGTAGAAAAAAAATTTCGCGTCCAGCGCGTGTAAATATGCTGCAATCACCCCAGATGATTTATCCGAGTGAAACAAATTTCAAACGCTTCAACCTGTTTTTACGTCATGTTCTTGCAATGTATCAGCGTTAGCTTCACGTCTATCTCGTTGGAGTGATACAGATTCCGAAAACGAATGTTTGTTTTTTTTTATCTGTCGGCGCGCGAGCTCAAGTTAGTTTCTTTTTACCAAATTTCAACGCCATTAAGCCAAAAGAAGCAGAAATGGAACCTGTAAATGTAGCTTGTTCTGGGCGTGGCGAAACACAGAGTTTTTAGAGTTTTTAAAAGTTTTGCGGTTTGTGCATTTTCTCAAAGTTTTTCGAGTTTAAGTTTTTGCAGTTAAAGTTGCTACCATTTAGAGTTGTCATAATTATTAAACTTTGACTGTTTTGCAAAATTATTATTAACAAAATTGATTGCAAGCTTAATGATGGTTGCTGTACACTTGCACCGTCAGGAGTCAGTTAGAACAACAACAAGCATCCTTATAGGTTGGCAGAAGTCTGTTAATCCGTTAATAACGAAGCTAACTTTTTATTAACTCGTTAATCCGTTAAAAAGGTCTTTCATGTTAAAGGACTAAATTAACTTCTGTTAAAGTTTTCATCATTAACATCCAGAGCCGGGCACGCGCTACTAGAAAAGTAGCGGCGCTGCCGCTATTTCGCAAAAAAAGCAGCGGCGCTGCCGCTTATCGCTACTCAAATAAAAAAGTAGCGCCGTTGCCGCTACTTCCATGCAACCGCTTGTCGCTGCCGCTACTTTCAAAAAATAAATTGTAAAAAAAACGATGGCATTTAAATGTGGTATCTAATGGTGAACTTTCAACTTTGTTTACGAAAGTTAATTATTCAAGCTTTTAAGGAATCGGTTCAGGTTACAATCGGCATTAGCAGGCTTAAATGGTAGACAAGTAAGCAAATCACCAATCAATTAGTTGTTGGCATGCTCCTTTCAAAAAACCAAGCATTTCAAAATGCTGATTGGTTAAACCAACGCTTTAGAAATTACTTAGCAAGTAACCCTTGGAAGTTACACCAGGAAGTTAAATTCCTTATCGCATTTTCTACACAAACCAAAGGCAATAAGAAATACTGACTTAAATAAGTTAAGGTTTTGCCGTTAAAGCAAAATGACATACAGTATTCAGCTTCTACGCAATTTTGTCCCGGCTCTTATAGCTCTAAAGTAGTCGATCTCTTTATTACACTCTCGGCCCTCAACCACTACATTAATTCTTCGCGTAGAGATCCGACAGGAACATTTATCAATCGACCGAGTTCCAAAACATTTCTTGGAATTTTGTAGAAATGGTAGGTAATTCACGTCCCTGCGATGATTTCGTCCAACTTTGACACAAAAGTAGATCGTGTGTTTAAGATATTGGTGTTTACGAAGTCGAAGGAGATGCGTAGTAATGACGCATATGTTAAGCAAATGATGCTCAATGCGATTCATGTTACACTGAGTATTTTCTCTACGAGTATAACTCCATAACTAAGTTGCCTTTGAAGCTTATTTATTACTTAGTTCTATTTGATTTCGCCACCTAGAATGACAATGCGGTCAATTATGACCGCAATTGCTATTTTGCATTTATTTTAATATTAAATTACATAAACTGTTCTTCCTAAGCGGCAGTGGTGTAGCTCTAGTGGCGTATCACTGGTTTAGCAAGTTTACCCGTCCTGATGGTGGCCCGGTCTGACCGATGACAAGCCAGTAGAACCTATAAACTTCGTTTGTGTTGGCCTAGCGATGACAAGCAAACGTGGTAGTACGCGGGGTTTCTTTAGTTCAATCGAAAGAAACCGAAATACTTGGCAACAACTTTTCAAAAAGAAATCGTAATGCGTTTGTAGAAAAAATACGATTGCAATACTACAGCACGAGTTCATAGTTTTCTAAGCAGAAGCACTGCCCCAGGAGGAGCATGTGGCAATAGTAACAATTGCTTAAGTGTGGTTGCCACAGCATGTTTTGTTGCATCGATAGCAAGAGCGGCTGGACTTGTTTCCGCGTTGCTCAAACTGGCATTGCTTTCTCTTTCGTGAGACTTGACTTGAGCTTGCTACAGCCATCCCATGGAGCGTAGAAGGTGCAGTTATTGTTTTATTGTTATTGTTATAGCGCATATTTATCCTCCTGTCACCGCATAATGTCAGACGCTAACTTATTGGACGATCCGCACGCTTTTCATTGCAACGACTACTTCGTGATTGGAGGAATCCGCACCTGCTTAGGAATTTCCGATGATCCAATGTTCCTGTGGATTTCTTCGAATTCTTTTTCACTGAATTTGCTGCTTGTTCGAAGCCACCAAGCAGAAATAATCATCGAAAACCGTCTTATCCAAGGACGCAACAACGTAACCAGAGTGCGGGTTGAACTCAGATCGTGCGATTAGGGTCGTCGTAAAAACGACATCTTTACCTATTCGGCCACGTTGGAACAACGACGCCTTTACCCATTCGACAAGTTACTGGCGGAGGATCGCAGCACATTATTTTCTTTAACAAGCTGAAGTAAAAATTCTCTTCTTGACAAACGGTTACCAGTTACTTCACGGTAGATAATGAATGCATTTATGCAGGCACAGTGTATAATGTTGAAAAATACGGCAACTGGCCATCTTCTCGTAGCACGTTTGCAGGTATGATACCGAGCCATTTGGTCAAAATCATCTACACCCACTTTTGACAAGTTGTAGTATTTGATCGTTTTGGGCAGTTTCTTCTTGTGCGTTTCATCAATGCAAACTGTTTTGTGCGTCAAACTAAGCAGATACACCAACTTTGCTTTCTTGGCTGTGTATATTGTCAAAATGGGATTGGATGGAGATTGGTACACCACAGTTGAATATAATGGATTGCTCTTCATCATTGTCTTAACTTTGGTATTTCCTTTCTTTGCTTTCTTACTGTACCAAGAAGTGTAGTTTTTTGAGCCTTTAGTTTGTCTGCTAAATTTATGCTAGTAAAAAAGTTGTCCATTGTCACATTGTATCCTTTTTTTTTTTAACAAAAGGTTGCATTAGCCGTAAGCAGACATCGGCGGGTAGATCATTTTTCCGGGTTCTTGTTGGGTCTTTTCCAAAATAAGGTTTACCGTTGCATAGATATTTCGATTTGGCATCAACCGAAAGCCAGAATTTTATGCCAAATTTGTTTGGCTTTTTTTGGCATAAACTGTATAAATGAGCACCGTGTCTTACTTGGAAACAGTTGCTCGTCAATGGTAAGATCAAAACTGGGCACATAACACCGTTTGCAGTTTTCTATGAAATCCTCCCAAGTTTTAGAGATGAGGCAAAACTTGTTTGTTTCTTTTCTTTCTCGGCGTGTGGAAAAATTGTCAAATCTCAAATGTCTCATTAGCTCCTTAAACCGATCTCTGCTCATTGTTTTTCCAAAAATTTGGTAACCCAATTCTTTACTTCACAACTGATAAATTCTTTACTCCACAACTGTTTTTTTCAACTAGGACACCACGTGCTATTTGAAGACCAATAAACTTTTCCAACTTTATCAATAAACTTTTCAGCTGCAGCTCTTCCTCTGCTTTCAATGCTGTTTATTCGTTTCCAAGTAACTCCTGCTCTACTGGGAATTTTTAACTTGCCGTCCTAGTCCTTCCCTTTTAGCAAATCCTGGTTACGAGCCAAATCAAACCCCCAGTTTTTGATGTTTCATTCTTTGTTCCATAATAAGTCCTCTTTTGAAAGCTTCTGATGACGTTATTGCATGTGATTTGCGGTTTAGCCCGCCCCCGAATCCAAAATCCAGGCTATGCCTATGCATTAAACCATGTGTAATATGCATACCAGATGCCGGTCATTGCATCTTAGTATTGTTGGTGCACCTTCACGAGCGGTTGCTTACTACACTGCAAAGGTGCACAGCACCAAAATATACGTTGCATTGCTTCCAGTCTAAAATTTCTTTGGTATGGAAGTATGGAATGGAATATGGAAGAAAATTTTAGTATGGAATGGAATATGGAAGAAAATTTTAGTATGGAATGGAATATGGAATGGAAGATTTTTAGTAAGGAATGGAAGAAAATTGCCAGTATGGAATATGGAAAAATCGTCTTCCATTCCATTCCATACCATGCCCTGCCGATGAATCGGAAGTTGCAGCCTGAATCACAGACTGCATGATAGATTGCGTAATGCTATCTCTCTCATCTTCATCACAGGAGTTATCTGTATCAACTGCTTGCAAGGACCGGATGGCATCTGCCACAGTCCACTGCCTTGACCCAGCCATATATAGTTAGCCGAAAAGTTAATCTAACTGTTTAGCCAGTAAAATCGATCTGCAAAATTATAATAATTCTTGTTACTCAAACACTAATAAAAGTATTCTGTAACATACGCGCAAACACGGAAGAAGTAAGCTGAAACCAACCTATAATAGCCATGACAATGACGTCACAAAGTAAAGAAAAGGAGGCTTTTTTCGCACAAAATAGTCTTGAAATCGTTTTTTTTTTCACAAAAAAATCGCAACGTTATCTCAGTGGGCCCATGTATCCACCATATATCATAACTCCGGCGACTTGCGGCTTTGCTCCAGACCCCAGTGTGCCTCCGCTAGCCAGAGGCTTTGCTCCTGGATCCTATCACGCACATCTAAGCTCCCCTTATCACAATCCTGGTTGCGCAAGTGTTCTGTACCAGTTCAACTATTCATTTCTTCTAATATTTACGTTGCAACTTACAAAACTGAAAATGTGCTAATATCACCAGAAACTGACAATCAGAAGGAAATTTACTGGTAATCCTGCCCAAAGACATAATAATCGCAGTGATGGTGTTAGAAAATCCCAAAAGAAAACCTAAAAACGCTACAAAAATCCGCTTATCTCTTCGGCGGTAATTACAACTTGCTTTTTCTTCATATAAATAGTAGTTACTTTTGCAGAAAAGCACTTATCGGTCAATTTTGACCGCCCGTCTTTCTAGGTAAAACTGCCCCATTGACTTACTTGTGGTGGTTTGGTAAAAAAAATCTTTTTCGATGGGCAATTTCAAGGAAAGTTAGAAAAACTCAAAGGTTGAACTATAAATAAAATTAAACAATAAGTGGTGTAAAAGGAAAAATAAAAATTGCAGTCGGTCAAAAATGATCGCTCGTCTTTCTAGTGTTAGTTCAATTCTCAGCGCACTATAAATTCAATTCTTAGTTTCATTGTTAACCATTGTAGCAAAATTTATTTTACTACGCATTGACGTAACTACTAAGGCCCGGCGCCACGGGGCTTAGGCGTAGCCAGAGGGGGGCCCAGAGGGCCCGGGCGTGGCCACCAAAACAACAAGGCCTTTCGCGTTGTTTTGAAAGAGGCGATGACGTCATAGCGAATAGTCCGTCTGGCGAAGCTTTTTGCTTGCTAACGGTAGGTGGCTGCTGTGAAAAACTGCATTAGTCAACGCTAAAAATTAAGTAATTAAGAATGTGATGAACACAATACATGACAAAAAAGTATGGGAGCATATTATGATACACCATATTCTTGTAATATCAAATAATCGAAATAAACAAACATCAGTGTTGGGAATACTCGAGTCTGAGTCCGGACTCGAGTCGGACTCGAATCCACTTTTTAAGGACTCGGACTCGTACTCGGACTCGTGCCCTTAAGACTCGGACTCAGACTTGGACTCGTGGAATTTGAGAGGACTCGGACTCGTGATTTTTGTTGAATGTCTTATTGTAATGTCTTATTACAGAGCTACTATGTATCAACAAAATATAAATGTGACAAGCAATGCATCATCTTTGGCAGGGAGAAATTTCTTACCCAAATCAAAATGAAAATAATTGAATTTGGTTTTATATTTTGGCAATCGCAATCTTTTAGCGTTTTGGTGTCATTGGTTTGATCACGTTTGCTTCGATGATGCCTGTAGGTAAAATGTGCTCAAGATATCGCATGGCTGAAAAATTCTTGGAAGGTATTCACTATTCAAGTATTCGCAGGTAGAGGAGGGAGATAATAAAAACCTATTCTTTCATTTTTGAAATTAATCATAAACCTTAAAAACAAAAATTGCGTAATGCATGCGCTAAATTATGTACAGATTATGACAAATGTATTTAAAACCAAGATTCTTCTTTTGAAATAAGAATAACAATTCTAGCCTATTAGTTATGAAACAACAAACCATACCAAACCATGGCAACAAGTCGCGCAATCAGGAGGGGCTAAAGGGCCTTCAGCCTCTCTTCGCAAAATCACTTGAAAATATAAATCCAAAATTTAACAGTTTATACAACCCAACAAATTCAAAGCCCCTTCCCTCCCAGCAAAATCTGGTTGCGCGCTTGATCGCGAACTTAATAATCCTCAACCCTTGTCCCTAAACTGATGAAAATTATGAAAGTCCTTCTATATTTTAGCTTCAGCTGGTCGATTTTTTGCTTTAGATTACTTCCAAAAGTAGTTAAACTACTGAAAAAAATGTACATAAATTTGGTTCCCTCAGTATTAATCGAATGCAATACTACACCACCAGTCTGCCCAGTTTCCGCAAAAATTTTACTTTTTTGCACGCTTTCGTCAATTAGCGGATTAATACGCAACTTAAAAGTTCTAATAAAGCTCTATATTTTATTGGACGCTGTGACAAATCTACTGAAATAAAAATAAGCTCTTTTGCTGGTTGAGCGGTAACGCGTTCATATTTGGAGCGGGAGGTCCGAGGCTTAAATCTTGGGCCAGTGAAATCGAACACACTGCTGTTGCCAACGGCTCGCCGCCGTTACGACATTTTTTCGAAAGGAGCTGTGTTGCCCAGGCCGCAATGACGTGGAGATGGGCAGTGAGACTCTTTGCACACTTCGGCGTAATACAACGAGTATAAAACAAAAATTGAAAAGGGAACAACGAGTATAAAGAAAGATTTGATTTGTTTAAAATTATTTTTGTAATCTGATATCCCGAAAAGTAATTAACTGCAGTGAAAAACTAGATGGGAGCTTGCTGAGTAGCAACCCCTTTAAACGACCAACAAAAAAATCTACAGATTTAAAAAAAACAAGCGCCCTAGCTTATAAGCCATTCAAAAACTTGATTTTTAGGGTTCCCCAGAGGTGGCACCCCCAAACTAAGTCAAAATATTTGTCTGTTAAGTAGCTGCTGATATCATAAAAAACTAGCACCCTAGCTTGAGCTGTTCAAAAAATTCCTTTTTGGATGGTCTATTTGGGGGAGTCCCAGGGTAGATTGGTACCCTTAAACTACGTCAAAACATTTGTGTGTTAAATATCTACTAATATCAAAAAACACTGTCACCCTACGTTAAGCTGTTCAAAAAATTGATTTTTGGGGTTTTTTTTTTGGGGGGGTCCGCGTAGGGGTAGCACCCCCATAGTATGTCAAAATATTTGTCTGTTAAGTATCTGCTGATATCAAAAAAAACTAGCGCCCTAGTTTAAGCGGTTTTTATTTTGTTCATTTCAATAAAATTCAGTTTTTGGGCCCGATTTTGGGAGGGTTCCCAGGAGAGTGGCCCCAACATATTTCAGGAGACAAAATTGCGTTTGCAACTAAACAACTTTACAAAAAAATTAGATTTCGATGTTTCGTGGTTTAGGAGAAAAAGAGCGTACAAAATATAGGAAGAAAAACAAAGGAAAAATAAGAAAAAAAACTTCATCGCAGCCAAAAGTGAGTTAGTTGCGATGAAAAGATAGCTTAAGACATATAACCGTGTGAAATATTTTATGTCGTACTTAGGCCGTTTTTGAGTGAGACCGCTTTTGTATGCCAAACTTGCGGGGCAGTTTTTGGGTCCTAAAACCAAAGCCACGAAATCAATTGCCTCAAAATTTGATACGAATATGCAAGTCAATCGTCTTAAACTGCTGTCAAAATCTCATGTAGCTAGACCAAACTGCTCTCAAGTTATAAGCAAAAGTCTGAAATTTTGCACTCATTGGTTTGAAAATGGCTGAGTAAAAACAAAAAAACTCTCGACGCGAGCGTCGGTCGTTCCAATAACTTAAAAATTTTTTTGCAAATCTAAATTACAGTATAAGAGGGTTTCATATGACGTCACTCGCATACTTTTACTGAAAAAACTTTGTCAAAACTGAACTAGCTGAATATAATATACAGGTATAAAAGAAGGAAAACTCGAATTTCGACTTTCTCAACCATGAGAAGTTTTGCAAACTCCCGTGTAAATTAGGGCCGAAGTAGACGACTAAATTTTACTTGCGAGAGCTCTTGCAAAAGCGTTAATGCAACTTTTTCTGTGTGTAAAGGGCCTAGTTAGAAGACTGCAACGCTTGCAGAAACGTTGCACAAACGTTTTCTTGCAGAATTTCTGAAAGCGTTTGTCTATATTGAAATAATTTTGACCAAATTTTAAATTTCACTTTCCGGTTAAATTTTCGAACGTTTCAAACTCGGACACGTGATCTTCAGTTTTGGTGGACTCGGACTCGGACTTGGACTCGCTGCATTCGGACTCGCACTCGGACTCGTGATTTTGAGTTTTGGTGGACTCAGACTCGGACTCGGACTCGTAGCTGAAGGACTCGCACTCGGACTCGTGAAACGGGCAATAGCCCCAACACTGCATCGTGCGGTTGGTTAGCCGCCAAATGCGAAACGAAATTTATGATAAACGCTTCAACGCCAAAATGACCGAAGACTTCCCAGTCGAGAGGATGAAAAAACTGTGTATAAACGAAAATTTAACTCAAAGACGCAAAGGCCTGTTTTGGCTTACCAATCAAAAAGCGAAGGAACTGGGATACAAATACTTTTGGACTCAAGATCAATTGTAGTAAGTTTCAGAGGTAGAGTCGAGGACACAAGGCTCGAGGCCAAGGACACAAAAAAAAGTCCGAGGCCAAGGCCAAGGACAGCCCTTCCGAAGACAGACACTCTCGAGGCCAAGGCCAACGACCAAGGACACAAGTGTTTGTGCTCTCCAAAAAAACAAAAAGGTCTTCACAAAAATTTTTTAGGCGATCTCCAAATAAAAAAAAAAAAGGTCTTCACAAAATATTTTCAAACAATCTCCACAAAAAAACGTTTTCCAAAAAATTTTTCAAGCGCTTCACGAAATTTTAACAATTCAAAAAATACTGCTGTCCTCGAGCCGAGGACAGGCCAATTTTCTAGGACAAGACCAAGGACTTGACCTTCGAGGCCACGGACTTCAAAATGTGTTCTCGAGGACGTCCTCGAGGCCAAGGACGTCCTCAAGGACTCCACCTCTGGTAAGTTTGTATGTAGTTTTGCAATTTCTTGTTTAATGCTTTCCAGATAAAATGGATTGCGACATTCAGATTTTTGATAAAGTGATTTGTAAATATAAAACTTTGGCAGAATTTACCACGGATACGGTTGCAGGTCCGATGAAACACTCTGCTTTAATTGTTCACTTGAATATTGTCAGTCTTGACAAACATTTTAATGATTTGAAGCTTTTCTTAAACCGACTTCCTAAAAAAGTAGAAGTATTATGTATTAGCGAAACCAGATTAACTGACAGTAAAACAACATTTTGTGAATTGCCTGGATACAACTTATATTATTGCAACTCTAACACTAGTGCAGGCGGGTTCGCCATTTATGAGTCTGACAATATTAAATGCCAACCTTTATCCAAGACTAAAATCAAAAACTGATTGTGCGGATGTCTAGGTTGAATTAACACTTAAAAATAGTGATACGTTGATAGTGGGCCCTGTTTACAGGCACCCCAACAACGCTGCTAATGATATAAAAACATTTGAAGATGCTTTCATAAGTATCATTAAATCGTTCAAAACTTACCAAAAGTACCTGGTGATGGACGAGTATTCACTATGACAAAATTGATACATCGAAGACTATTGAAGATTATTTCAATCACATTAATAGTGTTGGTTGCGTGCAACTTATTCACAAACCGACAAGAATATGCGCAACTTGTAGTTCCACAATAGATCACGTTTATATTAATGCCACATGTGCTAGTAACGTATCCACTGTAATTCTACAAGAAGATATATCTGATCATCTTTCGCTCTGCGTAAAACATCGATGTATCCCAACTATTAATACATCACAACGACCATAAATTTGAAGTATTAAACAAGAAAGCATTGAATCTTTTTTTAGCGATTTAAACTATGCTTTATTTTCATCTGAAATGTTCAATTGCAACAATCTTGAAAAACTTACACGAAACTACTCTTAATAGACTTACACTAAACTAAACTAAACGCCCCGCAAGTTTGGCGTAAAAAGCGGTCTCAGACAAAAACGGCTTAAGTATGGCAAAAAATATTTCATATGATTGTATGTCTTAACATACTCTTTCATCCCAACCAACCCACTTTTGGCCGCGATGACGAGGTTTTTTTCTTTTTTTTCCTTTTTTTCTTCCTAATTTTTGCACGCTCATCTTCTCCTAAACCATAAAGCATGGAAATCTAATTTCTGTGTAAAGTTGTTGAGCTGCAAACGCAATTTTTTCTCCCGAAATTGGGGTAACTCCACCGGAAACCCCCCCAAAATGGGATCTCAAAAATCAATTTTTTAAATGGCTCAAGCTAGAGTTCTACTTTTTTTGATATCAGCAGATACTTAACAGACAAATATTTTCACATAGTTTGGGGGTGCCGGGGACCCCCCAAATGAACCCCCCCAATATCAATTTTTTTAATGGCTTACCTTTGGGCGCCAGTCTGTTTTGATATCAGCAAATATTTAACAGACAAATGTTTTGACATAGTTTGGGGGTGCCACTCCCCCGGACACCTCCCCGAATGGACCCCCAAAAATCAATTTTTTCTCCGGCTCAACTTAGGGTGCCATTGTTTTATGATATCAGGAGATATTTAACAGACAAATATCTTGACTCTACTTTTTTGTTGACTCCATAATCAGATATTTTTGAATAATTGCTGATTTTGCGGTGGACAAAAAGTACTTTTGAGTGTCACAGCATTAGCTACGCGTCGGTCGTTCACTTGGTTTGCTGGCAAACTCCCATCTAGTTAAAATGACAATTTATTAAAAACCATGTGCTGAGATATCAATGACAAACTACAGACTGTATTGATAGTCTTGGAGACACAATCAAACGTATGATTACCAACCTGTCGGAATATTAAGCTTTTGTGATACTTGCCTTTTGCGTTAATTACTCACGTTAAGTCGCGAAGCGCTTGGCGCTTATACCCTTTTCTGTTTGTACAGTATCTCGCTTCTTCAGGTTGTAAGTCTCACTCATTCGGTGATTGTCAGTCACGAGTGAAGTAGGATCGTTTTGAGAAGCAGCACTGTCTTATGTCATTCTATTAGTGTTTACAGGTTTGTAAATATAATCTTTTAAAGCCAGTAAAATGGCAATTATGAATTAAATAGTTATGAGTTTATTGTTATGTTTGAGTTATGAGTAACTGAGGACAAACTATTTGAGCTAACCAGAGACATGGCAAATACGAACTGGAAGTGTTTGCAACCAGAAAAGATATCAGTTGATCCGAACTCACCTACAGCCGAGGATGAGTGGAAGTTTTGGCTGAAAACTTTCATAAACTTTGTTGAAGCAGTGCCGGCTGGTGAAGGCGAAGCACCGATAAACAAACTTAATGTATTGACTGCTTACCTGACAGCACCAATTTACAAAGTAATTGCAGAAGAGACTACCTATGACAATGCTGTAGCAGCTCTAAGACGTTTGTACGTAAAACCGAGAAACGAGATTTTCGCTCGGCACTTACTAGCCACCGCACAACAAAAGGATGAGGATGGTGAGTCAATAGATGAATTTGTGTTGAGACTAAACGGGCTTAGTCAAAATTGCAACTTCGTCGCTGTGAATGCACAAGCATATAGTGACGACATAAAAAGGGACTCTTTTGTAAGCGGGATATCTTCAACTTTTATTCGTGAACGTTTGCTAAAAAACCAAAAACTGTCGTTTAACCAAGCGTACGAAAAAGCTCGCGCACTTGAACTTGCCAAGTAAACTTCCGAAACATATTTCCCGCCAATAGCGTAGCCAGAGGGGGGCGGGGGCTCGAGTCCCCCCATTGGCTTGTGAAGTATGCAAAATCGCACGTTTTTGGTGCTTTGAGGCCGATTTTTGATGAAAAATTGAAAACAGCTCCCTCAAAGGAAATTGGGTGCCGAAGTTGTGAAGTACATGTTGTGATGCCGCCTGAAAAAGCGTTTGAATTTCCGATTTCAGCCGAAAAATCAGTCTCAATTTCGGTGAAGACCTTTTTTTTTTTGGAGACCACCTGTTTTTGGGCTGAAAAAACGTTTAAATTTCCGATTTTGGCCTAAAAATCAGTCTCAGTTTCGGTGAAGACCTTTTTTGTTTTTGTTTTTCTTTTGTTTTTTGGAGACCACCTGTTTTGGGCTGAAAAAACGTTTGAATTTCCAATTTTGACCGAAAAATCAGTCTCAATTTCGGTGAAGACCTTTTTTTTTTTTTGTGACCACCTATTTTTGGGCTGAAAAAACGTTTGAATTTCCGAGAAATTCTGCCTCAATTTTCGGACAAACCGTGTGATTCTGATTCAAGAACAATGAAACTTCGGGTCGAGATCGTTTGCACTTTTCTCACTCTTTCAAAAAAGCCCGCCCCCTTTTCCGAATCCTGGCTACGCGCCTGTTTCCCGCACGTGGTAAATTCGACTCAAGTGCAAGCAAATCGTTCTGCTGTTGATAGTGATGAACCCTCAGAGCCCTTCTGCTCAGCTGCTGCTGTTTATCGTCAGAGTAAAATATCGAATAAGCGGACTTTTATGTGTTATTTTTGTGGAGGTCGTAATTGGCACCGCCGTGCCAAGTGTCCAGCCAGGGACGCGAAGTGTGATTATTGTGGCAAAAAATGTTAAAGTCAATGACATTGTTGCCCGTGCTTTAATTGATACCGGCAGTACAAACATCTATCTCAGCAAATCGTTGGTTGATCAAAATCATATAACGTATACTTCATTACGTTTCGTCGCAAACATGGCTAATACGTCATTGAAAACTGAGATTCATGGTATTTGCAACGTAAAGCTGCAATTTTCGCAACATGCCTACGAACAAGTAAAATTTTCCATTATGCCTGAATTTGCTTCTGATGTTATTTGTCATTGGTGATGATTTACTTGAACGGCACAATAGCGTGACTTTTCGATTTAATGGTAAACTGCCTAATCTTGTTATTTCTTCGATCATGCCAACTGCACAAGTTGAATACCCGCACTTATTTTCTCACATGTTGTAGACTTGCAAACCGATTGCGGTTACAACGCGCAAATTTTCAGATACTGACCAAGAACTAATTAATTGAAACAAAACGTTTGTTGCAAGAAGGCCAAATTGAAAAAAGTAACTCGCCATGGCGTGCTCAACCCTTGATAGTCGACCATGGAAATGACAAAAAGAGAATGTGCATCGACTTCAGCCAGACGGTGAACTTGTACACAATGCTTGATGCTTATCCTCTGCCAACAATTGAATCGATTGTGAACGAGGTTGCGAAGCGGAAGTATATTTCTACACTAGACTTAAAATCAGCCTATCACCAAATACAAATCAATTCTAAAGACCGGCACTTTACTGCTTTTCAATCCGGTAATGAGCTGTATCAATGGAAATATTTACCGTTTGGACTCACTAATGCTGTACCAGCTTTTCAACGAGCAATTAACTAGTTTATTGCTAAGCATGACTTAAAGTGCGTAAATGCTTATCTCGATACCATTACAGTGCAGCATGACACAGCAGGAGTATGATGACAATTTGGCCGCCTTGGGTCGCGCTGCTGAAGTTGATTAATTCACATTCAACGAAGAAAAGAGTTAATACAACTGTACCGAAATTAGTCTGCTGGGATACCGAGTCGGAGGTGGAGTAATCAAACCAGATCCACAACGTGTCCAAGCATTGCAAGACTTACAGATGTCTACAACAAAAAAAGAACTACAACAAATAATGGGATTATTTGCTTATTATGTCAAATGGATTCCCAACTACTCAACAACGATCCGTCCTCTAGTGCAAACAGTAAAGCTGCCGCTCGATGTTCAAGCTCAAAAAGCTCTTATCGCATTAAAGAACCAACTTGCTCGAGCTTCACTGCATACGGTGGACGAATCCACTCCATTTACAGTGGAAACAGACGCATCGGATTTTGCTATTGCTGCTACGCTCAACCAAAACGGGCGCCCAGTGGCTTTTCACGCAAGAACCCGGTCACGTACTGAGCAAAAACATTCTGCTATCGAAAACGAGACGTATGCGATTGTCAAAGCGTTAAGGAAATGGCAACACCTATTAATTGGGAAACATTTTGATCTTGTCACTGACCAAAGAAGTCTTTCATTCATGTTTGACTTGAAGCATCCTTCTAAAGTGAAAAATGACAAAATACAATGCTGGCATTTGAAACTGTCACCCTACGACTTTTCGGCGATTTATAGACCCGGCAATAAAAATGATGCCGCAGATACGTTTTCTCGAGCAATTTCAGCGTCAGTCGTATCCGCTTCCGTTTCTCTAAAATCTCTGCATGATTCCTTCTGCGACCCTGGCATTACTCGCATGTGGCATTATGTGAAAATGAAAAACCTTCCTTACTTTTTCGAAAAAGTGAAAACAATTGTGAAGTCATGTAAAGATTGTACTGAAGTTAAAGCAACTTTTTACAAAACCCAAAATCTCTGAACACTTGATTGAGACAACCCAACCGTTTGAGAGAATCAACATGGACTTTAAAGGCCCTGTAGTGTGCATTACTAAAAACAAATGCCTGCTTGTCATCGTGGACGAATTTTCTCGATTTCCTTTCGTTTACCCATGTGTTAATATGAAAGCGTCAGCTATTATTGAAAAATCGTGTAATTTGTTTTCGTTATTCGGGTTTCCGGGGTACGTTCACACTGATCAAGGTAGCAATTTTATGTCTAGCGAGTTAAAAGAATGGCTACACGGGAAAGGGATTCCTACAAGTCGATCTACGAGATATAATTGTAAGGGAAACGGCCAAGTAGAAAGGTTCAACGGGGTAATTTGGAAGTCCGTCCTTATGGGGCTTAGAGTGAAAAACTTACCGATCTCCCTATGGGAAACTGTGTTGTGTGATGTTTTATATTCTTTGCGATCATTGTTGTGCACGGCCACAAATTGTACACCACACGAACGTATGTTTTTAAATTTGCGAAAATCTTTGAATGGAGTGACTGTGCCACGTGGCTTAGGCCAGGCCCGGTTTATGTTAAACGTCACGTGAAAAACAAGGACGATTTGCTTGTGGATGAAGCAGAGTTAATTAAAGTAAACCCACATTATGCTCATGTTAGGTTCAATAATGGCCGCGAAACCACAGTTTCGTTACGTGATTTAGCACCTCATCCTCGACAAGTTAATGGTGATTGCAACGATCTTAATAAAACGTCTATAGAAAACACTGAGACACGTGATTGTGCCCGATCTGACTTTTTACCATCTACTAACGATTTTTCTTTATTACGTCTATAGAGAACACTGAGACACGTGATTGTTCATGATGAACCATCGGAGGCCACGAATATTTCTCCAGGCGAAGCCCAGCCTCCCTTACGTCGTTCTAGCCGATTGCGACGACCTGTTATTTGTTATGGACTATAGCAGTGTGTTTTGTGATGTTTTGTTAGAGAAGAATTATTCGACTGGGGTGAATATCGGAATTTTAAGCTTTTGTGAAACTTGCCTTTTGCGTTAATTACTCGTGTTAAGTCGCAAAGCGCTTGGCGCGTATGCCTTTTTCTGTTTGTACAGTATCTCGCATCTTCAGGTTGTAGGTCTCAATTCAGTGACTGTCAGTCACGAGTGAAGTAGGATCGTTTTGAGTTGCAGCGCTATCTTATGTCATTCTATTTGTGTTTACAGGTTTGTAAATATAATCTTTTAAAACCAGTAAAATGGCAATTATGAATTAAATAGTTGTGAGTTTTTTTGATAAAGCGGCCAACTGCAGCAGCAACTAGATGGGAGTTTGCCTGCAAACCTAGTGAACGACCGACGCATAGCTAATGCTGTGACGATCAAGAGTACTTTTTGTCTACCGTAACATCAGCATATATTCAAAAATATCTGATTATGGAACCTCCAGAAAAGTGGAGTCAAAATATTTGTCAGTTAAACATCTCCTGTTATCATAAAACACTGGCACCCTAGCTTGAGCCATTCAAAAATTGATTTTTGGGGGTTCATTTGGGGCGGTCCCCGGGGGGGTGGCACCCCCAAACTATGTCAAAATATTTGTCTGTTAAATATCTGCTGATATCATAAAACACTGGCACTCTAGTTTGAGTCAGTCAAAAAATTGATTTTTGGGGGGTCCATTTGGGGTGTCTCCAGGGGGGGTCGCACCCCCAAACTATGTCTAAATATTTGTCTGTTAAATATCTACTGATATCAAAACAAAGTAGAACTCTAGCTTGAGCCATTCCAAAAATTGATTTTGGGGGGTCCATTTGGGGGGGTCCCCGGGGGGGTGGTACCCCCAAATTATGTCAAAATATTTGTCTCTCAAATATCTACTGATATCAAAAAAAACTGGCACCCTAGCTTGAGCCGTTCAAAAATTTGATTTTTTGGGGCCCCATTTTTGGGGGGTTCCCGGGGGGGTGGTACCCCCAAACCATGTCTAAATATTTCTCTCTTAAATATCTACTGGTATCAAAAAAAATGGCACCCTAGGTTATATGGTTAAAAAAATTTGTTTTTGGGGGGATCCATTTGGGGGGGTCCCCGGGGGGGTGGTACCCCCAAATTATGTCAAAATATTTGTCTCTTAAATATCTACTGATATCCAAAAAAACTGGCACCCTAGCTTGAGCCGTTCAAAAATTTGATTTTTTGGGGCCCCATTTTGGGGGGGTTCCCGGGGGAGTTGCCCCAAAAAAATTTCAGGAGACACAATTGCGTATGTACCTCAACAACTTCACACAAAAATTAGATTTCTATGTTTTGTGGTTTAGGAGAACTCGAGCGTACAAGATTTAAGAAGAAAAAAAAGAAAAAAAAAGGAAAAAAAAGGAAAAAAAAAAGGAAAAAAATAAGAAAAAAATCTCATCGCGGCCGAAAGTGGGTTGGTAGGGATGAAAGGATATCTTAAGACATATAACCATGAGAAATATTTTTTGCCGTACTTAAGCCGTTTTTGACTTAGACCGCTTTTTACGCCAAACTTTCGGAGCGGTTTTTGGGTCATAAACCCAAAGTCACGTGACCGATTGCCTCGAAATTTGGTACAAACATAAAACTCATTAATCTCAAACTGCTGTCAAAATTTCATGTAGTTAGACCAAACGGTTCTCGAGTTATGAGCAAAAGTCTGAAATCTCGCACTCGTTAGTTAGAAAATGGCCGAGTAAAAACAAAGGAACACGCGACGCGAGCGTCGGTCGTTCCAAAAAATGGCCGAGTAAAAACAAAGGAACACGCGACGCGAGCGTCGGTCGTTCCAATAACTTTGATCAGGGCTGCGAACTTGAACTAGAAAAAACTCGGTTGTTTTACCGAAATCGAACTTAAACTCAATAAAAACTATTCAAGTTCATTAAAATGACAATTTATTAAAAACAATGTGCTGAGAAATCAATGACAAACTACAGATTGTATCGAAAGTCTTAAACTCGGTTGTTTTACCGAAATCGAACTTAAAATCAATAAAAACTATTCAAGTTCATTAAAATGACAATTTATTAAAAACAATGTGCTGAGAAATCAATGACAAACTACAGATTGTATCGAAAGTCTTAAACTCGGTTGTTTTACCGAAATCGAACTTAAACTCAATAAAAACTATTCAAGTTCATTAAAATGACAATTTATTAAAAACAATGTGCTGAAAAATCAATGACAAACTACAGATTGTATCGAAAGTCTTGAAGACACAATCAAACGTATGATTAACAGCCTAAGACATACTGTTTCGGAATCGACTTTCGTCCTTTATTCCTGGTTAGTATCGCTATAGGACTGCAGGTACGAACATGAGTGTAGAAAGGCAAAGAAATAAGACATAAAACATGTCTATAGCTTATCATTAAAATGAATTTTAAGATTAGGTATTTTCGAACAGAAATATTTTTGGTGATCATGACATGCAAATCGAAATTGTGGTTTACTTGCGTAATGTTTATGCCGCGGCGATCTAGTAAAACAGCATGTTTAGGAAAAAGAGCGATTAAATTGAAAAGTAGACTTTGTATTTTTGTCTGTTTGAATGCTAAAAATTTGATAGTTTTGGCAAAATTAAACCCAAAAAAATTAAAATAGAGAACTCAAACTTGAACTCAGACTTGTTAGAATAGGCTGAACTCGAATAGAAGTTGATCGAGTTTGCAGCCTTTCCTCACTTTGACTCAGGCTTTTTGTGGTTCAGTATTAAATAACAAACCTATATAGAAAAGTTGAAAACCGCCAGTAACGTCATTGCAAAAAATGACTTCATTTTTCAGAAACATGGTCATGACAACTCAAAACCAATTGCTAAACATTTAAAAGTAGTGTAAAATTAAGATACGCATTTACTGTACAGTACTGTAGTGAAGTCCTTAGCAGATATATTCCACTTTGGCAAAATTCAACGGTCAATTGCGGTGTGAGACAAAACAAAGAGCGATTGCCGTTTTTATAGTTTTGACGTAAGCACGTTTCAGGTTATAGCTAATTTAAGTGAATCATGCCTTTGCGCTTAGCTGATTTTTTTGGACGCTTTTTCCAAAATTGCTTGATTTTTTTTTTGCGAGATGGAGCATATGAATCCCCAGCGGCTGCTTTTAAACGGCTTAAGCTAAAATCAAAATGTTTTTAATGTAAATAAATATTTAGGAGAAAAAAAGTTTTGAGGCTTCGGTTTGGGTACTCCTCAAATCTGCACCCCAACAATTCATAATGAAACGGCTTTAGCTGGAATAGGATGTTTCTTTTAAAATCATTATCAGTTGCTATGTGGTCGATAAAATAGATTTAGCACTGTTTAAAATTCCAAATCGTCGTAGGTTTGTCAAAACAAAATATTTTTAATCGCTCTATTAGCGGGAAAATTTTTTGAGAATCTCATTATTCTACATGCGTCGGTCGTTCAGCTTGTTTTTCAGCAAACTCCCATTTTGTTGATTTTGTCCTCCCCAATCATTTTGGGCTAATGCTGCCTAGGCTTGCGTAGTGTATGACAACCCAAATGTATAATTGTGTTTCTTAAACGCAGCATCAATTTTTTAGGCTAAGAACTGTACTTTCTACCTTTTCTATTCCTTCCCAACTTTTATATAGTTTTTACTTTTTAGTTCCGTTCTCAAAAAAAAAAAAAAAAGGAAAAAGAACAGTAAAAAAAAGAAATCGAGAACAAAAACGCCACAATCAATTATGAGAGGGACTGTTTTAATTGTGAGAGAGACTGTTTTTACACTGATGATGAGAGGCTGCAGACTCGGCGACCGCGCCTTTCGTCGGAAGGGCCCAGAGCTATTTTAAAGAAATGGCCCATGGTCTTTTCACAATCTCTCATTACAGAAATGATGATTGTGTAATTTTTTTTTGTTACTAAATTTTACTGCGGGTCTTGGTATGTTTATTTTACGGAGTATCTTTCTAGCCGTTGAGTGCTAATTAAAAATTGCAAGCGTGTTGCCATTATTTTTTGTAAATTAGCGATATGCTGAAAACAGGCTAAAACTGAAATCAATGAATTAAGCAAAACTCTTTATTGCTATTATGACTTGAAAGTGAATACCTGTAACTGTGGCAACTTAGTTTGATTTTGTTTTAAATTTTTACATGTATTTGTTAAAATTATTATTATCGTTTTAGGCTAAATGACTAGGCATTCAATGCATGCCTTGCATGCATGGAGTATACGCCCCTGCTCCCAGGCCTTTCCCAACTTGAACAAAGCTTTAATTTTTTTTGGATACGAAAACTGTAATTTTATCCGACGAGCTAAACAAATTGATGCAACTCAGACGTATCACAAACGGGGGTCGCCACCAGACAATTTTTGTGATTTTCGTAAAAAATGGCCTTTTAACGCCGTTTGGATTACGGTTTACACGTTGTTGGAGCCATTTGAAAAAACTAAATTGCTAAAATTTGGAAGTCATTCGAAAGAGTCAAATTGCTCAACCTTACCCTACTTACAAATCAAGCTTAAAACAAGTTTAAACGCTCGTATATAGGGTTAAATTTTTAAAGTGACTTCACTAAATAGGACTGTAGCTCCCCTAGCCCCCACTTGTTGCGCTACTGCTCAATACCGTATATGCTCATTTTACCGCCCGATCTTGATTAAGGGCCCGTTTGAATAACCGCCAGTGTGAACAGAACATAAAAATAAATAAGGGCCCGTGCTTGAATACCCGCCCGATGTAAAAGCTGATTTTTCAGTGGTAGAGAACAATAGGAAATAAGAAGCACTTTTGTCACAACGCTGTTGAATTTTAAGCGCTGGTAGATAACAAACGCCTTAGGCGTCCAATAGCATAACAGATAGCATTGATTACGTAACAAAAAGCAGACTTTCCTGCCAAAAGCAAAGAACTGATAGTATAAAAGGCTAAATAAATAAAAATTTTGATTTGTTGTTTCTTGCTAATAATATAAACTACGGGTAATATGAGGAAATTACTCTTAAGACGTGAATAATTTGTGTTTAACGTGAATAAATTGACATGGAAAAAGGATTAATGTCGTGAAATATTTGTCTTCAAAGATACCGTAATTTTTGTGTATACCGGTAATTTTACTTTGAAAATAAAAAGCGCCCGTGCTTGAATAAGGGCCCGGTAATGAGTTTAGTTGAAAAAAATATGGGCCCGGGCTACAAAACGAGCAAATACGGTATGTGCCTGAACTGCATGGGAACATAATCCACCTCCGAACCTTTAAAACTTGCTTCAATGAAACACGGGATTCAAAGATTAAAAACCGTTGGATTACAACGAGAAGCCATCAAATAGCAAAGCACAATCCGTATTTCCACTTACAAGATTTTCTAAAAAAAAAACAGTTCTTTTAAGCCTTTTTTTTATCAACAAGGCTTAAAAAAAACTTTTATCAAAAAAAAGAAAGGCAAAAAAACATTCACATTACTATGGTAGGGTGTGAACAAAGTATTCTGGACTTCGTGTTGTATACCAGGTCCGGGACAAAATTTCAGCTGATCTGTCCCACTCGAAAAACTAGCAAAAGCAACCGATGTTGAAGCACAAATGAAATGAGCATTAGTCATACGCAAACGCCGTTTTCTGGCTGGTCTTGTTCGCGCAACCAGAATTCATAAGGGAGAAAGCGAACCAAAATATAACTTAATTGTTCGTTTCACTTGCATGTGTTAGATAAGGTTGTCTTTAACTGCTTACTAACCGGAATCTGGGGAGCTGAACAATTGTCACCAGAAAGACTATGCAAAATTTAAATTGCGAGAAATGTAGTGAGCGTGATAAAGTTAAAATGTATAACACATGTACACAAAAATTGTCAAAAATGGTTGAATTCAACTCTACAAAAATACATTAAAAATTGTCAAAAATGATTCTCATTCAACTTGCACTACCAAAATAATCCAAATGTGGAACAATAATTTGAAGGAGCATACAATCCTGTACAACTTCAAAAGTTCCTTAGGCAATTCTAAAGAAGCTAACTGCAAGAATTTATTGTTTTTACAACCAATCATTTACAAGAAGATATAACGATTAAATATAAAAATGTCCATTTAAGCATTGTTTTTACTACATTTACAACAAGGTGTTACGATCATAAATAGGAATCTGCGGGAAGATGAATTCTTAGCTCCTGAAAAACTTTGCACTATATTGTTTGGTACAGCCAGACTAAAAATAACCATGAAACGTCACGCGGCTTGCTGCGCGTGCCAAGATTACACCAGCAACTCGTGCCCATGCGCCGCGAAATGTGAGACCGCCGGCTGGAGATTACATATGTTCGGGAAAGAAAACTCAGTGAACATGTATTGGAAAGCTTTTTTTTTTGTTGAAAAAAATACAATAAGAAAATAATAAATTTTGTTTTGTAAAATTTTTTGTTTAGAAAACAATTTTTGGTGATAAAACTTTTATCTGAAAAAAATTTGCATTTGAAAAAAAACTTTCAAAAAATTGCTTTGTTTTGAAAAAAAAAAAACAACCTGTTGCTTGAAACAATTTGTTTTTTTAAACAAACAAAACTTTTTTTCAAAAAAAATTACTTTTTCAAAAAAAAATTTTTTTTTTAAGTTTGTTTTGACAAAACTTTTTTTTCGAATTTTTTATGAGCCCTGTCGCATAAAAGTTCCAACGCCTAATAGTCTTGGTGCAAAATAATACCAGCGCATTACCTCCCTGCATAAACGTCCGTGCCTAAAAGTCGCAGATCGTGTATCGCAATGTACGAAGTAGAATTGGAATCTCACCGACTTAAACAATGGTCCATAGTAAAAGTTACGGACAAACTTGCATTATACCATCAAATTTTCATTCACGTCACCAGTGGTGCCGGAACGGGGGAGGGTAGGCAGATAGGGCAGTTGCCCCCCTGCCCTTTTACCAGGATGGGCAAGGGGGGGGGGGCAGTACTGCCCCTTGCATTTCAGTACGATAGTAACGAAGCAAACTCGTGCTAATCTCAAAGCTCGCTTATCCAATGCAGAATAAATTCAATTGTTCATGAACAATAGATCAAAGATGGCCGGATCCACAAATTTTAAGATCCGGATCCCACAAGAAGAGATCCGGATCCCACAAGAAGAGATCCGGATCCAACAACTTTCAAATTTTAAGATCCAATCCGGATCCGCCTGTGTACAACTACACTTTGTTCGTATTAACGAAAACCAAAAGCAGACCAAAGAAAAGCAAAAGTCCTCACTCAAAATTTGGGCGTTTTTTCTGCCCAAATTAGTGTGAAGACACAAAAAAAGGTCCTCACTAAAAACTGGGGCGTTTTTTCTGCCCAAATTCAGCTGAATATCAAAAAGAAAAAAAACGTCTTTATTAAAAATAGGAACATTTCTTCGACTAAAATTCAGGTAAAGACCCAAAAAAATCAAAAAAAAAAATTTTAACTGAAAATTGAGGAATTTTTCGGCCAAAATTCAGGTGGGGACCAAAAGAAAAAAAGGTCTATGCGGATTGTAGTGCTGATTTTGTCCCCAAATTATTTGGGGGTGGCAAAGCCTCATTCAGATCCAGTCTGCATCTTCTAATGAAACTGGATCCGATCCGGATCCGTGAAAACACAGCCAGATCCGGGTCCGATACGGATCCGTTGCACCTCTCCAATAGATCTAACAGATAATTTAATCGTTTGTGAACTATAGACCTGACAAATGACCCAATTGTGCACGATAGCAATTAACACAGTAGAAAGTTAGTAGCAACTTGCAGTAAGCTATACTAAACTGTACGTTTTTTAGCTTGCTCACGAAAGCTAATCAATTGGATGAAACTTAACTCATATCCCACCTAGCGTGAGTTTAAACTGATGGCACACAAAAGCGTACTGGAGCTACAAAAAGCTTTTGGGGGATTAAAGTTCAGTGTTTAGTCAACCAACAGAGCCCTTTTTAGAAATAAAACGTAAAAAAATTTTTGTCGATACAAAATACATTACGATTTTCATTTTCTGAAAAAAATATCTTTTATTAGAAACAAAATTGCTCTCCATTAATTGGTGCTAAAAACTTCATTGAAATCAATAACAACAATTTGCGTGTGTTAAACTATTTTTAAATAACGTTCCGGTAAAATAAGTGAGCAATCTTGTGGAATGCATTTAGTTAGCCTGTGAGCTGTGACACCCGATTTAGTTCCATTAGTTTATGTTTAAACTGACGCTACAAAGATACAGGGTGCTACAAAATTTCAAATTAAAAACTCAAGGATCCGGTGTCAGTAGGCCTCAGCATTACTCTATCGCAAGGCATTCAAGTTTCTAACTTTGGTTGTAGCCCGATAGTTGGAACAATCGACACTGACGTTACCAGTGGCGAATCCAAGTGGTCCGGTCCCCCCTGCTCAAACCGGAGAAATGTAAGAAAAACTTCTAACACATAAATTCATTGCAATAACTGAAGCAAGATCCATTTCTTGTCCATACTTAACAAAAAAATACTCGATAGGGATGGCAATGCTGAGTTGAGGTGGGAATAAACATCTTCTCCAAAATTATCTTGTTTTGTAAATGCAGACGAATTAGTTTAAAATTTGTGATTTTCTTTGTTTTAAGGTTTACCAGCTTGTGATAAAAAGGCTTAAAATTTTACCAATAACCACCGCCCTCACAGCCAATCTGCTCATTTACGCAGCCAGTTTAATCATGTTTTTGCACTGCTAATTTCTATGCCACAAATCAAAAGAAATCAATTTTGCTAAAATATGCCAAAAATTAAATTATTTTTGCACAAAAATAGCAAAATCTTCGAGCGCTGGGGGCTCCGCCTTCATACCCCCTACCCTACGAATGTTGGGGGCGTTGCCCCCCAACCCCCAATGGCATCCTGCGGCAGAATCTGCATTTATTTTATTGATGATTTGTTTGTTGTTAGTGTTTATGCGACGTACTGGTACTCAATATTCTGGCTATTGTGAAGTGTTTAACTGTTTGACCGCATGTCAAACAATGTTAATAGTAATGACTGTACGTACAATATTAAAAGTGGCGTTTGAAAAAGCTGCCATCCCCCACCTCTTTTGCCCTTCTGAAGTTTCGACACCCCTGCACGCTACAATACATAAACACAAACAATTCTTCATATTTTTTACTTTATTTTAATTTTTAGTTCGTGATTTCAATTTTTGCTCTTATTTTTGGTACATAATCCGGATGATTCCAAATCCTGATGAACCTCCTGTAAGATTTTCAATCGTAATTTTGAACTATGACGTGCACTCTTTATAGAAATCGAATTTTACTTAACTTTGAAGATTGTTAGAGTTTATTTCACTTTTTACTAACAGTAACTGGGTCAAAATCTCAATTGATCAGTTTTGTAGCTAATGCAAATGCAATGCACGACAAAAAAATTATTGAATCCATAGTACACATTTCTAAGTTAATGAAAGAAGCACCGTACGTACTAAGTTGTCCGTAATAGTGACGATAGTAGTACAATTTACAAAAAAGTCATTAAAACACAAAGCAAACTGCGAAGAAAGTTTGATAGTTGCTCAAAACTTAGGAAAAAAATATTTGACACATCTTGACCTCAATCTAAGCCTTGATTTTGTTTTGATAAATTAACCAAGACAGACCCATAAACAACCGAAACAAATGTTAAAATGCATTTGATAGTATAACAAGTTTCTGAGATTTTTTATCTTTATTGGCTTCAACGAACCCCATTAATCACAAATTATTAAACATCTAAAAAGTTTCTCTCCGGTGTGAATTCACATGTGTCTTTTCCAATCTCCAGATTTTGAAAGCAATTTTTAAAACAATTTATTACAAACTGATAATGTGAAAAGTTTCTTTTCAGCGTGAATTCGCATGTGTCTTTTTAAAATATGCCCATATCGTGAAAAGAAATTAGCACCAACTGAATGTGGAAACCATTTCTCTCCAGTGCCAATCCAAGTTTGACTGTTCGTTTTTCGAGATTGTTAAAATGATTTATCACATATTGAACTTCTAATAAGTTTTTCTTCAGTATGAATTCGCATCTGCCTTGTTCAATTCCTGGATGCTAAAAATGATTTATCACAAACCGAACACACAAAAGGTTTTTCTCTAGAGCGAATCCGCATGAGTTTTTTCAAATCCTCAGATACTGAAAATGATTTATCGCAAACTGAACATACAAACGGTTTCTATCCGGTGTGAATCTGCATGTGTCTTTTCAAATGCCCAGATACTGAAAATGATTTATCACAAACTGAACATACAAACGGTTTCTCTCCAGTGTGAATCCGCATGACGTGAGTTTTCAAACTTCCAGATACTGAAAATGATTTTTCACAATGCGAACATGTAAATGGTTTTTCTCCTGTATGAATTCGCATGTGTTTTTTCAAATTTCCAGAGTCTGAAAATGATTTATCACAAACTGAACATGCAAAAGGTTTCTCTCCAGTGTGAATTCGCATGTGTCTAGTTAAATTTCCAGATACTGAAAATGATTTATCACAAACTGAACATCTAAATGGTTTCTTTCCAGTGTGAATCCGATTGTGTTTTTCCAAATTCCTAGAATTTGAAAACGATTTATCACAAACTGAACATACAAAAGGTTTGTTTCCGGTATGATTTTGCATGTGGACTTTTAAATTTCCAGATTGTGAAAATGATTTATCACAAACTGAACATACAAACGGTTTCTCTCCAGTGTGAATCCGCATGTGAGTTTTCAAAAGCCCCGATACTGCAAATGATTTATCACAATGTGAACATGCAAACGGTTTCTCCATAGTATGAATTTGCATGTGTTTTTTCAAACCCCAAGATTGTGAAATTGACTTATCACAAATTGAACATGCAAAAAGTTTCTTTTCAGAGTGAACTCGCATGTGGATTTTCAAATTCCCAAACTGTGAAAATGATTTATCACAAACTGAACATGCGAAAGGTTTCTTTCCAGTGTGAATCTGCATGTGTCTAGTCAAATTCCCAGATTGTGAAAATGATTTATCACAAACTGAACATGCAAAAAGTTTTTCTCCAGTGTGAATCCGCATGTGGACTTTCAAAATCCCACATTGTGAAAATGACTTATCACAAACTGAACATGCAAAAGGTTTCTTTCCAGTGTGAATCCGCATGTGGACTTTCAAATTCCCAGAGTGTGAAAATGATTTATTACAAAGTAAACATGCAAAAGGTTTCTCTCCAGTGTGAATTCGCGTGTGACTTTTCAAATGCCCAGAATTTGAAAATGATTTATCACAAACTGAACATGTAAAAAGTTTTTCTTCGCTGTGAATCCGCATGTGGACTTTCAAATATCCAGATTGTGAAAATGATTTATCACAAAGTAAACATGCAAAAGGTTTCTCTCCAGTGTGAATTCGCAAGTGACTTTTCAAATGCTCAGATTGTGAAAATGATTTATCACAAATTGAACATTCAAAAGGTTTGTCTCCAGTGTGAATCCGCATGTGTATCTTCAAATGCCCAAATTGTGAAAATGGTTTATCACATACTGCACAAGTGAAACGTTTTTGTGCAGTAGAAATCCTCATGATAATTTTGATACTCTAGCTTGAAATGTAAACCTACCACCTGATTGCAAGTACTGTAGGCAAGTTTATCTAACTTATTCAGCAGCCATACAGTCGCTGGACGGTAACAACCAGTAATATTACTTTAGCAGCGCATTCACTAATGGTGTAGCGTACCTGCTACATTGACAGATGACAACAAACCACAGAGCAAAACATTAAAACAAAGCTACAACGTAATATTGCAAGGGATATTCTGGGACTTCGAGACAGTACCCAACTTTTATTGAAGTTTATTGGGTTTTAAAATAGTCACCAAATTGCTTTCAATAAATTTGTAGAAAATGTGGTTGTTGACAGTCAGATCAATAATGCAAAGTGCTCCTATCAAATCTTGTTTCACTAACTCTAACAGCTTTGTGGTTATTTGAGTTTAAATTTTGAATATCTTAAAGTTATCAAAAATAATCGAGTAACATCAATCAAAAAAACTCACATGAGTATAAAACGCCGAAACTCAGCAGCCAGCACTCTGTAAGAGTTCTTAACAGTTTTTCACTCTAATTCACTGTAAATCTATCTGAATTTATCAAACGCAGTTACTGAATTTAAAAAGCTATCTGAATTTATCAAACGCAGTTACTCGACAGGAAAGTGATAAAATGTGTAATGAAAAATTGCTTAATAGAAACTTACGTTAATAAATTTCAAGCTAGTATAATGAAGTAAACTTCATAAACTTTCGTGTTAGCTGTAGAGGGAGACCCTAATTTGGAAACACGCTGTATGTTAAATCCATTGTTTTAATATTTAGCACTAAAACTTTCTTAATTACGTTCTTCAAAAACATTTAACCACAAGAAAAAGGTAGGCTTTTCTCAACGTCACAGGTGACAGTTACGTAAAAAAAAGCTTGGCCATTTAGCTGAAATCCATCAAAGCAATTAGGCTCAATTACTTCAACCCTTTGACTGCTGCGAGTTCCATTTTGGGGAAAAGACAACAAATTTGTAATCCCTAAATCTGAATTTTAAGCTGTTCTGTACAGCAACTCATTCTGAGAATTTCGGCCATCTAGTTTAAGGCATAAA
Source organism: Trididemnum nubilum (assembly GCA_963965965.1). Taxonomy (NCBI): domain Eukaryota; kingdom Metazoa; phylum Chordata; class Ascidiacea; order Aplousobranchia; family Didemnidae; genus Trididemnum; species Trididemnum nubilum. Next base: position 36,026,140 of record OZ014481.1, on the reverse strand, counting down.
ATTCTCATGCATTCAAAGTCTTTTTGTAAGGCTAATCTTGCAACATGGTATTAGAAATTTTGTCTTGTTGTATCTTTTAACCTATTTTGAAAGCTTTTATGTCTAGCTGGAATTGTTAAAAGTTTTAGGGGACTCAATTGGCTAGCTTGCCTCAATGCTGCTCCTTCAAATTTTGTCGTGTTTTATTTTTGATTTGTATAAACCTGTCTAAGAAAATTGTTTATCTCCAGTATATTTTAATTTAGCTTTTGGGGGGTCTTATTTGGGGGCTTTCCCTGAACGTGGCACCCAAACATTTTGTCGTATTTTATCTTTTTTGCTATAACCTATCTAGAAATTAAATTTTGTTTAGCTTGAGAGGTTAAAAATTTTAACGGCTCGATTAGGGGTGAAAGCACCACCTCCAATTGGACAGCAGCAAAATTAATCATGTTTCAATTAAATATCTTTGAAATTTTAGTCGTCTAGCTTAAGTGTCACAAAAGCCTAAATTTTGAGAGGCTTTTTTGACTTAAAAGTCTAAACTTAGCAGGGTCGCTCGAGGACCCCCCAAACAAGGCATCCCAAAATTTTGTCAAATTTTATGCGTTTCAAATTACCTATGCTAAAGTTTCATCTGTCTAGCTTGAGTGGTAAAAATGTTTGATTTTTGGAGAACTCGTTTGAAGGGCCAATCGTGGCACCCCAAAATTTTGTCATATTCTATCTTTTAATTACCTATCTTGAAAATTTCATTTGTGTGCCGCAAGTGGTTAAAACTATAAAATTTTCGAGGACCTGTTTGGGGAAAACCAATTGAAGTAATCCCAAATTTTTTTCAAAGTTTATGTTTCATCTATATTTACTTATCCATAAAATTTTATGTTTGTAACTTGCATATGGAAAAAATTCGAAATTTAGAGGACCTGTTATGGGGAATCCTTTATTGTAGCAGCTCCAAACTGTGTCATTTTCGGTTGTGCTGTTACATAAACCTATTTTTAAAACTTCACGTGTCTAGATTAAGTGGTTAAAATTTTTGAATTTTGGGGGGGGTCTTTGTGGCACCCGCAAATTTTGTTTTATTCTATTGTGACATTATATTTTCCTAACCTGAAAATTTATGTGTTTAGTTTAAATGGTTAAAAAAGTTTGAATTTTGGCGGACCCGTTTGTAACCCCCCATTTAGGTACTCCCAAATTTCTGCGTATTTTTTGTGTAGTTATATTAACCTATCCAAAAAATTTCATTTGTCTAGATTAAGTGTCAAAAAAGTTTGAATTTTGGAGGACCCATTTGGGGGAACCCATCATTTCGGCATTTTAAATTTGATCATATTCTAACTTTGTTACGTCACCTATCCTGAAAATTTCATATGTCAAACTTAAGTGATTAAAAAATTTGAATTTTCGCTGACTGTTTGAGCGAGATGCCCAATTTGGGACCCCAAATTTTGTCAAATTTTATTTTTTTTTATAGCTTGTATTTACCTATCCAAAAAATTTCTTGTGCTTAGGTTTAAGTAGTCAAAAAGCTCGAATTTTGGAGATATTGTTTGACGGAGATTCTCCCAACGTGGCACTCTCAATTTTGGGGAAACGGTTTTTCTTGATCCCAACAATGGCTCAAAGTTTGAATATTGTGCATATAGCGGTTTAGAAATAGATAGCTCGGGAAGAAAACTAAAACGGATAAAAAAAAACGGAGTTTAAATTGGGGAAATAAACAAAATTAAAAGATGGTTGATAGGGTGTTCAAAAACCACAAACCTGTTTTCATAATGTGGGTGCTTACCGAGATATACCGGTTCAATAAGTCTACGTTTTGGCCCGTAACTTTCCGGTCACGTGACCAGACGCCCCAAACTTGGTATGCATAAAGCCTTTATTAGCACCCACGTTGTGGCCGAATTTCAGCTTTGTACGTCAAGTGGTTTTGAGTTAAAAGCAAAGTAATAAATTTTCGATCAATAAATCGCCATTTTTTGCTGTTTTTTTGGGGGGGGTTCTACTTCATGATCACGTGATCTAGGACTCTCAAAATCGGCAATCATGACGATTTCATTTATTTGCATGTTGCAGCCAAAGTTTAACTATCTAGGCTTAACCGTTTGTTAGTTATAAGCAAATCAAATAAGTTTTGACGCGCGCTCGCGCGAAGTCCCAATCAGTGCAGTAGCGTAGCCAGGAGGGGGGTGGGGGGGGCTATAGCCCCCCCATTGGCATGTCGGCCAAAATGCTATTCAAGGCTACGCGCCTGAATAAGTGTTAAAATATTTCAAAGTGAACGTGGTGATCCCAACGTGATTAAAGGGCGTCATTGTTGAATAGTGTCTTGCCCTTATCTACGAGATGGAGGTAGAGACCCAGCAAAAAGGGCCACAGGACCTTAAGATGTCAAGTAATGTTTAAAGGTTAGATTTGCTGATCAAGTCTTAATCATTGTACAGTAGATCTAAAGTAAAAAACAACATTTTGTGAAGATCTTTCACCGTTTTTGGCTTGGTGCAGAGGGTGAGAAGCAAAAGGAACAGAACATCATACAACAGTATTTTAAAAGGAACCTTTTGCAGTATTATAAGCCTACTGTATTAAATCAGAAAGCTATACGATGCACATAATTTTGTAACTGCGAAGCATTTACAACTTTAAAATCATGGTTAAATCAAAGTCCGTTTTAGCTGGGTATACCACCGAAAAATCACACACATTATTCTAAGTACTTAAAAAAATTACCCTTTTGCATTGGTTTCCAATAATATAACAGCGGTGGTGTAGCAGTACTACAACAAAGTTAAATGAAAGACACTGAATGATAAATATGAAATAATAAGGAATAGACCAAAGTGTTAAGCAAGAAACATACCAGATTTTAGCTCTTCAGAGACTGTTTTTTGCGCTGGAATGAACTCAAAAATGATATAAAGCATCTTTTGAAACATTTATTTAAGGAGATAGGGGATAATTTATCTAAGAATGAAATTCACAAATCAGTAAAAACTTTAAAAGATAACCAAAAAAATAAGCAATTAATTTTGATCGCTTGTTGAAAAATGCTAACATACGTTCAATCAAAAAGCAATATACAGGGTGGGCCAGAAGTTAGGGGGCAGTGATACACAAGCACTGATTGTATCACTGCCCCCTAACTTCTGGCCCACCCTGTATATAAATCGCAGGGAGGGAGCTGTTCAGTATTAGTTAGTTACCAATCACTTTTCTCAAATCTTGTTCCATTACAAACCAAATTATTTGTCTCTGTAAATACGGAGACGAATTTGATTACTTCTTGTAAGCTATTTTGACCTTACAAATTTTTTTGATTTGTTAACTAGTATATAGGGAATTGAAATTTTACCGTTAGCTTGTATATAAAGAAATTGAAATTTCTCTGCAGAGCCCACTTTAGAAAGCAGTTTAATCATGCTTTTGCTCATCTAATTTCCATGCCACGTTTTAAAATTACTATTTTTGATCAAAATAAAGTTATTTCTGCAAATTTTTGCAAACTTCAACTAAAAGTAAATTATTTTGCAAAAACACACAAAAACAACAAATTTTAATGCGCAAGCCCAAAATTAAGTTATTTTGGCAAAACAACAACACTGAATTTACAAGTGCTAGGGGCTCGACCCCCAGAGCACCGTGCCTCCGGCAGTATCGCTCTCAGACCCCCATTGACCTCCGAGGACCCCCTCTCGAAACGCCACTCCCCATTGCAGATTTCTGGCTATGCGCCTGAATTAATGAATGTTGGTTTAATCTAAAAGAACCAGTTTTTCTATAGCAACAGCAGGCGCCTTGCAAATAAAAACAAGTCTTACTGTAACTGCACTGTGCCCAACTGCACATACAAAAATGTCAATCTACAAATAAAACTTTGTCTCGTTCTCACTTCAAGCAGCTGAACTCGAAACAGACTCCTTTTTTAATAATAAGTCATTTATGATGTTTTTGACGTTTGCAGGCAAAAGTTTTAACGTTCACTGGACCTGACCGGTAATCCAAAGGCTGCAGGTTCGAATCCGTGGGAAGACAACTTTTTCGCATTGCTTGCTTTTAAGTAATCGCCGTTCTGGTGGCTCTTCCTTAGGCTTCCGCTCTGATACCCTTTAGGCCAGAATCAAGCAAAACAATTAGAGACTATTCCTTCTAAATCTGCAACGAGCTTTTAGCTTCTAAAAATCTTTTCTTAATCTGCAGACACGTGGTTAGTGGTTTTGTAGCCTGTTGTAAAAACTGTGGGAAAAGACTACAGCAAAGCCAGAGAAAGCACGTGAGTGACGCGTGTTTGCTGCGTGATGCAAGAAAAAGCGTGCGGCGCACACAATTAGATCTTCGCTACTTAATAAAGACATATATTTTTATCCGGCGATTTACGGTATCACAGCACATCAAATTCATTGATTTGTTTTTATCTCAAACACGGCGCAACATAGAAAGATAAAATTGGGACACAATTTGGAATAGATCAAACCCGCACCATTAAACGGCATCAAGCCACAACGAATGCAACGTACACAATCGAAAAATGCTTGGATACATGACACCTAATTGCGTAGTCCCCCAATGACACATCGACAAAAATACGCAATAAAAGTACTACTTTTTCTCATTTCTGAAGAAGCTTTTTGCAGTGATATGGACTCTGAAATGATTTGAAACCACTTTTTCTCAACATTTACGGCGTGTCAGTGCGCTAACATTCGTCAAAATAAAGCTTACTAATCAATAAAAACCTAAATGGTTAAAAATAGGCAATAAAGCTTGATATCTTGCTGCAAAATGCTTAAGGTAGAATTGGCGCAAAACACTATGCTTCTTTAAAAATAAACAAAAATTATGAGATAAGGGGTTCAATTTCAGTGACGTGCAGTGAGGCTTTTGGTTGGTGAGGCACAATTTTTTTCACACACATGTTTGTAAAAAAATTATTTAAGACAATAAATGACAAGCAAATAATTGTTTTCATAGCCATTAAACGAAAACCAAATTTTTCGATAATTAATTATTCGTTTAATTTTTGCTGTTCAGTTAAAACCAAATCAATTCTTGAAGTTTTGAAAATCTACAAAGGTAGCCTAGCCTATTATTTGGTTTTGAATGTGGACGCTATTGAAGTTTTCGTGCTTGCTAAGCCTTCTTGGCAAATTCTCTAAGTCACAAAAACCCGGCTTCCGTCCCAACATTATTATTTGCTGAAAACATGAAAGCAAAAATGAAGATTTTTATAGCGCAACCACTCTTTTCTTGAGTACAGTTCTACTCTTTCTGAATTGAGGGGTTCTTTCGTAATGATATCTCGAGCAAATCATTTAAATTGGTTTTCTTTTAGCTATAACTTCAAGTTTAGACTAAAAACTTAGTTTAGAAAGTCTCTCAGCTTTGAGACTAAATTTTCTTCCATTTTAGTTCATTTTCTCGAATTAAATTGTTTTTATTTCGCTAGAAAAATAACTTGTTCAATTTTGCAATGAACGAAAGACTTCCAAAAAACTGCTTAACTTTTTCTCGTTCTATGACGTCACAGGTGAGGCGCGCCGCAAAATCAGATAGATTTAAAAGCATTATGCGTTGTCCGCAATTTGTCTGAGAAAAAAAGGCATACTTTTACTTTGTTCATTAAAATTTCCTGAGCTGAAGTGAGGCACAATTGACAATGCCTCACTTCGCATATTTGAAGCGATGCTCAATGGCACGCCGTAGTGATAGCAATATTACACCGAATAGTTTGAGCGTTTTAATGCGAAAGACATAACATAAAAGCAGTGAATACACAAAAAAAGTAAATATGACAAAAATTAATAAAGCTTTTGATAAATATTTTGATTTGTGTGAAACCATTTTATTTTAATTATATGCTTTATTCTCGTTTTCCTTTGCACAATTCTACAGGTGAGGCACGGCCTCACCTGCCTCCCTTGATCGCACGTCCCTGTTCAATTTTAATTCTGCTAATTACCGGTAATAATCAATTTTCTCAAATCTTGTTAGATCAGCTCCTCTACCCAACCTATCTTTATCTTTATCATTAGCTATCTTTATAAAATGCAGACGAATTAAATTCATAAGTTTGAGTTTTTTTGAACTATAAGATTTTATGATTCACCGGCTTATGATTGAATTAATGATTTACCGGTTGAATGATTGAAATAATAAAAGCTATTGATTGAAATAATGCTTATGACTGAAATAATGATTAAAATATTGATTTTTATGATTTACCGGCTTATCACCGCCCACATACTCCATTTACTCAATCAGTTTAATCTTGTTTTGCAGCACTAATTCTATTCCACGTTAAAAAAAGCTTTTATTTATACAAAAACAAGCTTAAAGTTATCCTTGCAAAAAAATTGCAAAATCTCCGATGGCTATGAGTATCGTCGCCCCAAGCCTCGAAATAAGATCGTCTCATTGGAGATTTCTGGCTACGCGTCTGACGTCACCTAACGTATTTGTCCCCGCTACATCTCGGCTTTTCTGTTTTGAATCTTGGTTAATTGATTATGGCGTTTGGTTCTAAAAACCATATCAAAGTTGGTAAGGTACAGAAAAAGGTAGTAAGTAAAGTTCTTCGCTAACAAAATCAATGCGGCATTTAAGAAAGGCAATTTTAAAACTGAGTTGCTATACACCACGGCTTCCCAAACTGGGGGTCGCGACCTCCCTAAAGGTCGCGTAACGGCCTTCAGGGGTCGCTGGGAGTATAGTAATTTTTCAAGGTAGTGTAAAATTGGTATATTCTGAGCGACCCTTTACTGCCATTAAAAACTCGTGTAAATCTGCTACACGTCATTTTTAACTTAGCAGTAGATTCTACTTTTTAATTAAGCGCTATTAAGTAGTGAAACGTTGTTGAACAATATTTTAATCATAAAAATCACAGCGAATGTTATTGTAGTAAGTTTTGTTGAATAATGTATTCTTAAACAATGTTATTGTAATAAGTTTTGTTGAGCAATGAAGACAGAGCAATGGGGGAAGGCCTATGAATACATGAAGACAGCAGGTAAACTTTTCCCCAATATGGAGGCGGCTAAACTCCCCCCTCACATTGGCCTGCCGCAAAAAATTCAGAACAAAGAAAATACCACGTTTTAGCTTTTCTGAGACTGTTTTTTGCACCGGAATAGACTCAAAAAATAATTTAAAGCATATTTTGAAACGTTTATTTAGGGTGGTAGGGGGTTAATTTGTCAGAAATTAAACTCATTGTTACAGCAACTTTCACATTACGTAATTTTGGTTATCTTGTTTTTGTTTTCTCAAAAAATTTACCATGATATCACATGTTTACTACGAATTGTAGTGTTTTGTTAGGAAATTCGGATACCCGCTGTTTATTACGTAGTGTTTTGTCCGTTAGGATGTGGCATAGTTTTCAATAAGTAAGAATTTTCATTTTACGTGTTTTTGGATGCATACGTATCTCGACGCCAAGTTACGTAGTTTTGGTCGTTTTCTCCTTACTTGTCTACGAACTTGGAAATTTACTAGGCGACTTGCCGCTGGGTTAGGTTATTTTGGGGCTTATTTACAGCGTTTGCTCACTTGTTTTTCCGGAAACCTTTCCGTTTCTCCCCTTGTACCTTCACGAAATTGACCACGTGCCTTTGGCCTATATAAACGTTGGTGTGTTTCCTCTGGATTTAGTGTTGAACTGGAGTGTTGGACAGAAGTGTTGAATTATCGTTGGCCGTGCCCCATAGTGTTGGTCTGCACGGCAGGTTGAGCTGACTTATGTTCTGGAATTGCTGCACTGGGCAGTCTTTTCCGAAGAAGTTAGGTGCTGTTCGATTCGCTGGGTATTGAAGAGCGGCTTCCAAGTCAAGAAGGACGAAGAGCTGCATCACGACGAGTTGTGAATTGGGTCGAAGAAGTCGATTGCGTCACACTCGTTTGCGAAGACAGAAGGTTGGTTGTCCTCGCGTTTTGGAACCAGCTAAGAATCGCTCACCACTCTCCGCTACGTGAAGGAAGCGTAGTACGGTATCGCCGTTATTGGATTGACGCCAGCTACCAGTTTTCACTCAATCAAGGACTTTGGTCGATTCCTGTTTGTTCCATTGCCGAAGACAATTTGGTTCTCAGTTTAGACTTTGTTGGACTTTGGCCGTGGTTGGTTGAAGGAAGGTACTTTCTTAGACTCCTTTTCTCTAAAGTAAGTTCTCTCTTTTTTGTAACCTTTTAAAGTATTTTTTGAGATTCATAGTTTGGGGTTTATTGTTGAATTCATAAATTAGTGGGATATTTATTGGGTTTAATTGCCGCCATTTGCTATTTTATATGTGAGTAGGATTATACTATTTGTGTAGGACTAGAATTTGCTTTGATTAAATTTGTGCCTTTTTTAATTTGCTTTTTGCTGCTAACGATTGAACCAAGCTGTTTTAAATTTTGACGTAATTTATTTGTTTTCTTAAGCTTAACAGATTTCTTTGATTGATTTAACTTAAGCTGTGCGTCGTGTTTTCTTAGAGCAGAGCGCATTCTTAGACTTCAAACCGCAAGTGTAATTTGTCAGAGGGCAACCGCAAATTACGATTACACTCATATATCAGGAAAAAAAACTTTGAAACATAGGCCAAAATTAGTACTCAAATTTGATCGCTTATTAAAAAATGCTTAATCTAGGTTTCATCAAAAATTGTATACGCTCAGAAATAGGGGGAAGGGGGCTTCAGTATTAGTTAATTACCAATCACTTCTCTCAAACTTCTTCTATTAGCCCTTCTAATTTTATCTTTCTCTATAAAACATAATCGAAATAGATTACTCCCGGTAAGTTTTATTGAACTACGGTTAAGGATTTTATGATTTAACAGCTTTAGCAAAAGCTGCCTCCCACATAGCTCATTTCGCAACCAGTATAATCATGTTTTTACTCAGCTAGCTTCTCTGCCACGTTTTAATAGCATTGATTTTTATCAATGTAGGCCAAAAATTAGGTTACTTTTGTCACAAACGTACAAAAGTTTCGAGCGCTGGGGGTTCCGCCCCCAGACTCCCGTAACAGCCCCCCATAGCAGAATTTTCATTACGCGCCTGGCTGTAGAAGCGGTAGTTTAATAGAGGAGTAGGAGCGTAATACATTTATAGTTGAGTAGAGGTATAATTACCATACTACTACTACTGGTAAAATTCTAATTAATAGATAGCTGGTAAAAAAAGTCTCACGATAACATAAGCGCATTGAGGATGATATTGGAGCAGCGATAAAGACAAATGCAAACAGGATATTTGCAAAATATGTTTGCGTTTTCTACGCATTGGGTACCGGTGCCTTGCTATTATTTTTTTCCATTGAATAATTACCACAAATACACAGCTCACAGTGTTTAATATCTTAACCGCGAAGGGTCGCGGAAATTTTTAGGGGTCGCGCGCAAAAAAGTTTGGGAAGCCTTGCTATACACTATGCAAGCCAAGGCGGCATCAGCTCGAAATGGTTGAGAAGGACAAAATCAACAAGATGGAGCTTGCTGAGAAGCGAATTGAGCGACCGACGCATGTTGAATAATGAATTCTCAAAACACTTTATGCTTTCCCGCTAAGAGAGCAGTTAAAAATATTTTCTTTTGCCTAACTCACGATGGTTTGGAATTTTAAACAGTGTTAAAATATATTTACCAACTTAAATCAAATTCAATTAAAGGGGTTCAGGGCAAGAGCACTTGGGACATTGCTTCTCAAAATGAACAATGATTTATTGATAATATGACAATAAATGGACGATTCGAGCCGTCGTGACACGTTTCGTCCTGGCTCAAGGGACTCTTTAGGCGACAAAAGCCAATTTTCTTTTATTAGCCAAAGAAAATTTTAATTAGAGTCTGTACCCCTTACCGTTTTCCAATGCAATATTGCTACTTCGAAACTTTTCGCCTACAACTTACCGACCGCTGTTATCCAGTAGGCTACTCACTCACTACTTAAAACCTTCAAACGTTACCACTGGTAAAATCTACGACATACTGTATTGCTAAAATCTACAGACTAGGGTAGGCCTACCACTGCTAATATTGCAATTTGGTCTACATTAAGTTCAGTTTGAAACCAATTTAGAGATTTTTACCTAGCAATAGCTCTTTATTGAATCTCTACAGAAGGCAACGCAATACTAATATCTGGTTTCTGTTTGAAGATAAGCGTTTCTTTAATGTAGAGTCCCACACCTCCTGCTTTCGTTGAGCTATCGCAATGCAAAAATGCATATCCAGTCAAATGAATATTTGAGTTGATTATGCCGTTGGTCAATTTTGTTTCTGTGATAGCAATAATGTCCGGTAAGACTGATAATTCCGACAGATACGATGCTAAATGGTCAAAATTTTTTTGGAGACTGCGAATATTAAAATGCATAATGAAGAGTGTTTCTGTTTGTGCACTCAGAAAGTTATTTAGCGATTGTTGATCGTAGTAATTGCAATTATCAAAAAAGTCAGTATAGCATGGATTAACTACAGGCGTTTGCGAAGTCAATGAATTACGATTATTAAGCTCTGAAGTTTCATTAGTGGTCGACCTAGATTTGCAGTGTAGACAAAGAGCGTAATTTTGTTTGGAGGAAGGATTAACCGCAGGGAGTAATTGTCGAGAGAGGCAGTTTTTGTGAAAAATTCGTAAACAGATTTCACAACTGTAACAACTAGTATCGCTTTCGCATGGTTTCGCACACATAGTGCAAATAGTTTTAGAAGTCATTATGCTGTTGAATAGGGTGACACTAAGAAAATTACGTGCAGCACAAAAAACAGTAACAAGCACATTAGACTATTTATCCTTCTTACTTTTAACGCCATCTTGACTGTCAATGTTTTCGTTGATTAACAGGGGTTTGTAGTCTAGCAATCGAAAGTTCACATCAATGTCGAGTTTGAAGAGATCATCTGGTGATGACACCATAAGCCATTCTCCAACGCCTTCTTGTAGGAGTTGTGTACAGGCATCCAACTAATTTAACGAGTGATTATGAGGAATTTTCTGCACGGCTTTATGACATTTTTTCCAGATTGAACTCTAAGCACTGCCCCTTTTATGCGGTCGGCGACTATAACATTGATTTAACGGCTGTTCAGAGTAACAATAATGTTAGAAAATACGTGAACAACATGATAAGTTCTCCATGCAAGTGTGCAATCGATTTACCTACTCGCATTACAGACCATTCGAAAACCCTTCTTGATCACATTTATGTTAATGATAATAAGCATTCTTACATTAGTGGCGTAGTTTTATCTGACTTGAGTGATCATTACGGAACCTTTATTGCTACTCTTGTGAAAAAGAACATGAAAGAGGTGCCCAAATATTTGCATCTCCGAGACATGTCCAGGTTTGAACTTGAAGGGTTTCTGCAAAACTTGCAAAATAATTTAATTGAGGCTAATATTAACACAAATGAAAGCGTTCACGTTCAGTTCGAAAAATTTTTGGATATTTTTTGCAGATGTGTTAATAGCAATGCTCCACTAAGGAAAGCATCAAGGAAAGAAAAGAAATTGCATAGAAAGCCATGGTTATCGAAAGGGCTACTAAAATCTATTAAACGGAAAAAAGAACTTTTTGTTAATCTGCATAAACATCGTAATGAAGAAAATCTCAAAATCTATAAACTCTTTCGCAATACACTGAACAGAACAATTAAATCAGCAAAACAAAACTACTATAAGGAAAAAATTGGCGCCAATAGAGACAATCAAGAAAATTTGTGGAAAATAGTTAACGAACTGGCACAACTAAAAACTAAAAGCAAAACCTTTCCCACCGACCTCGAATGTGAGGAGGGAAAACTTCAAAACCCAATTGCTATTTGCAACAAGATGAATAGCTATTTTGCTGGAATTGGGGAAAAATTAGCTGAATCGATCCCTCCTGTAAACAAATCACAAATTACAGAGTCTGTAACAAATATCGGGAATTCTTTTTTCTTTTCCCCATCCACGCCTGAAGAGATAACTTCAATTATACACTCCATGAAACTAAAAAAAGCAGTTAGAGAGAATGATATTGACACAAAATTCTTGAAATACAGCATTCAGGTCATTTCTCCCTACATTAGCGAACTTTTCAATTTATGTGTTGAACACGGAGAATTTCCTAATGTGCTTAAAATTGCTGAAGTTGTGCCTATACATAAAAAAGGGGACCCGAATCAATGTACCAATTACCGACCAATATCACTCCTATCTCCCTTCAATAAAATTATAGAGAAACTTATTTACATTCGCATCTATTCTTATTTAGAGAAATACGATTTACTAACTAAACACCAATTTGGTTTCAGGAAAGGCACATCAACCATTCATACCATAGGCAAAATATATGACAAATTGTTAAGTAACATTGATAATAATTTGTACACATGTTGCGTGTTTTTAGACTTAACAAAAGCGTTTGATACGGTGGACCATACTGTATTACTAGAAAAAATGAAATGTAATTTTGGAATTCGTGGCATATCTCTTCAACTACTTAAAAGTTACTTAACTAACAGGCATCAGTACACAAAAATAGGCAACTGCAGATCTGATTTAACAAATATTACTTGTGGAGTTCCACAAGGCTCCTCCCTTGGCCCGTTATTGTTTCTTTTATACATTAATGACTTGCCTCATGCTAGTTTGTTCGATACTACTTTATTTGCTGATGATACCTATCTTATGCTTGCTGATAAAAATCCCATCGAGTTACAACGCAAAGCAACTAATGAACTAAGCAAGATTGATGTTTGGCTGAGAAGAAACAAACTATCACTAAACTTTTCCAAATCATGCTACATGATAATCAACAAGCAGCCCTATACTCCTTGCAAGTTTGATCTTAATTTATCACTTCGCTCCTTTTCACTGAAAAGAGAGAGAACTGTTAGATATCTGGGGTTATATATCGATGATTGCTTGAAATGGTCCTCTCATGTAAATCACTTGTCTCTCCAATTGGCTCGGTATGTTGGTATACTTTACAAGATTAGAGATTTTGTTACCCAGAAAACTCTCTGCATGTTGTATAATAGCCTGATATACTCCAGAATACAGTATGGTATACTCATATGGGGTACTGCTGCCAAAATGCAACTTCATGAATTGACAATTCGGTTAAATAATGTTATTCGTACCATAACCTATTCCAGAAAATATTGTTCAATTACTGTTCTATATAAAAAACTAAATTTTCTTAAACTCTCCGATGTTTACAAACTTGAATTAGGCAAATTTATGCATCAGCTTCATCATAACAAATTGCCAAAGACTCTGTACGACTCTCTAGTTAAATTAGATACGATTCATACTCATAATACAAGACAACTGCGTAAACAAGTATACTTCAAGCCGCAAGTCAAAAAATCAATAGCCAAAAACTTGCTAATTTATAGAGGATCAAAATTATGGGAAGAAATTAACGACATTGACAAAAACTTAAGTTGGTATGCCTTTAAAAAACGGTACAAAAAATTTTTAGTTGGCACTTATAAGTCTAATGACTAGGAAAGAACTGAGCATGACTGGCCAATTTCACCAGTCATGTGGATTTAATTAATCCATGCAGAATTTGATTAATCCATGCAGAGGAATTATCATTCATGTGGCAGAGATAGAGATGGTGCCTCTGCATGATTGATTAAATGTTGACAGTGCCATTGCAATAAAATGTTCTAACAAAATCGGTTGATCGAAACTGAACTAATGCATTTGCCTTGATAACTACTCTTTACAATTTAACTCTTGTGCTTCTAAAATTTACTTGTGCTATGATATATTGTGTTCTTCCAACTGTGACTATATTGCTGTCATCAGTATAATATTTTGGTTGCTCATTGGTCAATTGCTTGTGAACCTGTAATTGTTTAATTCCACCAACACTATCCCCAACTATAAATTGAAATAATTTGACAAGATCTGTGCTTTGAAATTTGCTGCTCTTCTGCTTTGTTTATCATTATTGTTTTTTTTCATTCTGAGCTTATATTTCCTTGCTAGTGGACGGGCAAACGTCACCTAACCAAAAGTAGCAATTTCTTCGAGTTTCAGTTGATTTAAATTCTATTGCTGCTTAGTTAGGACCTAACAAGCAGTGATAGTTGTCAAAAGTGTCTTATCTGAGGACAAAGCAACGCAACGCCGACGATGGCGCGAATGGAGCCACTGGCCTTCGATACTGTACTGCAGCTTTGAAGCTTTTTTTGCGCAGAGCAGCCTTGTCAGGAGCATCTAGACTAGAAAACCTCCGGGTTCATCGGTGCTTCCTGGCCTGATTGTGTTTTTGAATCTGTGCCCATTTGTGTGTCTTGCTTAAGCTTTTCAACTTTCAGGCAAATAAACTTATGTTATGTTATGTTATGTTATGTTATTGCCAAAAATTCAAAATGCTGCAAAACACTACGTACGTAGTGTTACAGCAACTTTCACATTACGTAATGGTAGAAAACCACAACAGCCCGGCGGAGCGGCCAAGCCTTGCTATGCTTTCTAGAACTACAATCCCTGGTAAACTAGATTCGAAACAGTCGTCAAGGATGTAGTCTCTTCTATTAACCCATTTGTGCCGAAAGTAGAAATACTTTCAGCTTTGATCTTGAAACTTACATGCGGCATAATTTAGACCTAAATATCTCATTAAAATTTATTTTTTTGAAATTGGGTGTCTACTTTTTGAGATAAATGCCGTCCTACATATAGGGCGCTAGGCAAATCCGTTATCAAAAATTCGTAAATTGCGCGTGCGCACAAAGCGTTTGACTGCGATGCGATACAATTACGGCATTTCCATTAGTCGTTTCTTTCAAGGTAATAATTAAGTATGCTGATGGCATAGAATTACAAAACAAACTTGTAATATTTTGTTTTATTGAAGTTTTGATTGCACTAAACGACAAAATCCTAAGCTACAGCATGACTAAAATAACCTACAGTCTTTACCGAATGTGATATTCTTTGAAGTATTTTCCATGAAGTCCGATATCACATTTTTCACATCTTGTAGTGGTTTTTGCATGGCAATGAGCGCAGCGGGCTTGCTTGACTTGAGGTACAACCCAGTGGTTATTACCATCATAACGAATATCAGATAGAGTTTGTTGAGGTCTCCCTCGCAGTCCTTTATGAGGCGGCTTGGCATACTGAGACAAGTAAGTCCTGGCAATATATCTTCGAAAATGTAGTAAACCATCGGATTTTCATAACAAATTTTTTGCAATCGCCATGCATTGTTGATGGAAATATCATACATATAGGAAACCAGGAAAAAATACCACTTTTTCCTCGCATTGCAATTCGATAGTTTGAAATCTTCTGGTCCATTCCGTCAACGCCTCCCTTATTTTCGTTATAGAGCTTGACCAAGTATGGCTGTTCAATTTGCACACTCTTCTTTTCAGAGGATGAATACCGAGAAGCGTTAGAAATGGGGTGAACTCCCGCCGCATCTGAGCACAAATTTACCACACTATTGTCATTCCATTTGGAAACAATTACACCATGGTTCGAATCGGTTTTGAAATCGTAGTTGCCTCTTCCTTGTTTTTTCAAAGCATCGTTAGAAATCAGCGGGCATTTTTTGGTTCTATTTTCACGAATTGTTCCTGTTGCTTTCACAAATTTGGCTTTCAACGTCGTTACCAGTTTTACGCTATTGAAGAAGTTATCGTAGCATAAGTGGAAAAATTTTCTGCCAAGGCTAGCTAAAACATCCGCAAACTTGGTGACAAGATTTTCTCCGAGCCCTAAGTTATTTTCTTGTGTCCGAGATGGATCAACTTTGCCTTGATAAGGATCAAACCAAACTAAGGACCCCAGCGGAGTGCCAGACCAAATCTTGAAATCAAACCATATAGGTTTACCTCTCAAAAACTGCTTGCATCCATGGCGCCCATAATACTCGCACATTGATTCGTCAAAGCTGTAAAACTCTTCATTCGGCGCATATTGTTGAAACTATTTATTCAGAAGTTTTATTAGAGGTCTGACCTTCGCGAACTTATCCGTGTCATCTAAGCAATTGTTGTCAGCTAAATGAAAGTTGGTAAAAATTGCTTCAAACTTATCTCTTCTCATAGCATTTGCGACCAGGGCATGATGCGTGTCAGTAGCATTTTCCCAAAAAAGTCTACGTCTTGCTGGAGCAAGATATCCAGATAAAACCAATAATCCAATAAAACATTTTATGTCATTTTTGTCCACAATCAAGCTTCGATTCTTTTCAGAAGCATATCTATTTGTTTCTTCTACAATCAGATTTAAAATCTCCTCATCAAAGAAAAGTTCAAAGTAGCCTTTTGGGGTTAACTTTTTAGCCCATAATTCTTCAATGATGGTATCATCTGGCACCCACTCCGGTAAGTCACTTTTCAGATCTGCTTTGGCCCAGGACCGAGATGGTGTATCAGTTTGCTTTCTTTGTTTCTTTTTTGGTGGTTCTTCAACAGTCTCGTCATTTGGATTGCTGCTTTTGTCAAGAATAGCTGGCGCTAAAAGCATGCTTCCCGGCAAGTTATTGACAGTTCTGGCGCCATCTTCATCTCCTGAATCTTCGTCTGTGATATAAGTATAACCCGTGGCATTTGTCAGCGGAAGTATTGTGAGGGAAAATTGTCCGTCTTCATTTCGATACGGCCGAGCGTTTTCTTCTGCTAAATCTAATAGTCTACTCAATGTTGCACGAGTCTTACTCTTACCATAAAATCGAGTAGATTTCATGTTAAATTTTCAAATACTCTGTAATAAAAAAAGCGTTTTTTTTATGTGCCCTTATGATTGCGAAAATTTTCAGCTAAAAATAGACTTTTATCAATTTTCTGACCACGCAAATACGGTGCCAATCGTTTTTTCGAAATTGTGTCAAATGCAACTTATTATTTTTTGTCGATGCAACAACAGTACAGTAACTCAATCATATCACTTCGATAGTAAGCTGCATTATCAATTACCTTACTACGAGGTATATAACTTGAAAATCCTACGAAACGACGAGTATTGGTACGGTAACTCAGATAATCTGCGCTCACCTTCATGGGCATGGCGTGACCCATGTAAATGACAGTGTTCATTATAAATCTGCAAGCAAAACTCGAAGTTGTTTTCTTTTCTCAATATAGTTCAAAAGAATTCCGGTACTATTGAAATAATTACTGTAGAACAACTATAAAATTATTTTGAAACCAATTATATCAACAATAAGTATTTGACATCAAAGGTTTGATGGCAAATAATTTTTTATTGTTCTTGTAATTACGAAATTCAGTGTAACTTTAGGTAGGTACGGTATTCTTTTGAACTATTGGAGAAGACAATCAACTTCGAAAACTGCACGCAGCTTTATTGTAAGATCAATAAAAATGCTTGACAATTGATGAAAAATAATTTTATTGATGTCAAATGATGTCGTTGTTCAGATAATTACCACTTATCAGAGTGTAAGCTTAAGAATCGCGGTTGGAATCAAACGCTTACTTTTGTACAGCGAGAGAATCATTGCCGCTGCCGGGACCGCCATTTTGCTATCGCTTGTGCCTAGCGACCTACATATAGGACACCGATATTTGAAACAAAATATACCGAAAACGGTAGAGAAAATAAAACAGCAAAAGTTATTTTAGAAATGGTTGTTGTATATAGAATAAATATAACAACAAAAATTTTTCCAAACTTATTTGCAACAATGCGATAATTTAAAGAATTCCAAGTGCACCTTCATTTTTTTGGCCGAAACAAAATTGCGCGTTTTCAAAAGCACACCATATTCTAACTAGAAATAATTTTTTCAAAAATGAAAATGAAGTTTGCGCAAAAAATAGCCGACTCATAGTTGCATTACAAGTTCATCTACCTCCATAAATGGGATGTGCGAAGCGCAATTTCAGTTTGAGTAGGTGTCCTACATGTAGGACGCTAGGCATAAATGGGTTAAGTATTGTAAGTTTCAAAAGTAGTTTTAAGTACAAATAAAATCCTGCTAACTTCACATTCAAAGTATTAAAAAGCAATCGCAAATTTAACCGAGGTTTCTCCTTCTTGTGAAAATTAAAAGCTCCTTCTTCCAACGCAAAAAAACAAAAACTGATTAAGAACGAAACAATTCTAAAAGGAAACGAATGAATTGTGCGCAAAACGGCAGCTGAAGAAAAAAAAAGGCTGTTTGTAATTTATGCCTTTAGCAGCTGCAACAGAAACAAAGCAAGCAATAATAAATGTGAACGAAGGATTAGAGATCGCTTTCAGCATGCGACAAAATAAATAGTGATTTAATCTAAAACTCGAAGAAAGACTTTTTAAGCCGATGCTGGAGCTCGTAATTTTGGTTATCTTGTTTTTATTTTCTCAAAAAGTTTTATTTTCTCAAAAAATATTAAAAATTTATTTTCTCAAAAAATGATATCATTTGTTTATTCCGAATTGTAGTTTTTGTTGGGAAATTCGGATACCCTATGAGACGCCGTTTGTGTACCCTAATTTGTGCAATGTTTTTTTGCATATTTAACTAAACAGTCATTTCAATAAAATATACAAAAATAAATATACAAAAAACAAGTGCAAAAACCATAATGCAAAAATTTTTGAATATTAATTACAACGTCCATAATTTGCGTAACGTTTTTTTGCGTATTTAATTAAATAGTCATTTTAAATAAACATACATAAATATACGCCGCAAAATAAACCGTTGCAAAAATAAATAAACAAAAAATGGTTATACAAAAATTTCTTGCGCAAAAATTTTTGACACAAAAAATAATGTTGCAAAAATAAATCCACAAAAATTTTGTGTTTTTATTTTTGCAACATCATTTTTTGGATCAAAATTTTTTGCATTACAATTGTTTGTGTCACAAATATTTGTACATTTATTTTTGACAGCAAAGAACGAACACACGCCGAAATAAATGTGCAAAATTTTGTGACGCAGAAAAGGTTGATGCAAAATTTCTTGTCTCATAAAAAATGCATGCAAAAATAAATCGTCAAAAATTTTTGACTATTTAGTTCGTGTCCAGAATGATAAAGGGCTGGAATTATGCGGGCGGAAAGGTACTGGCGAGGTATACAACTGGAACTTCAAGACGAAAGCTTCAGGCTGTACGGCAGCCTATAGTAAGGTACTAGCCCGCTTATGAGACCTCTCGTTGGGCTGGAAAATAAAGGTTCATTCACCTGTACCTTCTCGCCCACATAATTTCAACCTTTTATCATTATGGACACGAACTAAATAGTCAAATATTTTTGACGATTTATTTTTGCACGCGTTTTTTGCGCGACAAGAAATTTTGAATCAACTTTTTTTCAGTCACAAAATTTTGCACATTTATTTTGGCGTGTGTTCGTTCTTTGTAATCAAAAATAAACGTACAAATATTTGTGACAAAAACAATTGTAATGCAAAAAATTTTGATGCAAAAAATGATGTTTCAAAAATTTTTGCGCAAAAAATTTTTAAGTAGCAATTTTTTTATTTGTTTATTTTTGCATCGGTTTATTTTGCGGCGTATATTTTTGCATGTTTAATTAAAATGACTATTTAATTAAACATGCAAAAAAACGTTGCGCAAATTATGGACGGTGTAAAAAATATTCAAAAATTTTTTGCATATTTATTTTTGCACTTGTTTTTTTTTTGATATTTATATTTGCATATTTTATTGAAATGACTATTTAATTAAATACGCAAAAAAAAAACAAATCCACAAATTAGGGTACACCAAAGGTGCTCCATAATACCCGTTGTTTATTACGTAGTGTTTTGTGCTTTAGGATGTGCCATAGTTTTCAATAAGTTAGGATTTTCATTTGACGTGTTTTTGGGTGCTTGCGTATCACGACGCCAAGTTACGTAGTTTGATCATTTTCTCCTTACTTTTCTACGAACTTGGAAATTTACTAGGCAACTTGCCGCTGGGTTAGGTTATTTTGGGGCTTATTTACAGCGTTTGCTAACTTGTTTTCCCGGAAACCTTTCCGTTTCTCCCCTTGTACCTTCACGAAATTGACCACGTGCCTTTGGCCTCTATATACGTCTGTGTGTTTCCTTTGGATTCAGTGTTAAACTGGAGTGTTGGACTGAAGTGTTGAATTATCGTTCGCTGTGCCCCACAGTGTTGGTCTGCACGGCAGGTTGAGCTGATTTATGCACTGGACAGTCTTCTCCGAAGAAGTTGGGTGGTGTTAGATTTTCTGGATATTAAAGAGCGGCTTCCAAGTCAAGAAGGACGAAAAGCAGCAACTCGACGAGTTGTGAATTGGGTCGAAGAAGTCGATTGCGTCAAACTCGTTTGCGAAGACAGAAGGTTGGTTGTCCTCGCGTTTTGGAACCAGCTAAGAATCGCTCACCACTCTCCGCTACGTGAAGGAAGCGTAGTACGGTATCGCCGTTATTGGATTGACGCCAGCTACCAGTTTTCACTCAATCAAGGACTTTGGTCGATTACTGTTTGTTCTATTGCCGAAGACATTTTGATTCTCAGTTTAGACTGTGTTGGACTTTGGCCGTTGTTGGTTGAAGGAAGGTACTTTCTTAGACTCCTTTTCTCTAAAGTAAGTTCTCCTTTTTTTGTAACCTTTTAAAGTATTTTTTGAGATTCACAGTTTTGAGTTTTTTATTTGAATTCAGAAATAGTGGGATATTTATTGGGTTTAATTGCCGCCATTCGCTATTTTATATGTGAATAGGATTATAATATTTGCGTAGGACTAAAATTTGCTTTGATTTAATTTGCACCTTTTTTAATTTACTTTTTGCTGCTAACGATTGAACCAAGCTGTTTTAAATTTTGAAGTAATTCATTTGTATTCTTAAGCTTCATAGATTTCTTTGATTAATTTAACTTAGCTGTGCGTCGTGTTTTCTTAGAGCAGAGCGCATTCTTAGACTTCAAACCGCAAGTGTAATTTGTCAAGAGAACAACCGTAAATTACGATTACACGAAGTGTTCGATAACCAAAAGAGCTCGACGGAGCGCGTAAGCCTAGCTATGCTTTCTTACAGGATTGTACTCTTTGGTATGCTTGCTTTAAAAAAAGTCCTCAAGGAGGCATTCGTCTTGGTTTTATTCAGTTGAATCAGTTACAATAGCAGTTAGTAATAGTAGTACAGATAAATTCCTCAGTCAAACTGAATATTTGAAGTAAA
Organism: Trididemnum nubilum; assembly: GCA_963965965.1. Taxonomy (NCBI): domain Eukaryota; kingdom Metazoa; phylum Chordata; class Ascidiacea; order Aplousobranchia; family Didemnidae; genus Trididemnum; species Trididemnum nubilum. The sequence continues at coordinate 36,005,041 of OZ014481.1, read as the reverse complement.
ACAAAAAAGCAATGCAAATTTAACCGAGGCTCTCTGTTCTTCTGTAAAATTAAAAACGGTCCTACTTGTCACTCAAAATAACAAAACTAAACTGTGCTTGAAACAAGTGTAAAAAACAACAAAAAATTGCGTGCAAAATGGCAGCTGAAAAAAGCTGTTTGCAATTGGTTGCTTTTTGCAGCTGCACAGAAATACACTAAGCTAGTGGTTTTCAACCTGTGGGCCATGGCCCACCGGTGGGCCACAGAAGTATTTTGCAGTGGGCCACATAGCAGTTCGGTTTAAAAAAGTCGTATTTGCACGATGAGCTGTTTATTCCCTGACATTGTCAGAAAGCTTGCAAAAAGTTGCGGTGAATGGCGAATTGACTTGTTTGTTTTTTTTTGTTCTGTTTGAAGATCACCCGTTTTCGACCGTAAAAACCGTTTGCATTCTGGTGAAGACCTTTTTTTTTCTTTTTTTTTGTGATCACCTGTTTTCGGCCGGAAAAACCGTTTCAATCTTATTCAAGACTGATGAAAATTCGGGCCAAGTTCGTTAACTAATGTTTCAAGCTTCCAAAAAAGCCCTCCCCCTAATAATGGGAAATTGCAATTGAGCAATACTTTGAGAGTAGGGCCATGGAAAATTTTTAAAATGAAAATGGGCCACGGTTAAAAAAAGGTTGGGAACCACTGCACAAAGCGATAAATGAGTAAGCACAGGCCAAGGGTTCGTCTCCAGCATACGACAAAATAAAGAAAAAATCTGAAACTCAAGGACTTTCTTATACTGATGCTGAAACACTTAGCATTACGCAATGTCCTGAACCCCCTTACCTGAATTTGATTTAGGCCAAGGGTTCGTCTCCAGCATACGACAAAATAATTAGTGGTTTGAGCACTCTTATGATGGTTTGAGTAATTAGTGGTCTGAGCACTCACCTAGTTAGTGGTTTGAGCACTCTCGGTTCAGAAATCTTTTGACTAAGACCCTTGTCTAAGCCTTCCTCAAATTTTTAATTCGCTCACTTTTTCAGTTTGAGCACTATGAGATACAGTTATGTGGATCGATAAGTTTAATTAGAATAACGTTGGGGCAGGGGTGTATTTAGGGGGGGGGCATTGGGCCATGGCCTCCCTTTGGGTCGCCAGGATAGGATAATTTGCATAGAACATAACTCAAAATTGCGGCATGCCCCCCCCCTTTGTAACTTAGGCAGAGGGTTTGAGCACAGAAACGGTGGGCGAAGACCTTTATTGCCTTCATCTAATTTTGGGCTAAAAACCGGTTTAAATTTGAGTGAGGACCTTTTTTTTTTGGTCTTCACCTAATTTTGAGCAGGATAATGGACTTGGTTTTGGGCCGGAAAATTTTCATTCTGGCCTTTATTATTCTCAAAATTTCTAAATTTCCTGCCTCCCCCCCCCCTTTCGAAAATCCTGCTTACGCTACTGCGTTGGGGTCTCATACATACCTATCAACATTTGAAAACGCCAAATCGGGAGGTTTCTTACCAGCAAATTCAATAGCCGGGAAGTTTCGCCCGACAGACCTCTTTCCTGTTTCTGCTGCTTGAATAATTATTGTTATCTTTTAATGTTGGTACACATTACCAAAATTTTGACTTTACCGTTTCAGGTTCTAGCAGTTCTAGCTACTAAAATACAGACTAATTAAATCAAGCAGTCTTTTGATTTTGGATACGGCACCAAGTGACCGGTAACATCATGATTGTTTCATACACTTCACTGACACATGGAATAAAAGTCATGCGACATTCAGCGCAGCAGACGTTTTCCAAAGAATACTGAACAATACAAGTGAAATATCATTCAACTACGTCTACTTTAACCAGACCCACAGCCCCAAGAAAAATTTTTCGCCCCCTGGCCCAGACCAAACCAGCAGGCCCGGCGCCATGGGGGGACATTCCGGGGCTGTGCCCCCCCAAATGACTGCTTGCGCCCCCCAAACAAAAATTGTGACCCCCCCAAGCAAGGACTGTGCCCCGAAGAAATTAATAGGCTCGGGGCTACTGAAGTGCAAATCGAGGCCTAAGACTCCCAAATTGGTGTTTACCGTCCGTATTTTCGTAAGTTTTGTGGACTCACACCGGATTTCATAAAACTATTGGGACGAAGACCTTTTTTTTTGGTTTTCACTTAAAAATTCGTGGAAAATCGCAAGAATTTTGAGACGATAACCAGAATTTGTGGGAATCTTTGTACTGCAGACCTATTTGTTTTTTTTGGTCTTCACCTTTTTCGTTTGATCCACACAGGAATAAATTTCTCGTGCCCCCGTGCCCTTCTCAAATTCACATAAATAAACTTCTCGTGCCCCCCCAAAATTTATTTGTCCCCCCCGGTCACGCTATCCTGGCGCCGGGCCTGCAAATCAGTTGTATACGTGTATAGTGGCATATTAATTAGCGCCCCCTCCCCAACTAGCTTTCGCCCCCCCCCCCCACCCTTACCTTAAGCATTTGTTTCTACTAGTGGGCCTGACTTTTACTCTTGTGGGCTTGATTATATTTGTATGTGACTTTTTTGCAGCATTCAACTCTACTTTGGAAGGTTTAAAGCCAGCTGCACTGTGGTCACAATTTAACTTGCAACTTAAAAGCGCGCACGCAATGTCATTGTGCAAACTGGTTTTGTTTTCGGTTACAATCTTCCGCACCTTGGAAAAGCTTCTTTCGCTAGTTGCTTTGACTAAGATAAACGACTAGTTATTCTTCAACACGAATATAGCAAATTTTGTTTCTGCATAAATAAGTTTATCGCTTTTTTTTTGATCTCTTTGCAATAAAGCTAATTATGCTTTGAATTATTTTTTCAGATGCAATAATGCTCGTTTTATGAGTTTCAGAGGTGACGTGTGCGGTGTTTCGTCTTTTCATTCTTTCCCCCTAGAGCTACGCTAATGTCTATCCTGCAAGAATTACATTTAGCCATAGGTGGGCACAAGTCCGTAAATCGTTAATCCGTTAATAACGAAGCTAACTTTTTTACTTACTCGTAAATCCGTTCAAAAGTTTTTTCATATTAACGGACTAAATTAACTTCCGTTAAGTGCTGTTAACGAACTTAAGTAACTTCCGTTAAGTTCTATTAACTTCCGTTAAGGTTTTTATCATTAATATCTTTCAGCTTCGTTAGTGCATTTGAACTTGTTTTTACCTTGAAATTAGTATAGACTGTAAAATGTAACTTTCAAAACACAAAAAGACCACCATAGCAATAAATATTTCTTTAAAATCAGCTCAACAGTGTCAATACGTGTTCTACAAGCTAGTGAATAAAACGAAATGTAAATTACACGCAAAATGTTAACGGATTGACGGACTTTATTAACTTCCGTTAATTAAAGCTGAAAATAAAGGATTAACGTTAACGGAGGTGTGAAGTTTGTTAACAGACTGGTGGTTAACGAAGCTAACGTTTTGCATTAACTTGCCCATCTATGCATTTAGCGTATTCATCCCTTTTATGGCTTCTACATATGAAAGGAAAATCTTTCTCCAAGTTTGCTTGTGCTTGCAGCTATGCTTCTTTTTTTAACTTTTTCCGGCCTCTTCTTGCAACTCTTGCTGACCATTTCCCTTTTTCAGGTATCGGTAATTCACGCAAAAAGCAAATAATTATCGACAGTCGATATCAGAAACAAAAAGCAAAGACTATAGATTAGTAATCGATGCCGAAACGCGAACAAAATTTTTTATTTTTCATTAGGATGCACTAAAATTTTTGTTGTATTAATCATTAAATGAAACTTGTCAAGGCAAAAACTATAATTACCGTACTATAAAGGATATAAAAAATACACTTTTACGATAGCGGTATAGAGAGCAACATATCATAAGAGAATCGAAACGTTGTAAGCTTATGCAGACTCAACAAGAACAAAAGTAAAGTACAAATATTCTACTAATCGATAACATGTAAGCCAAAAGCATAGAAAAGGCGATAATCCATAAAAAATATTGAAAGCAAAGAGTCTGCGATAAACGATAACAAAAAGCAAAGAATGTAGTAACGATAATCGATTACTAATCGATATTTCCAACCTTGAACTTTCTCCGACAGACGCCACTAAAAGAGCTCAGCTCTTCACAGCTGCAATGACCTGCAATGATCAGTACCAGAGACAGCAATTTGCGCATGCGATTGTTATTTGTTACGTCATCAATTCTTAACAATTCGTATTGATGTTACCCCTTATGGGAAAGCAAGATCACATGTTAATTTTCAAAACAAAACTCTTGAAAAATATCAAATCAGTCGAAGCAGGGGTCGAAGTGTATTCTTTCCCTATTAGAAAAAAAAAGATTCGCGAACAAAATTGATAAATTTTTCAAAAAAACTGATTAATTTTTAAATTCAAAAAATCTTGTGCTAAATGGCGATATCGGGAGATTTTTTGTTGAGATCGGATGATCGGGAGAAATTCTCAAAACTGGGAGTCTCCCGACGAATTAGAGAGAGTTGTCAGGTATGTCTCATATTAAAATTTTCCATTGCGTAAAGCTCCGTACGTAATGTTTTGCAATATTTTGCATTTTTTGACAATAATAAGCTATGGTTTGGTATTAACTTCTAAATTGATTTCAAATTAAACTTGATACAGACCAAATTGCAATGTTAGCAATGTTAGGCCTAGCCTGTAGATTTCGGTAATAGATAATGGTTTTACCATTGGTAACTTTGAAGGTTTTAAGTAGAGAGTAAGTAGCCTACAGGGCAAGGGCGGTCGGTAAGCAGTAAGCGAAAAGTCTTGAAGTGTAGCAATATTGCTCTAGAAGACATAGTCTAGAAACGGTAAGGGGGGCCCACAGGCGTAGCCAGGGGGAGCCCTGCCCCCCCCCAATTGAAATGCCACCAATGATAAAAATGTGACAAAAAGCCTATTGTTTCTTCAGTTTCTTTTAGCATTTCTCTTGCAACAGTAATTTACAATAGTATTGACGACAAGGGGGGGCCCGGGCCCCCTCAATTCATTTTTTGCCAAACAATTTTAACGTATAGCTCGGTTGAAATCAAGGTTTTTGTTCTAAAAGTTGCTACCTCAGGCCCTAATTTAACCTTTTTATGAACGTAATGTAATAACCATGAAAGAATTTACCATATAGCACAGCGAGCGAGGACCCCGCGCTCAGATGGAGGGACTTTTTTTTTATCTTCACCTACATTTGGCAGAAAGATATTACAAAATTCCCTAAGTGCCAGGGGCCCCTCGCAATAACATGGTTAGTACGCGTAAACATCTGTTGTTCTATTTTTTAATGACAAATCACCTCCACCTCTTCAGTTTTGCGCGAAAATATGCTTTTGAAAAACAATTAGCTATGTAAATGCTCATTGAACAAATAAGTGAATTTGAATTGAGGGGCCCTGGGCCCCCTGGTCGTAAATATGCTTCTAAACTGGTTATTTTCAAGACAAAACAAGACTCCTTTAAGGAAGATTTTCGAGTGGATTGTTATTTACTGCCAAAATATTGCAGGAGGAAATGTGTCTTACTTCTCTCTATCTGCGCCAATTCACTTACTAAGTTGAACGCCGAAATGGAAGATTTTAACATGTTTTGGGTTTAAATTGCAAGTAAAAAGAGGATTGAACAATTTAATTTTTTCAATTGGCTTTCAAATGTTAAAAATCTAGTTTATTCAAATGGCTCTGAACATCAAAATGTGATCCAATGGCACTAAAATAGCTTTTTTTATAAAACATTACAAAAAGTTTGTAGGCTAAGAACTTTACTTTCTACCCATTTCTATACCTTACCAACTTTGATATGGTTTTTTTACTTTTTAGTGCTGATTAAACAAAAAAAAGAACAGTAAAAAAAAAGAAATCGACAGTCAAAACGCCATTTTCAATTATGAGAGGGACTGTTTCAGTGGTGAGAGAGACTGTTTTTATATTGATGATAAGAGGCTGCAAATTCGTGGTAAAGGCCCTCGGCTACTTTAAAGAAATGGCCCATGATCTTTTAGCAACCTCTCATCAGTAATGATCAATGTGTAATTATTTTGTTGCTCCATTTTACTGCGGGTCTTGGTATATATATTTTACAGAGTATCTTTCTAAACAAAAATAAATGCCAACTGAATCGGATTGAATTTCAAGGTTTGGGGGCGAAGTTTTGCCCCAGGCACCGGAGATTTTGCAATTTTTTTACAAAAATAACTTTAAGCTTGTTTTGGTAAAAATTAACGCTTTTGTAACGTGGAATAGAAATAAGCATAGCAAAACATGATGAAACTGGCTGCGCAAAACGACTGTTTGGGCGGTGACTGACGGTATTATTTCAATCGTCCTTTTTTAGAAGCCGGTAAATCATAAAATCCTATAGTTTGAAAAAACTTAGACTTATTTATCTAATTCGCCTGCATTTTATAAAAATAGATAAATTGGGTAGAAGAGCAAATGGAACAAAATTTGAGAGAAGTGATTATTACCGCTAATTAACTAAATTCAAATTGAACTTCCTATTACCTCATAATTTTGATTCATTTTTGATGAAACTAAAGCATTTTTGCATAAAGTTTTTGTTGAGCTCTTTGCAACAAGAGATCAAGCTTGATTGCATATTTTTAACCGTTTCAGTTTTTACTAATTTGTAATTGTTTTGACCAATATTAGCGCCCGTACTCGCTGTAAATATTGAAAAAAGTGGTTTTACATCATTTCAGAGGCCATACCACTGCTAAAGACTTCCTTAGAAGTGGGAAAAAAAGTCGTAGTTTTTAAACTGTGTATTTTTGTCGACATGCCAATGGGGGGCGGACAGAGGCTATTCGCCACTGGGTATGCTATTTGATGACTTGTATCTAAGCATTTTTCGATCGTATTGCATCAAGTTTGTGTTAAGCATTTTGCAACAAGAGACATTAAGCTGGATTGCGTATTTTTAATCATTTAAGTTTTTACTGATTTGCAAGCTTAGATTTGACAAATATTAGCCACCAATATTCTGCAAATGTTGAAAAAGGAATGTGGTTTCAAATTATTTCAGAGTCCATATCACTGCTAAAGATTGCCTCAGAAATGCGAATAATGCATTTTCCTTAAAGTGCATATTCGTCAATGATCAATGGGAGGGGGAGGGGGTGAGGGGTAGGGCTGTAGTCCTCTTTCTCTGGCTACACTACTGGGTTACTCGTTTCTAAGCATTTTTTGATTGAGTTGCATTCGTTGTGGCTTGATGCCGTTTAATCGTTCGTGGTTCAATTTATTTCAAAATGTTTCCAAACTTTGCCTTTCTATGTTCACTGTCTAGCGTTTTTGAGTTATAAACGAATCAATAAAATTGATGTGTTGTGATGCCGTAAATCCCCTAAGAAAAACAAATGTCTTCATTACGTAGCAAAGTTCCTTTTGAAATAATGTATTATTATCGTGGATATTCAGTGGCGTCGCTAAAGACGGTGACACTCGGTGCAGAATTTCGTTGGGGTCAGCCTTAGTAATGTATAGCGGTCTGCAAATGATTATATTTTAAAGATAGCGATACTACCTCATTCCTGTAGATAGCGGTTACTTTTTGGCAAGCTCCACCGCTTCTCACTGTAAAATTTTAAAACTTGAAAATATAGCAGCAAAGTTTACTTTCAGGCTCGTAACCAGAAATCCGCAATCGGAGAGGGGCAGTTTCGGTGCAGAGGCGTCGCTAAAAAATGGTGGCACCCGGGGTGGGATTTCGTGGTGGCACCCTTTATCGGTCAAAATATAGGTGAAGACCAAAAAAAAAAGGTCTTTGCCTACCAATCAGTGGGTTTTCGATCCAAAAAAGAATAAAAAACCCAAATGGTTTCACCCCGAAATGGTGACACCCGGGGCGGGCGCCCCCCCTAGTGACGCCACTGTTTCGGGGGTCTAGAAGCGGAGCCCCCAGCGCTCAACAACTTCGTATTTTTTGCAAAAATAACTTAATTTTAGGCTTATTTTTATTGAAAATAAATAATAATGCCTTTTAAAACGTCGCATAGAAATTAGCAGTGCAAAAACATGATGAAACTCGGCAATGGTTGTGTAGGAGGTGGCTAATGATAAAATTTCAGTTCTTTTATTTACAAGCTGGGACAGTAAATGATAAAACTTATAGTTCTATAAAATTCGCAATGAGCAATCCATTTCGTCTATATCTAATAAAGGAATATAATTGGGTGGGGGGTAGGTGGTTAATGGAACAATATTTGAGTTGAAGTGATTGGTAATTAACTGATAATAAATAGCCACCCCCCTCCCATTCCTGAGCTTAGATATATATTTTTCATGAAACCCTATTCAACATGTTTCAACAAGCGACCTAATTTGATTGCTTAGTTTTGACAATTTTTCAAAGTTTTTACTGATTGTGAGTCATATTTTTGACAAATTAGGGCCGCCCCTCTAAGAAAATTTTTCATTGCTTTACATCATTTTTTGTCCATTTCAGTGGGCTAAACATTTCCATTGATATTGTTGTTTTCATTTTTGTTCGATTGGTGTCATAAAATGGTATCCCCCCAAAATGGGGATATCCGGGGTGGGCCCCCCACCTAGCAACGCCACTGTGGATAACGCAACAAAGGATCTAGTGTATTTAGTACAATGTGAGCGGCACGCTTTTACTTGCATCACGCAGCAAACACGCGTAATTCACGTGCTTTCATGTGGCCTTTGCCATAGTCGTTTTCCCACCATTTTCACATCAGGTTAGAAAACCACGAAACACGTGTCTGCAGATCAAGAAGGAATTTTGAAGCCTTAATGCTTGTTCCTGATTTGGAAGTAGGTAGTCTTCTTAGAGTTTTGCTCTTTAAAGTTAGAATGAGATAAATTTTATTTGCAGATTGGCATTACATCGGATGCTATTATCGCGTTTCGTTAAGTCAAGTTTATTTCGCCATATACGCTTAGATAAGAACAGGCAGGAAAGAGTGACAAGACCACAGGGTCATCTAAAATAAGCTGCACCTACAAAAGCAATGCTTAAACAATATGGGTGTAAACTTAGCCAAGCATAAAAGCAAGAATAGTGTAAGCAGGCGCGTAGCCAGGAATTTGCTTTGGGGGGTGGGGGCAATTTTGGATACTGGAAAAAATATCAAACGATTTTGATTTAGATTTTAATCAATCTTTGATCATTTTGAGTCGGTTTTTTCGTCCAAATTGAGGTGATCTCAAAAAAAAAAAAGAAAGGTCTTCACCCAAATCTAGTCACTTTTTCTGACCAACTTTAGGTGAGATCCAAAACAAAAACTCCAGTTTTGTGGTCCAAATCACAGCAATAATTGTGGTCCAAATTAGAAGTAAATAATTTTGGGTAAATAGTTGTTTGGCTTGAAACATTACACCTAGGGTTCTGGAAAACATAGAGTTGAGTAAATTGACGTAAGTTTCAATGTGAAGTCATCGTAAACTTAGATTCTGCAATACCTCTTATAAATCCATTAGAATTTGAATTTTTGTTTCTAAATTATGTTTGTGTACGTTTCTAGTTCCATGCTGATAGCTAAGCCAAACATTGTTTTGATTTAGTTCTTCAATTTTGAGAAAAATCAGTAGAATTGTTTATACAGTGCATGTGCTTATGTAAAATTCTTAAAAAATTTTGCAGTGAGCTAGCTGAGGGTGGTTGCAGATTTGATATTTAGGAAAGTGTGTCAAATTTCTGTTCAAGGTAATACATATTAAAAATCCAAAACTAATAATGGCATTTTCAAATCAAAAGATTGGTTTCTTTGTGTTTGTTGTTTAAATCGGAGCACAAACTTACTGCCAAAGTATTTGTTTTAACGAGGATTTTGTTTGTAACCGCTTCAACAGTTTTAACAAACTTCTTGTAAGTTAAAACGAGAACAAACCAGAGTTGTAAAATTTTGATTGACATTTTATTGATACCTTTTTTAAACATTTAAATTTGGAAGTGGCTATTTTGCCTCTAGAGGCAAAAACGACCCATGTTATTTTGCCATTTGTAGGCAAAATAGTCCTAACGGCTACTTTGCCGCAAGTGCCAAAATAGCCCTAAGGCTAATGCTAACCCAAACTCTAATCCTAACCCTAATCACAACCCTTGCCCTAACCCAAACCCTAACCCAAACAGAGGAAAAACACAATATGCCTCTAGAGGCAAAATAGCCACTTCCTTTAAATGTTGAAAGCTGTTAACCACAAACCTGATCAAGTTAGCGGGAACATTATGAAATTCGAAAGCGATGTATTTCAAATCTGACTATCAATAACTATAAACACACTTAACGTAATTGTAAAGTTCTTTAGTTCAGCAAAGTTAGTTACTTTCGCGAAGTCCCCGGATATTGCTTGCGATTTCATAGTCTAATTTCAAGGTGCAACAAACAGAGTGCAAGTACGTCCAATAACCAAAGCACTACGTCACGCTGTGACAGAAAATGCAACCACAGCAAGCGATATAGAAATAGAGTTAATCAAAGGGCCGCATTTGAATTTGTGAAGTACTAATAAGATTATTAATAACTAGCAATAGATAGTAGCCAGAGTCTTATAGGCACAATCAAACCTTTGATTAACGGCCTAAGACTTACTGCTTGGGATCAACATTCGTCTTTTATTTCTCGTCAGTATATCTTGGACTACAGGTATGAACATGAGCGTCGAAAGGCAAGGAATCGCAAATTAACCAGATCATAAGGCGATTTTTTTCTCAAAAATATTAAGTAGTCACAATACAAGAGATGATTGTAATAGTTTAACATAATTTCCAATAGCATGTCTTAGACAGCTGTTTAACCATTTAAGGCCAGCTATGAGGAGAGTAGAGAGTTAGCTAGCCTTCGTTCTTCTGAGAGATATAAGGTAAGATTTGTACTTTAGTCGGTAAAGGTTTGATTTATAGCATAAAGTTTCGTTCGGTAAAGATTTAATTAACAGCTTTAGTTTCATTGGGTAGAGATTTTTTGTTTAAGATTTACTTATTTCGGCTAAAATTGACTAATTTATGGGTAAAAATTTAATTAACACGCTTATGGCTGAAAGTTATTTCATTTATTTCCGACAGGCCTGTTTCACGCGTTACCGCGATTATCAGGGAGTAGATATAAACAAAATAATAACAAATGGTTAGAAAAGATAAAATGGTACTCACCAGCGACGAACCAATCAATTATTTCATCTCAACCCACCTTTCTTACCAACCGAGTGACGAATTGGCTATGTGGCGACAACGAGCATTCACGCCCAGATAAAGAAAACCAAAACGATGCTCGCTCTCCCCACACAGCCATAAGTCCTACCTCTACGCTGACAAACCCAAAATGAAATTACAGTACAATAAAATGTTATGAAATGTTTTAGGATGGTTGTTTCTGCATAAGTACGGAATTATTATACATATAATGATTATGTAATGTTTGTGACGTAATAAAAGATGAAAATTTGGCAGAGTAGAAAAATAAGGTGCGTTTTCGTAGGACAAGAATTACAACGAAATAATATAATAATACACCGCAATGAACAAAAAGAAGAAAGTGGGTTGGATGGAATGAATAAAGCAAGTCAATCCAAATTAGAATACGGACAAAATCTACCCATGAATGCCAGTTGCAGTAATGAAAAATGAAGACATGAATGACAATGCAATAAAATATAATCAATAATGGAAGTTGGGTTTACGACCCTTTGAAATTGCGTAATTTGAATTTATTTTTATGTCGACATTTAGATAGGATTCCTGATCGCTTATTGAGGGTTGTTGCTTTGTCTGACTTAAGGATTGCGATTTTCTCTTCTAAGCACAAATTGCAGCGTCCGCTACCACATTCGTAGGAACGCGCCGATGTATAGATATTCCATTTTATATCCGGTTTGTTGTTGTGAATGAGGCAGTTCCAATAGTATTTCGACAATTCGGTTGCATTTGATTTGTTTCTGTTCCGGAATGAGTGTGTGTGGTTATTAAATCTGGCTTTAAAGGTTGTTTCACAGCTTCCTATATAATTCATGGTTTTGCTCTTGTAAGCTTTCTTTTTCTGAGATCCAGAAGTGTTTTTAGCATTAGCTGCAGTTTGTGAGAGCTGCTGTGGTGTTACATTGTTTGCCGGCTGTTTCATGAAAATGTCAGTAGCAGTTGATTGGGTTGGGGGTTCTTGCGGCGTCACTGTTGCTGTGTATATTATTGACTTTACGTTACATCGCCCATTCATCGGACAGTTGGACGTGTCGCGACAATTGCATGGTTTTTCCTCGGTCGTAACGCTTTCTTCCAAGATCCATTTGTTGTGATCCTTTTGTAAAAGGTGGATTAAACCATACAACATTTCTCGATCTGACCTTCTTTGGATTGCGTTGCTGCTGAGTCGGTTTGTAGGATAAATAGGTGGTATGGCAACTCTTTCGCAATGCGTCTTGGAAAGCTGGTTTGGCCTTTTCAAATTCTTCGCTATTAAACGAAATATTGGATACCCTGGTTTCGATCATTTCGTGGAGCTGCTTTATAATGCTGCCCGGGTGGTTTGATCCAGCATTTATGTAAAGCAGAAAGTCGTTGGGTTTCCTATATGACCAAAACTTTTCTTTTCTTAAATTTATAGTTATGTCCAAGAAGTCAACTTGGTGTAAACGCGCTTCCGCTGTTATTTTTAAGCCATAGCTCTTGAAAATACTCTCCACCGACTTTCTGATTCTATCTGCAGTTCTTGCAGTACAATTACGAAGCACAGCCAAGCCATCATCTCTGTATAAGCCGACTAAATTTTTTTCAAACATGTTAGATAGCTTATCCAACATGAACAATCCGACTAATTTCCATACTTCTGCTCCGTCATACGATCATATTGAATGAACTGTTCTGCACTCCGTAATTGTACTTCGTGATTGTACTGCAAGAACTGCAGATAGAATCAGAAAGTCGGTGGAGAGTATTTTCAAGAGCTATGGCTTAAAAATAACAGCGGAAGCGCGTTTACACCAAGTTGACTTCTTGGACATAACTATAAATTTAAGAAAAGAAAAGTTTTGGTCATATAGGAAACCCAACGACTTTCTGCTTTACATAAATGCTGGATCAAACCACTCGGGCAGCATTATAAAGCAGCTCCACGAAATGATCGAAACCAGGGTATCCAATATTTCGTTTAATAGCGAAGAATTTGAAAAGGCCAAACCAGCTTTCCAAGACGCATTGCGAAAGAGTTGCCATACCACCTATTTATCCTACAAACCGACTCAGCAGCAACGCAATCCAAAGAAGGTCAGATCGAGAAATGTTGTATGGTTTAATCCACCTTTTACAAAAGGATCACAACAAATGGATCTTGGAAGAAAGCGTTACGACCGAGGAAAAACCATGCAATTGTCGCGACACGTCCAACTGTCCGATGAATGGGCGATGTAACGTAAAGTCAATAATATACACAGCAACAGTGACGCCGCAAGAACCCCCAACCCAATCAACTGCTACTGACATTTTCATGAAACAGCCGGCAAACAATGTAACACCACAGCAGCTCTCACAAACTGCAGCTAATGCTAAAAACACTTCTGGATCTCAGAAAAAGAAAGCTTACAAGAGCAAAACCATGAATTATATAGGAAGCTGTGAAACAACCTTTAAAGCCAGATTTAATAACCACACACACTCATTCCGGAACAGAAACAAATCAAATGCAACCGAATTGTCGAAATACTATTGGAACTGCCTCATTCACAACAACAAACCGGATATAAAATGGAATATCTATACATCGGCGCGTTCCTACGAATGTGGTAGCGGACGCTGCAATTTGTGCTTAGAAGAGAAAATCGCAATCCTTAAGTCAGACAAAGCAACAACCCTCAATAAGCGATCAGGAATCCTATCTAAATGTCGACATAAAAATAAATTCAAATTACGCAATTTCAAAGGGTCGTAAACCCAACTTCCATTATTGATTATATTTTATTGCATTGTCATTCATGTCTTCATTTTTCATTACTGCAACTGGCATTCATGGGTAGATTTTGTCCGTATTCTAATTTGGATTGACTTGCTTTATTCATTCCATCCAACCCACTTTCTTCTTTTTGTTCATTGCGGTGTATTATTATATTATTTCGTTGTAATTCTTGTCCTACGAAAACGCACCTTATTTTTCTACTCTGCCAAATTTTCATCTTTTATTACGTCACAAACATTACATAATCATTATATGTATAATAATTCCGTACTTATGCAGAAACAACCATCCTAAAACATTTCATAACATTTTATTGTACTGTAATTTCATTTTGGGTTTGTCAGCGTAGAGGTAGGACTTATGGCTGTGTGGGGAGAGCGAGCATCGTTTTGGTTTTCTTTATCTGGGCGTGAATGCTCGTTGTCGCCACATAGCCAATTCGTCACTCGGTTGGTAAGAAAGGTGGGTTGAGATGAAATAATTGATTGGTTCGTCGCTGGTGAGTACCATTTTATCTTTTCTAACCATTTGTTATTATTTTGTTTATATCTACTCCCTGATAATCGCGGTAACGCGTGAAACAGGCCTGTCGGAAATAAATGAAATAACTTTCAGCCATAAGCGTGTTAATTGAACAGCTCTTGACCTTTTAGGAACATTGAGTACTCTTCTGGTTATGTCAGCAACACAAATTTGTAATTGGGTAAAAATTTATGGATTAGCCTATAAGCATAATCGGTAAAGATTTATTTTTTGAGATAAATTGATAAAGATGGATGTTTTGAAGGTTTTTATCACTGGAGATATATGTCCCTTTGGCCTGGCTGGCCTTACTAATGAGCCCTGAGATTTAGCAAAACAATTGCTCAAGACATACTATTGGAAATTGTTTTGAATTATTATAATCATCTCTTGTAATATTGTGATTACTTAATATTTTGGGGAAAAAAATTGTGATATGATCTAGTAATTTGCGATTATTTGCCTTTCTACGCTCATGTTCATTACTGCAGTCCTAGCTATACTGACGAGGAATAAAAGACAAGTGTCGATTCCGAAACAGTCCGTCTTTTGCTGTTAATCAAATGTTTGATTGGGGTCTACGACAACTGACCGCAGCAAACTGACTGCGAACAGACTGACCGCGAACCAACTGACCGCGGAACAAACTCACCTCCAGACCAACTGACCGCAGAACGAACTGACCGCCGAAGGTGCTAATAGCGCTTGTCACGCTTAGAACAATAGGAGTTACAGCGTTAATCTCTGAGAGCAAAAGATCATTAAAAAAATAGTCAAGCTTCCAAAAAATTAAAATAGTAAGTACGCCATAAATTAATTGTTGTTGCTTTTTTTTATCGGTTCGCGCTGTTTTTTTTTTGTTTTTTTTTTCTTTTGGTTTGCTTACGGCAAGTGTAGAAAAACATTACATACAAAATATGGAAATCGTAACTTGCCTCGGAACTAAAATAATTGTTTGTGATTTACGAGTAGCGTTTTTTTTTGTTAATATTCCGTGGCGAACGGCAAATATGGAAAATACAAAAAATGGAAATCATAAGTTTACTTCAAAATCGTTTTTTTTTTCCTTGCGTACGGCAAGTACAGAAAATTAATCAGTACAAACAAAATACGGAAATCATAACTCGCCTCGGAATTAAAATGATTGTTTGTTTTTTTACGTTTTGTGCTGTTTTTTTTTTGCATTTGATGCGGCAAGAATAGAAGTATTTGAAACACAATTACAAAATTGTATCAAACCAAACTTTTGTCGGAGAGTTTTTTAAGTTGAAAAATATCAAGTTTTTAGTCGTAATTGATTTAATGCTTGTGATTACAAACCAAAAATCTTTAAATTTGACAAAAAAGCTTTATTGTTGTATTACCGTAATACTTTGCGTCGGACAGCAAATGCATAAACTATTTGAAAATGAAGCTTATGAAATGCCGCGTTCACCGGGATAAAACATATTTGAAACAGCGTTTTTTGATCTAGTGTTTTCTATCAAAATTAACGTTTTGCTCCGCAATCTGGGAACATCATCAGAACAGCAATATGTTGTTTCTAGTAAAAATGAAAATGAAAGGAGTAGAAAAAAAATACCAAAAAACCAGGAATATACTCTTGTGACGATACAAACAAGATTGTACAACAGCCCTTGTTATTACCACATACATTCAGCACTACCAGTGGCTGCTCATGCGGCAATCTACCAACAACGGAGTACATACTTCAAGAGTGTCATTTTGGACCACACCGCTCCGATTCCAATCTAAAAGAAGTAAACCTGAAAAACTACCCCCCGTTACGCTGCTGAGAGTATGTTCCTGTTTGCTTGGTGTTTTTTGATGATGCTTCCCGTTATTTATAGTTCGTCATATTTTAAGTTGTATTTTGATGCTTGCGTTGAAATGTATTTGTTAACGTTTTCGAAAAAAATAGTTTCGCGGATTTTCTATCACTGCAAAAAGTTGAAATCACTTCAATGACCGAAAGAACTAAAGTTATTGAAAAAAATTCTCTTTTGTTATGATTTCCGTATTTTGTATTAATCAGTTTTCTGTAGTTGCCGTACGAGAGAAAATAGCGTGAATCGTAATTTAATTTAATCAATTTTCTGTACTTGCCACACGAAAGAAAACCGCTTAAATCGTAAAAAACAAACAATTATTTTAATTTAATGGCGTACTTATCTTCTATTGTACTAAGCGTGAGAACCATCTATTGCTCGGAGTGGGACTAGTGTGAGAACCTTCTATTGTTTTTAGCTCTACAAGCGCTATTAGCACCTTCGGCAGTCAGTTGGTTCTGCGGTCAGTTGGTCTGGAGGTAAGTTTGTTCCGCGGTCAGTTGGTTCGCGGTCAGTTTGCGGCGGTCAGTTGTCCTGGTTCGGTTTGATTGTGCCTATAAGACTCTGGATACTGTCTATAACTTATTACTAATTTTCTTAGTACAATGCTCTTAATAACTTCAGAACATATTTAACCAATTCCATTTGATTTTATCTCCATGCTTTAAAACTCTAAACCTACAATATAATAAATTCGTTCGACGGTACAGAAAAGGCATACTCTTATCCAAAAACAGTACTTTAAAATAAAATAAAGAACGCCTTTGTAAAGTTTTACGAGTTTACAGTTGGGTATTGTGGTAATGAAACAAAGCCATAACCTTGAATAGGAAAAAGCTACAGCTAAATTATAACCTAAACGTAAAAATGGTGAATTTTAAGGCTATAATTTTACAGTCTACGACTTTTAGGCCCGGACGTTTTTGCACGAGACGTTCAGTCGCGGCCGTTTGATTGCCGGGACCATTATACACCGGGACTTTTGGGCACTAGAGCTAAAAAAATTGAAAAATATTTCCAAAAAAAATTTTGAAAAAAAGTATTTTTAAAAAATTTTTTGAAGCAAAACTTTTTTTTTCAAAAAAATTTTCCAAAAAAAGTTTTGTTTCAAACAACAGTTTTTTTTTTTTCAAAAAAAAACAGTTTTTTTAATATTTTTTTTTACAACAATTCTTTTTGAAATAAACGTATTCCGAAAAAACGTTTTTCAAACAAAAAATATTACAAAAAAATCATTTTTTCCTTAGTGTATTTCTGTCTATAAAGAAAGTTGTTTTCCACTACATGTTCGCAAAGTTTTTTTTCGTAAGCCGGGCGTATGCAATTTTCATTTCGTGATCTCAAATTCTGCAACGCACCGGCTCGAGTTGTTTGTGTAGTATTGGCACACGAAAACCATGAGCGCACGAGAATATTTCTACTTTGTATTAAACAAAAATTTGTTACGACCGGCGTACAAGCAGCCAGTTGGTTAAAATAAACTATAGATTCGCTGGTACGTTTATGGCTTTACTACAAAGCTGTAAACTTTGCTGCTAATCGTCCAAACTTATCGCCTAGCTTCGTGACGTTTCATGGTTATTTTTAGTCTATGTCTACACAGAACATGGTATGGAATGAAAGACAATTTTTCCATATTTCATACTGGCAATTCTTTTCCATTCTATATTTCCATTCCATACTAAAAAATTTCCATTCCATGGTAAAAATTTTTTATATTCTATTCCGTACCTCCATACCTGTCCAAGATAAGTTTAGACCGGAAACTATGCGCAATTTGGATTGTACTTTTGCTACGTTACGTGTATTTTTGCAAGTAGTCGCTCGCGAAGGTAAGCAGTATGGTACAATGCATATCACCCATATTTGAAGCACTATCGCAATGAGCTACAGTATCATAAAAATTCACTCTGCATGAAAATATCAGCCACTTAATCAACAGACTAGAGGTTGACCAGTACGGATTGGGTTTAATGACAGCAAGTTTATAGTCACACCAACTATGAAATTTGGCATATCCAAACAGCCAAAAACATTTCAAAAATACCAAAAAAAAAGTTTAAACGCAAAAACAAACAGCAACAAAGGATCAAGCGCAATCGAGGATAGAAAATGAATACAAATCTTTGTTACGTTGGAAGAAAAAGTTTTGTCATTTGGCAAATTCAATGCCGTTGCTACAAGTGACCAGGGGGGGTCTTGCCCCCAATTTTAGTTTACTAAAAATACTTTTTTGAAACACTAGCCTATGTAACGACTAGAAAACCGACAATGATGCAAAAGGAATAATAGCATTCAATCTTACCTACTTGACTAAAGTAACCTACGTTAGCAGCAGACCTATGTTAAAGTTTTTAAATAACCGCAAGTTAAGTGGTTCAAGTTTCAAACACCAGCTTTAACAACCAAAGTTTATATCTCACAGCCCAGAAGGTCATCTAGTTTGATAAGCCATATCAGTTCCAAAACTACAAACGTTTGCATCGTATTCAATTTAAAGTATTCTAAGCCCGAAGCCAGTGTTTCTCAAACTATGGGTCAGGATGCACAACAGGCCGCTAAGCGTTTACGGATGTAATAGCGCAACTTCGAAGGCCGAGAGTTTTCAGCCCCCCTCCCCCTAGCTAAGTCTCTTACAAAAATTAACCTTAAACTGCAAGCGTTTAAACGTGTTTTTAAATCGATCTGTTAGTAACGTAGGAACTAAATCGGCTGGGCAATTTAATTTTTCAACTGGCTTCGAAGTCTTAGCAATTTAAGTCTTTTTAATAGCTTTAAAAACGTATGAGATGTTATCCAAATGGCGTTGAAATAAACATTTTTTCTCAAAAGATCTCCAGCAACAAGGGTTTTTGCCGTCTATTTGAGATGATTGAGTTGAACCACTTCGCTCAGCTCGCCACTCAATCGAAGCATTTTTTAAATAAAAAAATTTTAACTTTTAAACAACCTTCTTTCGCAAAATCTTGAAAGCAGGTCTGTTTATTGAAGGATCAGGAAGTAGAGATGTAGACCAACAAAATCGCTTATTCGTTATATAAAAGACCAGCCGTTTTTGTTTTTTTAAGGCACACTCAAGGTTTTTTAGGTTGCAGTCACTGCTGCAGATAGGCTTTTCAAGCGATTATGGGTCCGAAACGAAAGGAGCTAAGAAACTCTACCGGACTTACATGTACCAAATTTTTACTTAATATAAAGTAGAAATACCCTCGTACGCTCACGGTTTTCGTGTGTCAATACTACACAAGTAACTCGAGCCCTTGCGCCGCAGAATTTGAGACCGCAAACTGAAGATGGCATACGCCCGGCTTACGAAAGAAGACTTTGCAAGCATGTAGCGGAAAATATTTTTTTGTTGAAAAAAAAAATGCAGTAAGGAAGAAATCAGTCTTATTTGTCAAATTTCTTGCTTATAAAAACGTTTTTTCGGCAAAAAAACTTTTATCTATAAAAATTCAGAATTTGAAAAAAATTTTAAAAACTGTTTTTTGAAAAAACTGTTATCTTAAGCAAAAAAGTTTTTTCGGAAAGTAGATACAATTTTTTTGAAAAACTGTTTTGAATTTTTTTTCAAAGTTTTTTCAAAAAAGTTTTTAGCTCTGACGCATAGAAGTTCCGGCGCGTGATAGTCACTGTGCGTTATAGTCCCGGCACATAATCGGCCGCACCCAAACGTCCCTCACATAAACGTCCGTGCCTAAAAGTCACGGTCCGCGTTAATTTCATCAGTTAGGACCACAGTACAAATGTTTACGAATTATGGATTCCCACTTTTTTGGTACAGTATTTTCTTAAATGCAAACCATATTGTTTGGTTAAACGACTTATTTTCTCGGAATTTTATCAAATATTATTATAAAGTATTGCAAAATGCTGTAAACTTATGTTTTCAAAATGAATTGAGGTATGATACCGGGTATAGTTCTAAGCTCAAGCTTTTGGTCTTAATAAAAAAACAGGTGTTTGGCCTGACGCCGTAGAATAATTTTGGTGATTTTTTTCTGAAAAATAGCAATTTTTGTGACTACTAAGTTGCATCAAATCAAATTTGATTAGAATAATTTTAGGGACGATGGAACTGTACCGAAATAGTTTAATAGCATGTTTTTCAATCGCACTAACATTTTGCGCCGTGCTTAATTAAAATTGCAGTAAAAAGTTGCTTGTAAAACAGAAAAAATTTGCAAAATGTTCAAATCAAGGCCAGTTGGTCGAGCGGTAACGCGTTTGTTTCTGGAGCGGAAGGTCTGAGGTTCAAATCTCCGGCCGGTCAAATCGGACACAGTGTTGCCAACGGCTCGCCACCGCTGCGACATTTCTTCGAAAGGAGCTGTGTTGCCTAGGCGCAATGACACAGAGATGGGCCCCGCCAACTCGTTACATGCTCCGGCGTATTACAGCGAGTATAATAAAAGATTTGATTTGATTTTTGGTTTTGATAAAGTTGCATTCACACGGGCAATTTTTAATTGCGATAATTGGCATTTTGCCGTTTTTCTCGATTACTCTTGTTTATTTCTTTCTCGATTTGAAAAAAACGGCAAAATGCCCATTCTCGCAGCTAAATTCGCCCATGTGAATGCAGCTTAAAGAAGATTACATAGCTAGATTTTCAAAGCGATTTGAAAAGAAAATACTGTAAAAGGGGTAGAAGCATCCAGCCAATTCCGGTAGTTTACAATACTTAAAACTAAAAATTTTTGTTTTTATTTTGGAGCTGCGGTTACAAAGATATTCAACAAATACAGAACATATTCCTCTAAAATGCTTTTGGTAACCCTGAATATGAGTTTGTTCTCTCTGCCTGAATTTCCAAAAAATGGAGGGTTTTCCAACAATAGATAAGTCATGTGATGTTACTGGAAGGGTAAATACTATTCAGTCGCTTTTTTTCTCCGGAAGATCAGGCTGAAAAAACAAATTTGGGGCTTGGAAAAATATTTCAGAAAGATCTTTTTGCATTTGTTGAATATCTTTGTAACCGCAGTTCCAAAATGAGAATAAAGCATTTCAAAAATTACATTTCGAAACTACAAGAATTGGCTGGATGCTTCATTCCTTAAAGTTAGAAAAAAATTTAATTTTCAAAATTTCTCAACTCTAATTTTAAGAATATTTTTTCTATACATTTCAGTGCATGTGATGTCTTTCTCACATCTCATGTGTATCAGTGAACAAAAGCGATCGTTTCGGCTGCCAAAAGACACTTTGTAAAATTTAGGATAAGGTATTCAATAGCAAAAAACTAACCTGAGGATCCCAGCAGCGTCGTATTAGGAAGAAATGCATTGGAGACATTTGCCCCGAGCCCCACTTGAAGTGTTTGCAATCGTAGAAACGGAAAAATAATAAACCATTGATTTTTTTAAATTGCTTAATTTTTTTGCGGGAGCTTCGCCTTTTTATCTTAATGATGTTGGGTAAAAAGTTTATTAAATACAGCGCATATCTTTCCATTCGAACAATTACAATATATTACTTAACACTTAATTTCGGCAGACGAATAGGTGAAAATCGTAAAAATAAAAGGTTTTAGACTGAATTATGACAGTGCTGCGCAGTGAAGACCAAAAGAAAAAAAAAAAATCATCCACAAGGTCTTCAACGGAATCTAAACTAGTTTCTGTCCTGAAATAAAGAGACCAAAACTGGTCTTTTCAGGATATTGGTGCAGTTTTCGGCCCAAGTTTGGTTCGCCCACCGCAAGTCCATAAAAAAGGCGGATTTCGCGCGGTTGACAAGGCAGGAGCCCACCCTGCTTCATTTGATGGGTAGGCTGAGCCGGATCTCGGTTGCAGGATTAACTTTGGAATAAGCTAAATTGCTAAACTTTCTACTTGTAGTCAATTTGGTTTATATCTAGGTTTCAAAAATTACCGAAGTTCAATTATACAAAAACTTTCTTATGTGGTCATGTAGATGTGCGTGCTATGGTGAAGGATTTTCACAATCGGAGTGTTTGAAAAACCACATGCGGATTCACACTGGAGAGAAATCTTTTACATGCTCAAAATGTTATGAATAATTTTCTTAATTTGGGAATTTGAAAAGACATACACGGATCCACCCTGGAAAAAATATTTATGTTTAGCTATTTTCAAGACCTATAGATATGAAAAGAAACATGGGGATTCACACAAGAAAAAAGCCTTGTATATGTTTGATTTGTGTTAAGCCATTTTCACCGTCTGGGAATGTGAAACGACACGTACGGATTCGCAGTGGAGAGAAACCGCATAGGTGTTCAATTTGTAATAAATTGTTTTCACTATCTGGAAATTTGAAATCAAACATGCGAATTCATTCAGGAGAAAAACCTTTTACATGTTCAATTTGTGGTAAATCATTTTCAAAATCTGGAATTTTGAAAACACATACAAGGATTCACAGTGGAGAGAAACCATTTAGATGTTCAGTTTGTGATAAATCATTTTCACAATCTGGGACTTTGAAAATTCACATGCGAATTCACACTGGAGAAAAACCCTTTAGATGTTCAGTTTGTGATAAATCATTTTCATATTCTGGGAATTTGAAAACACACGTGCGAATTCACACTGGAGAAAGACCTTTTAAGTGTTCAGTCTGTGATAAATCATTTTTACAATCTGGGATTTTGAAAAAACACATGCGAATTCACACTGGAGAGAAACCATTTAGATGTTCAATTTGTGATCAATCATTTTCATATTCTGGGAATTTAAAAACACACCTGCGAATTCACACTGGAGAAAGACCTTTTAAGTGTTCAATATGTGATAAATCATTTTCAGAATCTGGGATTTTGAAAAAACACATGCGAATTCACACTGGAGAGAAACCATTTAGATGTTCAATTTGTGAAAAATCATTTTCATATTCTGGTAATTTAAAAACACACATGCGAATTCACACTGGAGAGAAACCATTTAGATGTACAACTTGTGGTAAATCATTTTCTAATTCTGGAAATTTAAAAACACACATGCGGACTCACACTGGAGAGAAACCATTTAGATGTACAACTTGTGGTAAATCATTTTCTAATTCTGGAAATTTAAAAACACACATGCGGACTCACACTGGAGAGAAGCCATTTAGATGTACAACTTGTGCTAAATCATTTTCAGATTCTGGGAGTTTGAAAAGACACATACGATTTCACACTGGAGAAAAGCCATTTAGATATAGAAGGTGTGGAAAATCATTTTCATGTTCAGGGAATTTAAAAGCACACAAACAGACTCACACTGGAGAGAAACCATTTAGATGTTTGATTTGTGATAAATCATTTTTACAATCTTGAAATTTGAAAATACACATGCAGACTCACTCTGAAAAGAAACTGTTTACATGTTCAATTTGTGATAAGTCATTTTCAAAATCCAAGTTTTTAATTAAACACATGCAGATTCACATTGGAGAGCAAGGTCGTTGAAAGAGGCCAAAGGGGTATAAATTAACCAAATCCGAGGCCTTTTAAGATGCAAGATGGTTTAGTGGGCTCGTACTAGTTAAAGCTCGTGCTTAAATATCGTTAAATGTCAAAGAAAACATTAACTTCTAAGCAAAAAGCTGAGCCCAATTCAAGTAGTAACTTGATTTTTGATTTACACCTTTTAGATTTTCAGTTAGTGTTATTAGTGATAAAAATGATTTTCAGGCGCTAAAAATTTACAAACTCACATGCAAATTTACAGTGGAGTGAGATTTTATTTCAGAGATTTTCAAAGTCAAGTTGTAATAAAATTTTTAAGTTTTGGTTTCGATCAAAATTACTCAGCAGATACCCATAGGAATCTACTCAAAAGGCCTTTTCTATGATCGAAAAGAGATTGAAGATCTTTTTTTGTTTTTTTCGGGGTAAAACGACGTAATAACTTTTTTGATTTTGTTTTCGCAATTTTGAAGGGCTCATTTAATACATAGGCCGGTGGTCGTAGCATTGTTGGTTGACCGCACCTTCGTGAAGGCTCATTTGACAGTACTGTACTGTAGATGAAAAATTGTGGACATCCAAGCGTATGCAGTGTAAATATTATAACGTAGGTGATAAAGTATTTTTAAATGATAAAATTTTGAAAGATGTCTATTGTTTTATTTTGAAAATAAGACACCATTTGCATGCAAATCTGATATAAAATTATTTACGCAACTTGAGTACGCGATCCTATTGTACATGGGTGTAAAGGCATATTTGCCTCTCTATCGTTTTTTTTTTTTGTGTGTGCAATAAATCCCTTTGAAAAATGTTATGCATTTCAAGCCAAGTTGATTTTGAAACCTATTTTATTACAACTAGCTTCTGAAAATTTGAAGTTGCTAAAGGGAAGTTTTCCGATTTTGAGATTTGCAGAAGTCACTTTACGAAATTTAAGCATTTTTGACCAATATTTAAATGACGTCACAAGATGTTTTTGTGCCGTCATTTTTCGAAAACATGGCCGTGATGTTACGATGGCGACGCTGACATATTAACTCAAAGCCAGTTTTATAAAAATCTTGGTAAACACCAACCCGCATGCCAAAGTTAGTGTTTCCATGACGTTTGGTGTTTAGGAGTTAGATAAGAGGACATTTTGGTCCCTCCCGTAAAAATGGTAAAAAATGTGTTGGTCAAATAGCCAGTGTAAACTAGGATTAAACAACCACAAGTCTGAATAATACGTCACGATGTATCCAAAGAAAATTAAAGGAAATTTTTCCCGGGATGATGCAAGCGACAATGATGTATTTGTGAGATAGCGCCTATTATTTTTTCCTAGTTGTTGTACTTAAAGTTGTGTTCTTTTCTGTCAAAAAGGCATTCAAGTCGGGTTTTTCGCTCTCGACCAAGATGTTGGGATAAGCCTAAAATGCTTTCTCACCAAATTTGAAGTTTCTACGTCTTTTCGTTGACAAGATAGTCAAGTTTTTTTTGAGAGAAAATCGAGCAAAAAATTTTCGGCCTGAATGACCTTTCAAAATTGGTGACTCAAATTTAAATTAGCAGGTTTACTATCGTATTCCTCTTTTTATTATATGCTTTTTTGTTTGGGGTGACTATTGTTGCGTTGTGCTGTTTGAAAAGTGGTTGTTTACGGATAAAATTCTGTTGTTTACAATATTTGTTTCCGCCACAGGTCCCGAAATTTTAGTAACTCGTGTTTGACCTTTTTGAAACTCATTCTAAAACGAATTTTTTGATCTGCACGTGTTACCTGTGTCTCCAAATTATTTTAGATCACAATATTTTATAGTTAAACCCCAGTCAAAGTTAAATTTAAAAACCAGCAAGATCTGAGCTGAAGCGTTTATTCGGAACCTCATTTTTGTAGTTTCGTTTTTTACGTTGTATGTGGCTTATAAAGCATCCGACTTATCCAGTGATATTGGTTTTGACGTGGCATCAATCCCACCAGGGGATATCGTTGGTGTATTTAATTGAAAGTTAAGTCGTTTTGCTTTATTCACATTCTGCCGCCTGTTTCGCTGTATGCTAGGCAGAAAGCGCTGGATACTCGTTAGGATACGCCAAAACAAGTTAAGCCAGCAATAATCTCTGGATTTTTTTCAAGCCTTCGACTATTGGTTTTTGCTCGCTGTAGAAGAGGTGAAGCATCGACCCTATTCTGATAGTTTACAATAGCTAAAATTGAAATAAAGTTTTTGAAGTGCTGTGTTCTCATTTTGAGGCTGCGATTTTAAAGATATTTAACAAATACAAAAAGATATTCCTCTTAATAAGTTTTTAGAACTCTGAATCTGTTTTTTCAGACTGAACTTCCAGGAAAAAAGATTAAGGAATATCTACCCTTTCAGTGACATCACATGACCAATCCAATTTTGGAAAACCTTCCTTTTTTTTCGAAAATTCATGTGACAACAAACTCAGGCTTCCCAAAACTTTTTGGGGGGAATATCATTTTGTATTTGTTGAATATCTTTGTAACCGCAGTCCTAGAATTAAAACAAAATATTTGGAAAATTAGCTTATATTTCAATTTTAGTCATTATAAACTACTGGAATTGGCTGGATGCTTCACCCCTTTTAACAGCAGTTGCCCCTAAACCGAGCATTTCTGTGGTATTGGCCGGGGGTACCGGAATGTCAGAAGGGCAAGGGGGGTGGCAGCTTTTTCAAACGCCACTTTCAATACTGTACGTACAATCATTACTATTAACATTGTAGACATACGGTCAAACAATTAAAGACTTCACCAAACCCAGAATACTGAGTACGTCCCATAAACACTAAAAACTAACAACAAAAATATTATCGATTAAATAAGGGTAGATTCAGCCGCAGGTTGCAATTGGGAGTTTGGGGTCAACGCCTCTAACATCGGCAGGCAAGAGGGTCTGGAGGTGGAGCCCCCAGTGCTCGAAGATTTTGCAATTTTTGTGCAAAAATAACTTAATTTTAGGCCTATCCTAGCAAAAAGTAATGCTTTTGAATATTAGCATAGAAATTAGCAGTGCAAAAGCATGATTAAACTGGCTGCATAAATGAGCAGATTGGCTTTGAGGGCGGTGGCTAACGGTAAAATTTTAAGCTTTTTTATAACAAGCTGGTAAACCTTTAAACAAAAAAAATCACAAATTTTAAACTAATTCGTCTGCATTTACAAAACAAGATAATATTGGAGAAGATGTTTATTCCAACCACATTCCAGCATCTCCATCCCTACCAAGTATTTTGCTGTTAAGTCTGGACAAGAAATTGATCTTGCTCCAGTTATTGGAATAAATTTATGTGCTAGAAGTTTTTCTTATATTTCTCCGGTTTGCGCAGAGGGGTCCGGACCGTATGGATTTGCCTCTGGTAACGTAAGCGTCGATTGTTCCAACTATCGGGCTACAAACAAAGTTAAAAACTTGAGTGCCTTGCGATAGAGTAATGCTGAGGCCTACAAACATGGGTTCCTTGAGATCTTAATTTGAAGTTTTGTAGCACCTTATATCTTCGTAGCGTCAGTTTATTTAAACAAATGGAGCTAAATTGCGTGTCACAGCTCACAAGCCAGCCAAATGCATTCCACAAGATTGCTCACTTACAGTATTTTACCGGAACCTTATTTAAAAATAGTTTAACACACGCAATTTGTTATTATTGATTTCAATGAAGTTTTTAGCACCAATTAATGGAGAGTAATTTTGTTTCTAATAAAAGATATTTTTTTCAGAAAATGAAAATTGTTAAGTGTTTTGTTTCGACGAAAATTTTTTTACGTTTTATTTCTAAAAAGGGCTCTGTTGGTTGACAAAACACTAAACTTTAATCCCTCAAAAGCTTTTTGTAGCTCCAGTACGCTTTTGCGTGCCATCAGTTTAAACTGACGCAAGGAGGATATGAGTTAAGTTTCATCCAATTGATCAGCTTTCATGAGCTAGCTAAAGAACGTACAGTTTAGTATAGCGTGCTGCAGGTTGCTACTAAATTACTACTGCGTTTATTGCTATCGAGCACAGTTGGGTCATTTGTCAGGTCTATTGTTCACGAACGATTAAATTATCTGTTAGATTTATTGCAGAAGTGGCAACGGATCTGTACCCGGATATTACTGTTTTTTTTTTTTGCGGATTCGGATCCAGTTTCATTAGAAGATGCGGATTTCGACCAGATCCGGATCTGAGTTTGGCTTTGCCCCCCCCCCCTCTAATACTTTGGGGACAAAATCAGCACTACGTTCCACAAAAACTTTTTTGTTTTGCTCTCCACCTGAAATCTTGCAGAAGAAATGCCCCATTTTCAGTTAAGACTTTTTTCATCTTTATTGTTTTGGTCTTTCCCTAAATTTTGGCAAAAAAAAGCCCTTATTTTTAGTAAAGACCTTTTTTTAGTTTTTGGTATTCAACTGAATTTGAGCTCAAAAAACGCCCCAGTTTTTAGTAAGGATCTTTTTTTTTGGTCTTCAATTGAATTTGGGCGGAAAAAAACGCCCCGATTTTGAGTGAGAACCTGTTTTGTTTTTGTTTGGTTTACTTTTGATTTTCGTTGATAAGAACAAAGTGTAGTTGTATACTGGCGGATCCGTATCTTAAAATTTAAAAGATGGCGGATCCGAATCTCTTGTTGGATCCGGCCACCTTTGATTTATTGTTTATAAACAATTGAATTTATTCTGCATTGGACAAGCGAGCTTTGAGATTAGCAGGCGTTTGCTTCGTTACTATCGTACTGAAATGAAAAGGGCAGTACTGCCCCCTTGACCCTCCTGGTAAAAAGCAGGGGGGGCATCTGCCCCCATGTTCCGTCACCACTGGTATGTGGCTGCCCATCGTCGGTATTAACCTGCTCGTTCATAGCTCAAAAGTTTTTCACATTTGGCTAATCTTCTGCAGATTAACACTGAGGAGACGACTTTCGTGCTATACCGGTAGATCATTTTCAGCAGCTGGGAACTAAAAATAAACTTGAGGATTTCAACTGATCCTTATTTATTCGTTTTTATCTTCTGATAAATCATTTTCTCAAGTAGAGTAGCCTAGAGTAAAGAAGCGGCGCTCGCCCAAAATGATAGGAAGGGCAAAATCCAAAAAAAGTCACGTGTGTTTTTTTGGAAGGACTAGTCCAAAAAAATGTAAAATTCTTTTTCAAGATCAAAAACTATATCCCTCAATATGTTGACTTTTCGTGCGTGAATTTGAACAATGAAAAGAGAGAGAAAAAAATTACAACAAGCATCGGTTTAGTTCAAAAATAATTCAAAAATTTTTGTTTGTTTTGTAGCAAACTCTAGTAATGATATACCGGTACGGATCCTATACACCTCCCTGAAAATCACCATCCAAAAATTACATTTCCCCGAAAAACACTTGGCTAAACCTACATTTACCCAAATGTACATTTTCCTGAACGTGCACTTGCCAGAAATTACATTTCCCTAAACGTGTAACTTACTTGCCAGAATCACATTTCCCTAAACGGGGACTTGTAAGAAATTACATTTCCCTGAACGTGCACTTGGCAGAAATTTTATTTCCCTGAACGTGCACTTGCCAGAAATTACATTTTCCAGAACATGCACTTGCCAGAAATTACATTTCCCAGAAAGCTCATTTGGCAGAAATCACGCTTGCCAGAATCTATATTTGGCCGAAATTACATTTCCCCGGAAACTTATTTTCCAGAATCTACATTTGGCCGAAATTTTTCCCGAAATCTTGTTTTTCTGAATTTGTACACATCAGCCCGAAATTTCATTATTGATAGAATTTACATTACGAAAATATGTAATTATGATTGTTCTTTCAAAAATTATTAAGTTACGGCTTACGCGTAGAACAAAAGGGGCAAAGGAGGGCATTCTCGTCTTGTCACCAATTTTGACAAACAACGTTAAGTGTAAAATGTTTTTGGGTTTTGACAAAATTAAGTGCCATTTTCAGAATTATTCTTTCAAAGTTTGTAATGATATTTTGGTGTTTTCAGATTATTTTGGTAATATTACGGTATTTTGGTAGTATTTGAAAGTCACAAAAGTATCAGCAACGCAAACGTTGTATATTTAAAGTATCTTAATCAGGCGCGTAGCCAGAAATCTCTGCATTGGGGGGCTGTCTTGCAGGTCTGATCGATGAGCTGCAAGCCGTCGGAGGCCATTGAATGTCTGGTGGCAAAGCGCACCAGCCTCTAGAAGAGTTTGTTTTTTTCCAAAAATGACTTAAGTTTAGGCCTATTTTGATCAAAATCACTTTTTCTAAAACATAGAAAATAGCAGTGCATAAACTTGATTTAACTATTTGCAGAAATGGGCTATGTGTGCGGTAGCTAAAAATGGTAAAATTTTGGTTTTTATTTACGAGCTGGTCAATCATAAAATCCTTTAGTTCAATAAAGCTCACAAGAAGTAGTCTATTTGGTCAATATTAAAAAAAAAAAAAATTGAATTTCAGTTCTTAAAGATAAAAAAAATTTGACTTAGCCTATACATAAAGATAAAACTATAGTTCTCTTATTTGCAAGCTGGTAAGCTTATTTACAAGAAACTTGAAAAAGAAATTCGGTTATCCTAATTACAAGCTGGTAAATCTTAAAACCCTAGTTCAATAAAACGTAGGCTACAAATAGTCAGTAGCGTAGCCAGGGGGGGGGGGGGGCTATAGCCCCTGCCATTGGCATGCAAAGTACCACTTGTTTACCACTTTTAAGACCGAGTTTTGCACCAAAAGCAAAAATTGCCCCCCTCCCCCCCATTGGCATTGTCAATCAGAATGTGTCCACTTTGACTCTGGAACGGAAAAGAATCGGTCACAAAAATCGATCCCAACCTGGATAAGGCTCTTTTCTTTGGTCTTCACCTATTTTCGAGCAGAAAAACCGTCCCAAATTCTGAATAAAAACCGTTTTAGTATCGTTTTCACCTCCGAAACAGCCCCATTGCCAATTTCTGGCTACGCGCCTGCAATGACTAATTCATTTTGTCTATATTTTATAGAGAGAGCTAATTAGAGGGGGAGCGGGCTAATGGAACGAAATTTAAAAGAAGTGATTTACAAAATTTCAGAGAAGTGATTGGTAATTAACTGCTATTGAATAGCCCCCTGCTTATTCCTGAGCTTAAATATTTTTTTTGATGAATACCCATGTTCAGCATTTTCAACAAGCGATCAAATTTGATTGCTTATTTTCGGCCATGTTTCAAAGTTCTTAATGATTAATGTATCTTATTTTTGAAAAATCAGCCCCCTTAAAGAAATGTTCTTTGAGTCCGTTAATAAATAAATAAATGTTTTAAATAATACTTTAAATCATTTTTAAGTCCATTCCACGGCAACAGACAGTCTCAGAGAGCTACAGTTTACCCCGCTCTACACTACTGATCTCATTTCAGACTCACACTTATGAAAACGAAAATACAATTTCACGACTATTACGCGCGCATGTGGCTCTTGCAATAATCAAACAATAAAGTAGTGAAATACTTGTATCAATGAATTTGGAGAATTAGAAAAGTACTGTACGTAACTGCCATTTTGATTTGAGGTACATGACGCGCCATGATAGAAAACTTGTTTAAAGCAAAAATTAATGTTACACTGACACCACTGTGTAAATTCGTGAAATTGTTCAATTTGAAAGACTGACAGAAGCCTGCTTGGTTGCAAGCAAATATTAACTCAAAATTCTCCGGTCGAAAGCACACAGCAGAGAATTTTTAACGGCAGGAAATTCGAATTTTCAACCTATACAGTTGCAGTCCAGGTACCTCCTCAACGACAATCTCGGCAGACCATTTATTCTACCTTGTTCATTACACTGCATTATGCGGTATCTTTTTGCTCAAGCAAGGCTTGTTTGTTTCAATTGTGACGTCACCTGAAGGAATCAGTTATCTCCTTATTACCTTCGCATGAACTGCAAATGAAATGTTTTGAATTGTATGAAATGTCTATGGCAGGAATTGACATCATAATGAGCTCTCCGTGGTAGTGGCTTTCTTTGTAGATTTGAACAGAAACTCTATGAATCTGGTGGCGGAAGTTATACGCCATTGCTGTTTTTTTTTGTGTTAATAAGCTAAAGAGTGAAATCTTTGCTGAGGAATGCAACAAGTGTTGTTTTGCTTTCTTCGCATTCGATGTAGATTTTGGCTGCTTTGTACTACAGCACTGCAATTTCAATTTTTGTCCCAAATACAGGACGAATTACACAATTTTTTTTTATAACAATAATATTTCATAAAAGCCCGAGACTCATTTGTGATCAAAAATTAAGAACAATGCCAGCCTCAGCAGTACCAGAATAATTAAGAATGAAAACGAATAAATTTCAAATCTTAAAAACAACTATCTTCTATACTAATTCAATAAGAAAATTTTAGTAATTTTCCAGTATATTCACAAGCAAAATATTGCCACGGTTCCCAAATTATATGGTGCTCTTTAGGGCCGATCTACACTGTGCGTACAAAATTTCAAAATTTTTTACGCTCGTACGTCGAGGGTGTCTACACTACACAAAACGGCGCTTACGAGCGCAACAGCGTATTCTGTGGGTGGCCGTAATATTATGCTGAATTGGATGACGGAAATCACAGATTTATTACAATTATTCTTTGTTGTTTTGGTTAAATTTGGGTCAGATTATGTATCGCGAGAAGTAGTATTGTCTTTTTGATAATTTAAACGTGAATTTTTTTCTACCTTCCTCACGAAAAAACATAACGTACGGCCAATCAGTGATCGAGCGTCTGTTACTAAAAAGCTAGATCTGGGTTCGATTCCTTGCTTAGCGTTCAGCAATAAAAAGGGACACCGTGAAGACTTCACAGTGTGTGGTAGACAAAACGTGGCAGCTTAACTCGATGACCAAAAGGTTTCTTTGCTGTCTCCTGGCCAAAGCTACTTGGTGAATACAACAAAATTACAAAAATTAACTTATATAGGCCACTGATGCAGGCCAGTCGTCAGGATAGCGTGACTAGGGGGGCAGAAATAAATTTTGGGGGAGCACGAGAAGTTTATTTCCGTGAATTTAAGAGTGTGGATCAAACGAAAAAGGTGAAGACGTAAAAAAAAAGGTCTCGAGTTCAAAAATTTTCACAAACTCTGGTTTTCATCTCAAAATTTTGCGATTTTTCACGAATCCTAAAGCGAAGACCAAAAAAAAAAGGTCTTCGTCCCAAAACTTTCCTGAAATCCAGTGTGAGTCCACAAAAACCACGAAAAACAGTTCTTGCTCGCCAATTTTAGGGCGATAAGCACCAATTTGGGAGTCTTAGGCCTCGATTTGCCCTCCAGTAGCCCCGAGCGTGTTAATTTCTTCGGAGCACAGTCCTCGCTTGGCGCACAAAAGCAGTCATTTGGCGAGGCACGGCCCCGGAATGCCCCCTCGTGGCGCCGGGCCTGCACTGATGGGCACTAGAGGCTGGTTTCAAAGGTCCGGTTCCTCCTCTTTTGAATTCCTCTTAGCGGAGAGTGACTCGATGGAAAGATCTGATCACAATATTTTGCAGGGTACATTTTGTTTTCAGCTTTCAACTGTTTTTCAGTTCTACTGATACATTCCGTTTACAGAGGTGGAGTCCTCGAGGACACATTTTGAAGTCCTTGGCCTCGAAGCCTCAAATTCTCGAAAATTGCCCTGTCCTCGGCTCGAGAACAGCAGTATTTTTGGTATCCTTAAAATTTTGTAGATCGTTTTTTGTAGAAAACGTTTTTTTGGAGATTTTTTGGTTTTGTTTTTTTGAGAACACCTGAAAAAAAATTTTTTGAAGACATTATTTTTTGGAGAACACTTGCGCCTGTGTCCTTGCCCTAGAAAGGGTCTGTCCTCAAAAGGGCTGTCTTTGGCCTCGGATATTTTTTTGTGTCTTTGGTCTCGAGCCTTGTGCCCTCAACTCTACCTCTGTCCCGTGTCCGTTTAAGCCAAATGTTGAGCGTCTTTCGCCTCTCTCCCATTTCAGCTTTTATTTAAACTTTATCCAGTCCACCGCTGGAAACACAACAGACGGTGCGTGATGCGTAGCATGCACGTGTAGGTTGTCCTCTCGAATTGTCGAACAGTTTGAGTGCGCGAACACATTAAACTACAATCTTTTACGCATTTAATCCCTTCTGCAAAAACAGCACGCATTTTATCATTATTGTATTGACTCCTCCCCCCAAGCGGTTTGAGTTAACTCCTTGTAACCAATCAGACTGAATTGCATTATAACTCGTGATTTCATAACTAAAATTTTTGTTGACATGCTTATTATTATTCAGTGTTTATTTCAGACTCATGAAGTCCATATACAAGCACTATGCACACACAAAAAAAATAAATAAATAAAGAAACTTTGCAAAGCAGGAACTGTTGTTTTCCTGAATGGTGCAACATACATCATCTTCTATTCATTCACAAACAAAATGCCACGATAATGATCATAGTATATAGAGTCATAGAAGCAATCAGAAGACATTAACACTTTAAGCCAAAGATTCTGAGATAAGTGACAGCGTTCAACAAATTTATAAGTAATTTTACGCTGTAGAGCGTAGAACGAATCAAGGTTATAGTATATTTGACTTGCTCTAACACTGTGATAGCGAGTCATGCTATGCAGAATTCTATACGCATCATCGTAGGCAACTTTTAACCGATTTATAGCTGATGTGTAGTTGCACCATAGTTGACTAGCATAAAAACACATGCAGTGTGCACGAAATAAAATGTTTTTCACCTCAATTGAACATTTAAAAAAACGAGATTAAACTTATTGGCTGCACAAAATAAATATCTCGCTTGTCTTGCAATATCAGTATCATCTCATAAATCACTGCTAATACTAACTCCAAGATATACCACATTATTCACAAACCTAATTTTCTGACCATCACTATTCATATTTCAAGGCATAAACGTGTACATATCCTTTGAAGAAAAAATCATACCAACAGTCTTTTTACAATTAAAAACAATTTTATGTAATTTGGCATAATTACTACACACATCTAATAAATCTTGTAGCCCTCCAGCCAGTAGCCTAGCCAGGGGGGGCGAAGGGGGGGCTTAGCCCCCCCCCATTGGCTTTTGAAGTATCCAAAATCGCACGTTTTTGGTGCTTTTGAGGCCGATTTTTGGTTAAAAATTGAAAACAGCCCCCCCCCAAAGGAAATTGGGTGCTGAAGTTGTGAAGTATAGGTCGTGATGCGGCCTGAAAAACGTTTGAATTACCGATTTTGGCCGAAAATAAGACTCTATTTCGATGAAGACCTTTTTTTTTTGTTTCTTTCGGAGACCACCTGTTTTTGGGCTGAAATAACGATTCGATTGAATTTCCGAGAAATTCCGTCGCAATTTTCGGACAAATCGTGTGATTCTGATTCAAGAACAATGAAAATTCGGGTCAAGGGCGTTTGCACTTTTCTCACTCTTTCAAAAAAGCGCCACCCTTTCCCAAATCCTGGCTATGCGCCTGCCTCCAGCACTCGCAGCATAAATCATCAGCATACATTATTGCAGTATTCATCTTTTCTTTTTTCACACAAACGCTTCTACTGAACGCGTTTTTTTACTACCACTCTGGTAGGTTTGTATCACAGTAACGCACAAGAATTTGATAATAAAAGTTTGGGATTCAATCCCTCACCCGCTAAATCTAAACTTATTCGGAGAAAAAAATAAAAATAAATCCTAGCATTAGCCGAAAATAGAGAGAAATCTCACAAATGTCCAGCTACTTGCACTTTCATGAAACGAAAATAGGGCGAACTATGGTAGCTAAAAAATTTCAATTACCCTATACTGCAGTAATATTATTACCACTGAAACTGCAGAAAATTGATAGTGCGATTAGAGCATTCAATAAGTTTACCGTACTCCGAGAAGGAACTCTTGAATTCTCTCAATAAGATAGATATTGCAACTTTTGTAACAACTGTATTCAATATTTTCAAAAAGTCAATGAACTAAATTTGTTGCAAGCAAAGGTACAAAATTCTAAGCGCAAAGCAGTTAATATTTCAGATAGTAACACATCGGGCATCTCTTACGATTGTAAGGTTTCGGAGGAAGTGAGGAACCCTCCATCTGGTTGTCGCTTCACGTAGATATCAGCGCAGATTAGACAAGCACATACTATTATTGATAGTATTGATGTACAAACAAGTGTAAAGCAAAAGCTACCTCAGAGATTTGATCAAAAGTTGTAGGAAAGTTCATCTCAAGAGTTTTTGCTTGAAGCAAAAGCTGTCTCATAGGTTTAATCAAAAGTTGTAGGAAAAAATAACCAGAGGATTAAAAAGGATGCCAATGTCTAATCAATCTCAGAAAGCAGATAGCCTATTTTATTATACATGACCAATATTTTGATTATAAAACTTGAATATGAGTAATGCCTGGGTCCTGGAAAAGTCAAGCAGCAACTCTATGAAGCATTAATAATCACCAATGTCTTGATTGATTTCATGGTGGGAAAAGAAAATGTCACAAGTTCAGCCAACAGCACTTAACCCAAGCCATGAGCAATTTTCATTACGGTGTGTTGACCATGAGGCATGTTGAAGAAATACAGAACAAACATTAGTGAAATTTGATGACTTTACATCTGCTTTTCACTCTTTATCACTTAAGGAGAAAATGTCATACTGTTAGTCAACAGTGCTTAACCCAAATCATGATCAATTTCCAGTAGGCTGTGATGACCATGAAACATGTTGTTTCTGGTTTTCAATCATGCAGTTCTAACAATTATCCAATTATCTTTTACTATTTGGAGGATCTAGAGTAAAACAAATAATAATTACTCCAACCAAAAAAAGTTTAGAATCCTGCTAAGTGTCCAAAACCATCATCAGCAGTAGACATATAAAAAAAAAAACAGACCAATTATGCATAAAACAGTTGCACTCAGAAAAGAGTCCAAAATTTTGGAGGCAACCAGTTCACACAAGACGATTGACTTGGCCAACTTTAATCTTAGTCTGAACCAGACCCAAAAAACGTTTGACGCAAAACCGTAACCATATCGCTGCGGTGTCAAATTTTCTTGCATCAAAGCGGTCTGATTAAATCTCAAAAACACGCCAATACTACACTACAGAACAAAGCTATCAAATCAAGTTAGCAAAATTAAAGCAAAAAAAAAAGTTCTCTTAAAACTAAACAAAGAATACTTTATTCTATCAAAATTAATTTTAGCGAAGATATCACTACTGCATTTTTTAAACCATAAAGCACAGCTAACGGGAACATACAACTGTTAATTGGCGCGCTGTCGTAGTATCGATAAATGGCTTCTATAATTATTATTTTCTAGCATAAAGCGCACCAAATGGCTTCTATAGCTTTTGTTTTTAGGCACAATGTGCGCCAAACTATAAGATGCACTACATTACATTAAATTTATTAAACTCTAAAAAACGTTTTAAAAATCTAAATAGTTTAACTCTGAATGAAATTGTGGAATCAAATCAAGTTTTTCATTATATATGCTTTAATACATCGAAGCGCGTAAAGTTGGCAGGGCCCACCTCAGCATCATCGCATCCGAGCAACATAGCTGCCTTGAAAGGAATGTCGCAGTGATACAAAGCCGCTGGCAATGCTGTGTTTGATTTGACCAGGCTGATTTAAATCTCACACCTCTACTACAGAGACAAATGCATTAGCACTTGATCAACTGGCCGTAACAGAGAATAACCAAAAGTACATATTAAATGCATTAGAGTATAAGGCACAAGTTGGATTTCTTAAAAATTTTAAGTATCATTGGTGCACCATATGGTTTGAAAAATATGACACTTTAAAATCTTAGTTGCACGTAAGAAAAACAAGCAATGCTACTCATATGTTACAAGAAACTTGAAATTGTGTAGTTAAGTTGCAGTGATGTGAATACTGTCTTGTCACCCAATCACATTAGAAAAAAGTTTAAAAGTGACAAATTTTCTTTGGTCCACTGCTAATTTTAAATAATTATTTTAACTAAAAGCTAATGATTTAGATAAAACTTCCAAATTTGTTTTTTTTTCATTATGAAAACGCTTGAAGTTTTTATTTAAAAAAAAAGCACAAATAGCTGGTAAAGATTGTCAATCTAGAAATACTCATAACCAACCTTGAAAACCTGACAATGCCACTGTTAGATTGGTTATATATCATTCTTGAAATCTTCGAGCATTAAAGATCAACATTGTTTCATAAATTCATCAGTAAGTCTCTTGAAGCCTGTATCAAGTACTATATCATTGATAAATTTGTTAAATTCCAAACACTTACAGTTACTATATTTTGTTCATAACAGTAAATACTTGCTAATAGAGTCTTAATTTACAATTCTGAAAAGCAATTGCAGAATAGAAAAACTTTTGATTTCACTATCTTATTGACATGACAATAAGCCAAACCTATTGGCTTGGCAGTGTCTGCAATTCCACTCAACTATTTGTAAAAGTCTAAAACTTGATAGTTACTGAATAATAAGTGAGCACATCTTGAAACAAAACTATTTTACATGCCTATATACCTGTAGCTGTAACTGCACAGCCCATCATATCAGTACTGAGTAGGCTAGTACCAGGGTACATCTACTGGTAGATTATAGCATTTTAATTCTGCTTTTATTAGCCTACTGTGGCTGTAGGCTAACTGATAGAGTAGGCTCTAATACTTTTGAGTTTCATTGATATAAAAAATCAGGGCCTAGACTTTATCAGCAGACTAATTTTTTAACTTTGCATATTTTCTGATAGTAGCTTAGGCTATTAAGTTGCTTGTTTACCAGTATCTCTTACCGGTATAATGCAGCATCACTGCACCTGCAAAGTGCACCAGTAGGTTAAACCTTTTGCACTAGCCTACAGCAGCTATCAGGCTAAGATTACCAGTTTACTTTGACAACGTGGTATACTACACCCTAGGTACAAGTACCACCAAGACGTAAACCTACCGTACCATACTGGTAGGCCTACCGGTATGTACTGGTTTTGGCCTAAGCTATGTAGTCCCCCTGGTCAGGACTGTGATCTGCATCGCCACACCACACATTAGTTTTAATTTTCAAATTTCTTTACTTGGAATAGGCTAACCAAATGTTACATAACAACAAACAATTTATAATTCACTTTTGGGCCTATCGACCTAGGCCTTTATGATATGACGTCACTTGATAAATAAATAAATATGATGATGATGATGATGATCTTTTTTGCAAGTTTTTCCTCATAGAGCCGCAAATTGACCATTTTCATGTTGAACTAGGCTATTTCAAACCAACACGCATACTTTCACTTTTGAAAATCAACTTCTTTTCAACAAAACTTATGAACCTAATTTTAGCCTACCCTGAGACCTGGCAAACCAGTTTTTAGAATTTCACGCAAATCGTGAGCTTACAAGCGTACCGGCGAAAAAAATTTGCTTTTTTAGCAAAATTTTTTCGCTTTTTTAGCAAATTTTTTTCGCTGGCAATTTTACTCTTGTAAGGGTGCGTTTAGACTGGACGCGAAGCAACGCGAAGCAACGCAAAGCAGCGCGAAGCAGCGCGAAGCAGCGCGAAGCAGCACGAAGCAGCGCGAAGCAGTGCGAAGCAGCGCGAAGCAGCGCGAAGCAATGCGAAGCAACGCGAAGCAACGTGAAGCAACGCAAAGCAACGCGAAGCAACGCGAAGCAACGCGAAGCAACGCGAAGCAACGCGAAGCAACGCGAAGCAACGCGAAGCAACGCGAAGCAACGCGAAGCAACGCGAAGCGAAGGTTGGCGACCTTAGCGAGTGGTCGATGACGTCAATCGCGAAGGTTCCCAACCTTCGCGAGTGGTTGCTAATCTTCGCGACTGGTCGCTTCATAGGCTAATTTTATTAACTTACTTTTAAAATGTACTCAATGAGCAGAA
Organism: Trididemnum nubilum; assembly: GCA_963965965.1. NCBI lineage: Eukaryota > Metazoa > Chordata > Ascidiacea > Aplousobranchia > Didemnidae > Trididemnum > Trididemnum nubilum. Next base: position 35,965,524 of record OZ014481.1, on the reverse strand, counting down.
AGCGTTGTGTGCTTTATTATTGAAGCGCTATTATAGTAATCACAGGTTGTGTTTCGTCATAGAGCACTGGAATTAAAACGAAGATAGACTTTGTATTGTGTTATCACGCAATAACCGTGAAGAAGAGACTAGACTAATAGCATAGGTAACAAAACAATCTTGAAAAAAAAGTTTGTGAAATATAAGGGAAAAAGGAAGTAAAGTAGGTCGAATTTGGAAACGAAAAGACAAGTCATTTCTTCAAAAACTTAGTGGTACTTAGCCTATTCACTAGCTATCAATGCTTTGTTTAGATCCTTCTACTGAAAACTTGCCATAACCTGTTTTGACGATGACAGTTCTGGGTTTTAATGCAGAACCGAAAAAAGCTGGAAGCAGATGTCAAAAGTTCTCTTTCGGTGTTTATTCAGTTAACAAATTCTTAACCCTTTCACCATTTATGTCTCATTATAATACTGGTAGATCTTTCTTGTACAGTGTAGACCAGTAGGCTAGTCTACAGGTACATTTAAAGCGTAAACTATGTTTTTTATTAATGTGATTTTTCTTATTCAGGCAAGCATGTTATGATACCTGTAGTAAGCTTAAACAGTTGTTTGTGTTTGCTATTTAGTGCTGTTTATGAAGACTCCCAATGTTAACGTTATGAGTGAATCTGAAAGCTGGATTTGTCATCAGTTATGTAGTGGATTTTTTGCTTATTGTGCAATGGATTGCTGTGTTAATTTGCTGGAGAAAGCAAAAAAACATAGCAGTTTTTGCATGATTTGACACTATCATCGAAGGACAAGAATTTAGCGCAGTAATACCAGCAGTTGCTTTGAGGAAAAGTCAGCTTCTAAAACTACGTTTGGTTTTTTATTCGCCAGCGGAGCGTTTATCGATGTTTAGTGCGAAGTTAAATGCTTTCGAGAGCGTTTTATTAGTTTGCATTTTCTTGCGGTACTAGTACGTTGCGACGGTTGCGTTTACCTCGAAGGGCTTCGCTCCAAACCACCGTTTGTAAAATTACAGACAGTTTTGTAGCTGTAAGTTCAAGCCCCTTTTTCTCAGCAATTTTTTGGTTATGCTCCTGATAAAAAAAAAACATTTAGATTTTTTCATGTGAAAATTGTTACTCAAGCATCTGAATACAAGTGGTGTTAGTTGTCACGTTTTCATGAAACTGGCACTTCTTTCCCCTGTCTAATGATTATAAATGCTGTATCAAAGTTTTTGGTGGTGACTAATGAGAATGGAACAATATCAATGGACTTGCTTGGCAGCTACTTCTCTTGCAATAACAGTAACCCCAGCAATAAATAGAACTCACTTTCTATTGGTTAGGTAATATATATTGGCTTTCTAGTTCTATCTGATTACACTGACTGTAATTGTAATGATTGAACTTCAGACTTAAAATTGCTTACTTTGTCATTTTATTCACCATGTAAAGCAGTTAAAATTTTAAGAGACAGTAAAAATGTTTTGAAATTCACAAACAACTAAATTCAGATATTACACAAAGACAGAGTAAATGAATATTTAACACACTTGACATTTCTATTTTCATCACATAGGACCGGAGTGAAAACTCACTACCAGACTACAATATTCACGATTATAAAACTTGGGGGAGTCCAAAACCATTGCTTCCAGTTCAACTTGATCACTGTCACAAACCTTCAGAAACAAGAAGACTTTTACGAGGACATTCAGTAGAAAAAATTCCACGTTTGTAGCTCGGCTATTCAAAAAAGTGATTGCTAATTAAGCAAATCCAAAAGTTCATAGAAATTTTTTGATTTTTTGTATTTATCTAGCTCTTGTTTGTAGCTTGAAACCAATTCTCAATACAGTTTATTCCCCAAGTTGGCTTAGCCAAGCAGACAGCGAAAAAACTTTTTGCGAATTTTCCAGTATTCGAGCAATTGTTCAATTGTGGTTACTTTTAAAACAACAGGCCAACAAATAATGGGTAAAACACTATCAACACATTCAAAACTAGCCTGCTGGTGGGTTATTTTATATTCTGAAAAAACAACAACACCATGTTAGTTTAAGACAAAAAAAGCAAAAAGTGCTCAGCGAAAAGAACCACTGGACTGATACAATAGCTTCTGCTATGCTGCACAGAATAAAAAGTTTTGTTTTAAAAGCAAGATGCCTTGGGGCTAGGCCTACTGCTTTGGTGAATTCATTATAATGAAGCTCTGATATCAAGCATAGCCAAGAAAAATTACTCTAGGATTTACAGCCTTAGCTGTCTAGATCCAAATTAACTTGGCTAGCCTAGGGCTATCCCGAATCTAACTTTGCCAACAACCTACTCTTTGGACTGATAAATAGGCACTAAACCATAGAAATATACTATTTACATATTTTCTAGCCAACTGCGATCGTAAAAATCCAATCAGTGATTTAGTAGGCTATCTTACTACAGCCTGCAAGCAAGCGATGTTGCGCAACTGCTCGCGAAGGTTGCGACCGGTTGCAACCTTTCGCGAGCTGTCGATGACGTCAAATTTTGGTCGCTTCGCGTTGCTTCGCGTCCAGTCTAAACGCACCCTAAGGTGCTGCGCCCGTAAGGTGGTACGCCTGGGCTTATGGAATTTTCCTTTAAAATAAACTAAGGTTACGCGATTTTACGCACAGTGTAGACCGGCCCTTAAATCGCACTGCGCAGGCAACTCATAAATTTTTGGATGTTATCAAGTCAAAAAAAACTCAGTACTTTTTCGCTTTTGCAGTTTTGGAATACTGGAAAAGAAGCAAAAAACCTTTGCTTAAGCTGACAGAACATTTGGAATAAAATAATAAAACAGCTTCAAAAAACAGGTCGTTAAAATTGACATGAACGTTGTTCTCAGAACTCAAGGAACAAATGAAGCTGCACACTGGCAAAAAAATTAAAAACAGCCAGTCTCAACTCAAAATGTATTGGTTCTTCAAAAAAAGAAGCAAAACCTGGGTTAAAATAAACTTGCTTTACCTTTATAGTGCTTTTCCTCAATGCTTGCATCGATTTTTAATTGATAATTTTCATCACGCTCGAAGCATCGCTTATAATGGCAAATTGACTAATAACCATAGGCGTAGCCAGGATTTTTGACTGGGGGGAGGGCCCAAACCACAAATCACATGCAATGACGTCATCATAAAGTTTCAAAAAATGAAGTTATTGTGGGGCAAAGATATCGTAAAATCTAAAATGGAAGATCTGAAGTTGTAGTCTGTTTGGCACTTAACCAGGATTTTAGTAAAGGGAGAGGGCAAAAACTAATCGTTAGAAAATTCAAATGTCCAACTTGGGAGACGCGTTGAGTAAGCTAGTGTACTCAAACTTACCACAGACGGGGGGCGGAGCCCCCAGCCGCCGGTGGCTATGGGGGTCTGGGGGCAAAGCCTCCAGCCGCTGGGCGATTTTTGTACGTTTTTGGAAAAAGAAGGTATTTTAATCCCATTGGATCACATTTCGCACGTGTTCACAGCCATTTGAAAGAAGTAGATTTTTTAACATTTGAAAGCCAATCCAAACAATTTAATTGTTCAATCCTCCTTTTACTTGCAATTAAATTCCAAAACACGTTTAAAATCTTGCATTATAGTGTAAAATTTTAATTGTAAGTGATTTGGTCCATGTAGGGGGAAGTAAGGCACGTTGCCTCCTGCAATATTTTAGCAGTAAATAATAATCCACTCGAAGATTTTGCTTCAAGATTTTTGTTTTGTCATGAAGTTAACCAGTTACAGGAGTACATGTACGGCCAGGGGGCCCAGGACTCCTCATTTCAATGATTTGTTCAGTGAGCATTTTCCCAAGCTATTTTTTTGAAAGTATTTTGTGCGTAAAAACTGGCGAGGTGACTCGTTGGTACAATAGATAGTTACGCTTACTAAACATGTTATTCCCGGGCCGGATTTACATTGCGCTGGGCCCCTGCACTTAGGGAATTTTTTGCAACATCTTCCAGGCAAACATAAGTGAAGACCAAAAAAAGTCTTACCATCTGAGGGCCGGGCCCAGGCACTGAGCCTTATGGCAACTACAACGCTGGGTATTGCATTACGTTCATAAAAAGTTAAGATGAGGGCATGAGATAGCAAATTTTGGACAAAAACCGTAGATTTGACCCTGGTTATACGTTTAAATTGGTTGGAAAAAATTGAATTAAGGAGGTACGCCGGGCCCCGTGGTCGTCAGTATTATTTATTGTTAGTTACTGTTGTACGCGTGTACTTTTGTACGCAGAGATGCTAAAAGAAACTAAAAATGAAGAAACAAGTTTTTTTTTTGTCAAATTTTTGTCATTGGTGGCATTTCAATTGAGGGGTCCCGAGCCCCTGGGCCACTCCCCTGGCTACGCCTATGATTTTGAGATAAGATCGCGCCCTTAAGTTCTTTCATAAAAAAAACATTTATAGCAAAATTAAACAAACTTTTTTTCCAAAACGTGAAAGACTCGAGTCAAGTCGCTTGACAGTTTTTTGAAACCTCCAGGAATTGCATGACATTATTATGACGTAGACATGTGGTCGTCAATATTATTACTTGCTTTTGCACGCGTATATCCTAAATTAAAGAAACTGCAATTTTGAACTAGGATAACATACTGGCTATGCTCTCATTAAATGTATCATTGGTAGTATTTCAATTGGGGGTTTGCATTACCGCTTGTGTTATAGCATTAAGTTTATAATAACGTTAAACGAGTGCCTGGGGTTTGCAACTTTTAGCAATAAACTTTTCAATTTTTCACAGGTTTTGCGTATGTATTGTTAAAAATTTGAATTGCGGGGCTCCTGGCCAGGAACCCTTAGTCATCAGTTAGGGGCCCCAGAGCTCTCTGGTCGTCAGTTACGGGCCCCGAGCTCCCTGGTTGTTAGTTGGGGGCCCCGGGGCACCCGTTTGTCAGTTAGGGGCCCCCGTGCTCCCTGGTTGTCGGTAATGGGTCCCGGGTCCTCTGGTCGTTAGTTAGGGGCCCTGGGGCCTCCTGGTTGTTAGTTAGAGGATCCAGAGCCCCTGGTTGTCGGTTAGGGGCCCGGGGCCCCCTGGTTGTTGGTTACTGGCCCCCTGTCCTCAGTTATGGGCCCTGGCGCCACTGATCGTTAGTTCGGGGCCCTGGGGCCCCTGGTTGTCGGTTAGGGGCCCGGGGCCCCCTGGTTGTTAATTATGGGCCCTGGTTGTAAGTTAGGGGCCCCTGGGCCCCCTGCTTGTCGGTTAGGGGCCCCCTGATTCTCAGTTCGGGGCTCTGGGGCCCCCTGGTCGTTAGTTAGGGGCCCAATGGGCCCCTGGTCGTCAATTAGGGCCCTTCTGTTTGTCAGTTAGAGGCCCCGGGGCCCCGTTTTTTACTTAGGGGCCCTGGGGCCCCCTGGTTGCCAGATAAGGGCCCCCTGGATGTTAGTCCAGGGCCCTGATGTGCTCTCTCGTCGTCCGTAACTGCAACTAAACATCGCTAAGTTATGTTGTTACAATTTTATATCAATGGTGGTATTTCAATTGGGGGGGGCCCGGGCCCCCTGGGCCCCCCCTGGCTACGCCTATGCTAATAAGCCAGGTTATATCTCTCATTCAGTAAGCTAACTGTTATCACTACGATTCTTGATTTCAACTAAAAGTTCGTTCTGCTTACTAGAATAACACAAACATTCCATAATTTTTCGCATGAAAAATAGTTTCTAGAAAATGAATTTTCGAGAAAATGTAATTTCTGGAAAATAAGTTTTCGGGGAAATGTGATTTCGACCAAACCTACATTCTGACAAGTGTAAATTCTGGAAAATAAGTTTTCGGGGAAATGTAATTTCGGCCAAATGTAAATTCGGGCAAGTGTAAAATATGGAAAATAAGTTTTAGAGGAAATGTAATTTCGGCCAAATGTAAATTCTGGCAAGTGTAAATTCTGGAAAATAAGTTTTCGGGGAAATGTTATTTCAAACAAGTGTTCGTTCTGGCAGATGTTGCTTCAAGCAAGCGTTCATTCTGGCAGATGTAATTTCAGGCTAGTGTTTATTCTGGCAGATGTAATTTCTGGCAAGTGTTTATTCTGGCGAGTGTGATTTATGGTAAATGCTAATTCTGGAAAATAAACTATCTGGAAAATGTTTTTCTGGAAAATGATTTTCTGGAAAGTGTTTTTCGGCGAGGAGTAAGGATACCGCAGCAGGCTATCCCTAGAGTGAGAAATTACCTAACCTCGAATCTCTCATATTTGACGGGCCTTTGGTTGGGTGTGTTTTGAGTATGTCCTGCAGTGCTGGGCACTTCCGCAAACCGGTCCGCAAGTCCGCAAATTGCGGACTTAAGGTTTTGGTTTGCGGATTTGCGAACCGATTTCTTCCCGCAAACATTTGCGGATTTGCAGTAAAAAAATTGAAATCTACCGCAAATCAACAACATCTCTGAAATCGTTTTTGCAATTTCAAAAAAAAACGTTTATGAGATTCAAAGTATCGACAGACTAGGGTGGATGTATTTCTAAAGTACAATACCCTCTCACCAAGTTCCTTTGCTGTGGAACGATTATTTCCCAGAGGTGCTGCTATTCTTACAGCAAAATGAGTTAGCTTAAGGTCAAGAAACTTCCAACGGCTTGTTTTTGTGAAGGAAAACTTAGACTTTTTGAAATGGCGAAGGGTTGCACTAGACGACTTTGATGACATGCCCACCACGTTTACTAAATAAATAAGCTGCAGGCCTATCAACACTTTCAATCTTAATTTTATCTTTTTAGTCTTTTTGTTTCGTTGACCGTCTTTTTGGAAGGCATGCTTTAGACTATATGCGTTGCCGCTCAAGAAATTTCCAAAGATTTTTGGAAGTTAATATTACTGCCCGCTTTAGAATCCTGAAAAAATGTCTATTCTGAATAATTTCGCGATATTTGGTGATGTATACATCCTACAACACTTTGCCTTTTGATTTTCCAACGTTGGTGTATTGTGCAAATGATGCGTCAAAATGCTTGGCCTATTTTTTATTTAAGAAATGGCATAAATTTCTGAGCAATTGGCGACGTAACTCCAAAATTTTCCAAAATTCACGAGCAAAGTTAATTATATTGACAAATTTTTTGGCGGGTAAATTACTACGGCACATTGATCTTGTAGATTTTTGACACCACTAGCAAGCTGGCCACTGTCGAAACAAATTTCTAATTTAACAGTGACCATTAATTGAACCTACGTTACATACCGATAACCAAAACTTAAAACCCAATTTTTTTATTTTTGCAATCACTTTCGGTGCTGAGTGCTGACTGCTCAGCGCTAAGGAGAAGCACATAATTTTAAATGAGAGCGAGTTTTCAAACAAAATTAATATTTGCACCCAGTGGCGTACGTAAAAAGTTTCCATAGGGGGCCTAAATTTTCGTCGCACTGTGACGCCACAAATCAACATTATGGAAAGTGCCGTATAGGCAAAACCATGTAGGGTGGTCCGGGGGCATGCTCCGGAAGAAAATTGCAAAATTACACTAAAAATACGCGTTTTCGTGCATTCTGCAAGCAAGTTTTACTATAATCCTTTATGCGACTTACTAGAAGAATGAAATCGTAAAATAAAATTAATTCTTCAAAAAGATTACGGAATGAAAAAGCGAGGTCATTTGTGAAGAAAGAAAACAAACCAAATAAAGATCGATATATTTTTACATTTACGCAGTAATAACGTACATCCTCTTAGAACTGTTAGGTTTTGCTTTATCGTGTTTCATTTTTAGGGTCTGAGGAGAAGGCCATGGCACAGTGGCTAGTGTCTGCACCGTAATTACATTATATTGTATGCAAGTGAAGACCTAAGTCTTAGGTACGCTAGTGTCTGCACCGTAATTACAGTATATTGTATGCAATTTGAACGCTTTTAAAAGACTGCTCTTATCCAAAGTTGGACTAGAAGTTCAAGCGTTAGGATTTCATGTAACCATTATTCAGAACTGTATTGCAACTGAAATAAAATAAACAAAGAACCGAACTTTTGGCGTTTTCTTCTTACACCTAGCACATTTTCATCTTTGTAAAGTTTGCCTTTGCATAAACACCTTTCAAAACAATTTAAAAAAATTTTACACTAGTACAGAGGCAAAAAAAACGCTAACTGCAATTATCACATTTGAAACTAAGATATTTTAATCGTGATCTGCAAATTGCCATGCGTGATTAAAGGAGCAGGAGGTGACATCGACAACACCCCCCCCCCCATCCATTCCGTCATTCAAGCAGTAAATACTAGCCTGTAGCCTATGCCTGTAAAGTATCATTTTCAAGAACGCAAGTTCGTGCGTCTCGAGTTTTTACTTTTCCGCGACTCAATAAAGACTTGTGCATCTCTGTTTGTCCTATATGACAAGTACAGTGTACTGTGTACAAGTATGTAAATCAAAAAAGAATTTTCAACTCAAGGAACATAAGACAATATCTACTCCAGCCACCAGAGTCGCAGCCGTAATCCAATTCCGGTTGCAGTTTTGTTTAAACAAACCTTCGTACATTTCCACTTGGCCCTGCTGCTGAAATGTATATTATAACTTAGAAAAACAGAACATCAAATAAACCGAAGAAAACTTACTGATGTTAATGACAGGTCTGCAGCTGATATCGAAAATATCAAGCATTGTTATATTGCTATAGGTCTTTTCTATTTATCAAACCAGGAAAAAAACAGCAAAGTTTGCGGAAGTGAAAAGTCATTTGCGATTGCGGAAGTGCAAAAATTACCGCAAACGTACCGCAAACTTGCGGATTTGCGGTTGCGGACCATCTATTGCAATTTTACGGAATTTGCGGTTGCCGGATAGAGTTTGAATTTGCGGTGCCCAGCACTGATGTCCTGGGAGTCCTGGACAAAGAAAATGTGAACAAAGAAAAACTATTTTTCAGTGTACCGAACTTTGATAATTCTTCCCAGGTTTTCACAAAACACCTACCTACGTGAATTTGACTAATTTGACTACAGTAAAACTGATACCTAAAGTTGGCAATTATTTCAATTCAAAATCACGTACTCCTACGCCTGTAGTATTTAATGTTGTCTATCGTTTTTTATGTCCGCGTAAGGCGGATCTGACTAACATTGGTAAGTCAGCCAGGCATTTGGTAACAAGAGCAAAAGAACACTGGTCATTAAACAGCTTAACTAGAAAAAGTGCTGTTAAAAAGCATATTTTAGACTGCAATAATTGTGTCAAATCTGATGATATTATACAACCGCTACCCTTTTATGTAAGTGTACTTCGGCAACAACACCAAATTTCATGAAGCATTATTAATTAAAAATACAAACCCAAACTCAATTGGCAACTGCACGATATATTTCTTTGTTTTTGTTAAAAATATTTTGATTGATTCGGTAATGTTTGATCGTTCACTCGTCATTTTAGCTGGACAGTAATTAGAAAATTACTCACAACAGCTGCTTAAATTTTCGGTCGTTTATCCAACGTTTAACTGCACTGTTTAATTTGTCTGATTGCACGTGTTGACATAATTAGTTGGTTTCAATTAAAACTTACAACGACAGCAAAAGTTAGCGAAAGCGTAACGTTGATTTTATTGTATGTAATTCTTGTAAATAATGTTTATAAAGTAATTATTATAATGATTAGTTGCGGGTCAGTATTGGCAGTAATTTGCTTACCGGTATGGTTAGCGTAGACAACCTATCTTCCCAAGCTATATTAAGTTTGAAGATTATAGTTGGAGCTACGGACACTCGCGTCGCGTGTTCCTTTACTCTCGAATAAGCCATTTTTAGGCTAACAAGTGCGAAGTTTTAAAAATTTTGACAACAGTTTGAAATTAATAAGTTGTACGTTTGTACGAAATTTTGAGGCAATTAGTGACGTGAATGCCAAAAACTGCCCCCAAAGTTTGGCTTAAAAAGTGGTCTCATTCAAAAACGGCTCAAGTACGGTGTCACGAAATATAATTTTGAATGCCTGAGATATGACTGTTTGCTGTATTTAACGTGTACGTGACTGATTTACTACTTTTGCCGCTTTTTTGTGATTTAGAATATTCTAGATTTTCTAGATATTTCCTTTCTAGTACATTCCGCTATTTTCTGCAGTCATCGATGTTTGGGTTGTTTACTTGTCTTAATTGCAGAGGTGGGCACAAATAACATTATATCAAAAGCGCAACGCAACAAAGCGCAACCATCTTTTCAACCAGCAAAAGCGCAGCGCAAAATGCGCAATTTAATTTTTTTGCTCTCTGAAGCGCAGCGCAACTTCCGCAATGAACTTTTTGATTCAGTTGAAGCGCAACGCAATTCCGCAATTGCGGAACAGTATTTTCGTACCAAGTTAAAGCGCAACCTAACTTCCGCAATCGAAATTTCACAACACAATGCAAATACTGCGTTTTTTGCAATTTTAGACTGAAAAAAAGTAAATAAATTGCTAAACAAGCCCGAAATTTATCAATATTACGATGGAAATAGAGCAAAATTAAGTTCAATGTATAGAATTGCGCTTTTAACCGAAAAAAATTTTGAAAGCGCAACGCAATTACAGCGCAACAAATTTTAAACGGTTTATTCCGCAACGCAACTTCCGCAGTGTTTCAAAATAAAAAATTAAAGCGCAACGCAACTTACGCAATTGCGGAGGTTGCGCTTTGCGCTTCTAATGCGCTTTGCCCACCTCTGCTTAATTGCTATATTTAAACTTGAGATTGTGATGTCATAATCATGTTGAAATCTTATCCTAAGCTCGTGTATTTTTTTCTATTGTGACGTTTCATGGATTGTTCTGGGATATTCGATAGCTTTTGCCGTAATATAAATTGGTGAGTCGTTTTTATTCTAATATTACTAAAAGTGGATGATTTTTAGGTATTAGTTTCGTGGGCATTTTGCCGCGTGTGTGTATCTGTGGTTGGCTTGTGTAGCCGTAAAGTTTGGCGATCTGAATTGGGCAATCGCGAGAGTGTGTAAGGTGCAACCTGAATCTGGTCGGTCGCGGTTAAGTCTTTTACGATCTGAATCTGGTCGATAGTAAGAAGTGTTTTGCTCAGTGAGAGTGGTTTTGTGTTTTCAATCTTAAATAGAAGTTTTAATTTAAGATTGGTGTGCTCTTCCTTGATTCAAGAAGCTAAAGGAACTATCAACTGCCATTTTTGATTCGTCAATTAACATCTCAGTCGTTCTCTAGTTTCAGCCGATGTGGGCAATTCTAGAGATTAAAGGTTGTACTCTAGCCAAGTATCAACGATCGCGACATACGACAAAAAGTATTTCATATGGCTAGATGTCTTAAGATACCGTTTCATCCCTACCAACTCATGAGGTTTTTTTTTGTTTTTTTTTTTCTTTTAAAATCCTGTACGCTAACATCGAAATCAAGTTTTTGTGTAAAGCTTTTGAGCTGTAGGCCATTTCCCTAGCAATCCCCCTAAAAAATAAAATTTTTGAACGGCTCAAGCTAGGGCGCCAGTTTTGTTTTGATGTCAGTAGATATTTAACAGACAACTATTTTGACATAGTTTGGGGTAGCACCTCCCCCCAAGAACCCCTCAAATGGACCCCCCAAAAATCAATCTTTTGAACGTTTTAAGTTAGCTGCCAGTTTGTTTGTTTTTTTGATATCAGCAAATATTTAACAGACAATTACTTTGACATGTTTTGGGGATACCACTAGAGATGTGAATGCTTTATTGCCTTTGTTTTTTTAAACGTGTTTTTTTTTTCAAAAAAAAGCATGACCTCAAAAAAACTATTTTTTTTAGAAATTTTTGTAGTAAGTGGAAACTGGAAATACAGATTATGCTTTGCTATTTGATGGCTTCTCACTCTCACTGTAATTCAATGGTTCTTAATCTTCGAATCCCTAGTTTCATTGAAGCTTTTTTAAGGATTTGAGGCTGGGTTACCGGTATGCCTACGCATTGTGCTCCCATGTAGTTTAGGCCCATATAAGCAGTACCGCAACCAGGATGAGTTAAGGGAGCTTTTTCCCCCTTTAACTAAGTTACTTAAAAAATTTAACCCAAAAAACAAGCGTTTAAAATGTTGTGAACTTGACCTGTAAGTAAGAAGGGGCTGGGCAATTTAACTCTTTCAAATGACTTCCGAGTTTTATCAATTTAGTTTTCAAATGGATGCAAAAGCGTGTAAACTGTGATCCAACTGGTATTAAAACAGCTATTTTTTTCCATAAAATTAGAAAAAAGCTTTTTCTTGCCATCATTTTCTTGCCTTACGTTTTCACCTTTTCAGATACTGTACTGTAAAAGCGTCCCGTAATCAAACTAAATTTATTCAATCGTTTGTGTGCTACCTGGCCTAAAGGCTACCAGCGTGGAAGCCTGGGAAAGAGTCATCAGAACTACTCAAAATACAAGCAATGCAAAACAGTTGTCTTCCCGTAGGAATCGAACCTGCAGCCTTTGGATAACCGGTTCACTGCTCTACCACTTGAGTTAGAGAAGACGTCTCTTCCCATGCATAATTTTGGCTATTTAAACCCAGCAACTTAGTGCTTGTTCTATGATATTACTACAGTATTTAGAGGTGAAGCCAAGGCCAAAGACACAAAAAATTTCGAGGCCAAATACAGCTCTTCCGAGGACAGACCCTCTCGAGGCCAAAGGCCAAGGACACAGGCGCAAGTGTTCTTCAAAAAAAAAGGTCTTCAAGAAGATTTTTCAGGCAATCTAACAAAATTTTAACAATTTAAAAAATCCTGCTGTCCTCGAGCTGAGGACAGGGCAATTTTCGATGACTTGAAGCATCGAGGCCATGGCCAAGGACGTAACCTTCGAGGTCAAGGCCACGGACTTCAAAATGTGTCCTCGAGGCCAAAGACGTCTTCGAGGACTCCACCTCTCCTAATAATAACAACAATAATTATAATAATAATTAATAACAATAATAATGTCAAACATCACACCTAACTCAAAATAATAATAAGCTATAGACAGTATACAGAGTCTTATTGGCACAATCAAACATTTGATTAACAGCCAAAGGCATATTTCGGAATCGACATTCGTCTTTTATTCCTCGTCAGTATAGCTAGGACTACAGTTATGAACATGAGCGTAGAAAGGCAAAGAATCACAAATTAACCAGATCATGACAGAATTTTTTTCCCAAAAACATAAAGTGATCACAATATTACAAGAGATAATTCTAATAGTTCAATGCAAAATAATTTCCAATAGCATGCCTTAGACAGCTGTTTCGCCCAATCTCAGGGCTAATCAGTTAGGCTAGCAAGGCCAAAAAGACATAATCACCAGTGATAAAAATCTTCAAAACCAGCATCTTTACCAATTTATCGATCAATGAATAAATCTTTACCGATTACGTCTAAAATTCAAAAATTTTTACCCATCATTCAGTCAATTTAGCCAAAATAGGTAAATCTTAACCAAAAAATCCTAACCCAATAATACTAAAGCTATTACTACACTGACTGACGACTTCGTTTAAGCATCAATGTGATTATCATTCATTACGTCACAAACCATCGGCAATTCGTAGTTTTGTTTTAACGTATACGAGCAATACCCTCGTAATCTTTTAAATATACTTTAATTTTTGGGTCTAGTTTTGGCTTTAAATCATTTTTCGAGTTTGGGACTGTACTTGTCGGCCCGTTTACAGCTCTGATATGCCATACTCTGGCATGTTAGTTGTGAGATTTGATGCTAATTGCTTTATTTGAAAATCAAACTTAATTTTTGTTTTGTCAAGCAGGCTACAAAGGAAAAAAAAACATTAAACAAAAAAGAAGCGAAGAAAACACTTTTTTTTACATCTCTGGGTACCACTATTTTTTTACATCTCTAGGTACTACACCTTCGGGGACCCTCCCCAAAATTAATTTTTTGAACGGATTAACCTAGGATGCCTATTCTTTTGATATCAGTAGATATTTAAGAGACAAATATTTCGACGTAGTTTGGGTGTATCATCCCCTCTTGGAGACCTACCCCAAAATCAATTTTTTGAACAGTTTAACCTAGTGTGCCAGTTTTTTTGTCTTTGATATCAGTAGGTATTTTACTGATAAATATTTTGACCATTTTTTGAACGGTTTAATCCAGGGCGCTAGTTTTTTTTTTAATCTATAGATATTTGCGTCGGTCGTTCAAAGAAGTTGCTTTAAAGCAAGTTTTTATCTAGCTTATTTCACTTTTTATTAGCAGTGATTGGGTAGAAACTCAATCAGGCAATTTTTTGGCTAATGCAAATGCGATGCACGATGAAAAACTTAATTAAACTGTAGTACACATTTCCAAGTTAATTAAGTACAGTAGGTACCAATTTGTCTGCACTTGGGAGGACAGCGTTAAAATTTACTAAAAATATGATTCAAACACAATCCAAATTGTGCAGAAATTTTGATAATAATTTTTTTCAAGTTAAGAAAAATACAGAAAAAGATAATAATTAGTTTTTGTACGGAAATTGTCACACAAAATAAATCGACAAGTTTTGACCTAAGGTGAATTTCCAGAGTAATCGTTTTTCGTCCGTTTTTGCTTCTTGAAAAAGTATACGCTTTTTCATCCGCATTTTTATAGGTCCATTTCCGCACTAAGTAGACTGTTATGTATAGATAAAATTTTGTTCCAAAATTTTGTGTATGAACGATAAGAGCGATATTTAAAAGTAGAGCTGTATACCCTTTTACAAAAATTTTTTTTTCGGAAAACTTTTGTCTAGTATATGACTATCTGGTTAGTGCGGATATGAAAATATAAAAATGCGAATGAAAAAGCGCATACTTTTTTACGGAGAAGCAAAAACGTAAAAAAAACGGACGAAAACGTACGAAAAACGGATACTGTGTAAATTCACCTTTAATCTAAACTTGACTTTATTTTGATCTATAAAATTAACCCCAGCAGATTCCTACGCACCCAAAACAAATGTTAGAATACATTTGATGGTAAGTTTCTGAAATTTTTCGACTTTATTTAATAACATTTATTTCAGACTAAAGGCAGTCAATACGAAAAATACTTATATATTACACACTAGACACACACAAAAAAATACACTCGAAAAAGCAAGCCGTTCAGAAGGCACTAATACGAGTATTTGGCATACAAGCGCTCTTTAAATGCTTTAAAATACTCAGAATCGTAAAAAGCGTCAGAATTCACGAGATTCGCAATGAGGCAATTCTCAGATTGCAGTAATCCGCTGATAAACGTAAACATGCATTTTTGTAGCAAACTTCAAAAGCAATAATACCAAATGAAACCTGTAATTCATGCGCACTAACAAATCGAGCTAAGTTGTGAAGAATTCGATAGGCATCATCATAGACATAAGTGGGCAGTACCGCGGTACTAAAGTACCACGGTACTTTCTTGGTACCGGTACCGTCGGTACGTTTGTGGTACCGGTACCGCGATACCTTGCTACTTTTTGGCGGTACCGGTACTTTACTTTTGTTAATTTTTTAGAGGGGATTTGAAGAAGCTAATTAAAAACTTAAAACGTTGTAAACATGCTTGCGAATAAGCCGGATAAACAACGAATTTTTTTTCTTAATTTAGTGTTTAGCTGTTGGTCTTACTCGCTACTACCTCCGCAGGGACTTAACGCTAGCAGTTTGCTGGCCCATTTGAAAAATTGACGTTTTTTTCTTGCAATGGCAAAATGATGCATTACCAGTATTCATGGACCAGCGAAACAAAAGTAAAACTGCTAAGCAAAAATTGCTTGAGACGACTTACGTTGTGAATACTCATCACATCAGGCGTGAATACAGTAGCGTAGCCAGGGGGGCGCGGCCTGCCGACCAAAAACCAAAATAATAAAAATACCATGTTTTTAGCACTTCTGAGATTGTCTTTTGCACAAGAATGGATTCAAAAAATGATTTACAGCATATTTTGAAACGTTTATTAAAGTGGGGAGGGGGCTAATTTGTCAAAAATAAAACTTATAAATCAGAAAAAAAGACTAAAGAATAGCCGAAAATTGGTAATCAAATTTGATCGCTTATTGAAAAATGCTTAACATAGGTTTCATAAAAAAAAAGTTGTATAAAAGCTCAGAAATAAGGGGTAGAGCTGTTCAGCATAAGTTAGTTACCAACCACTTCTTTCGACTTTCTTTCAATTAGCCCTCCCAAATTATAATTATCTTTCACTGTAAAATATAGCCGAAATAGATTACTCCTTGAGAGGTTTACTAAACTACCGAAACAGCATTTCATGATTTACCAGCTAGTAAATAAGTTAACTGAAATTCTAGCAATAGCTACCTCCCACATAGCCCATTAATGCAACTAGTGCGGTGTAATAAGTTTTTTCGCTGCTAATTTCTACGCCACGTATTAATAGCTTAAATTTTTTATCAAAAATTTTCCAGCGCTGGGGGATCCGCTACCCACACCCTATGCCTCGGTGGATGGGGGCTTTGCCCCCAGACCCCAATTGTCCCGGTGGTTGGGGAATCTGCCCCCAGATTCCCGCAACGCTCCCCCCCCCCATGCAGATTTTTGGCTGCGGGCCTGCATGAAAAAAATTTACTGCACGTTACTGCCGGCCTCCATTTATATTAACTTTTGGCTTTAAATATGCCTGAACGTCTGGCGAAGATGTTCTCTTTCACAAACGGTGTATAATACAGCCTAAAGTTTTTCACCCGGTAACACTTATACAGAAAAATTATCTCAAAAAATCCTTTTATCTGCACCAACCCCACTTTGGCCGCGAAGAGGTTTTTTTCTTCCTGAACGCTCTTCTAATAAGTTCTAAAGGGCAAAACAACGCGATTTAATTTTTGTGCAAAATTGTCGAGTTAAAAACACGGTTTTGTCTCTTAAAATTGTTGGGTGCCACCTACACGAAAACCCCGCAAATTAAACCCCCAGAAATCATTTTTTATGAAATTACACCTCTTTTAGAACCGCCCAAATTGAAACCTACAAAAAATAAATATTTTTACGGCTTTGGCTAAAAAGCTAATTTTTTTATAATCGGAAGAGACAAAGATTCTTTTCGAGAGTCCCCCAAAAGCGTAACCAAAAGTGCCAAAGTTTTTTTTTTGCGACAACCCTAATTGCAAAATCTGGGTTCAACCCTCACTCCGGTTACGTTGTTGCGTCCTTGGATAGGGCGCTTTACGATGATTATCTCTGCTTGTGGCTTCGAACAAGCAACAAATTCAGTGGCAAGAAATCGAAATTCACGGGACATTGAAAAACTAGAAACTATTTAGAGGATGCAAATTCCTCTAAGCACGAAGTAATTATCGCAATGAAAGTGTGCAGATTGTTCAATAATTAGCGTCTAACGCTGTGCTGTGACAAGAGAATAAAGATGTTATACTACAGCAACAAAAAATGCTGTAGTTTTGAAATTGATCTCATTACAGGGAAACAAAACGCTTTTTTAAAAATCACCATTAACATGCGTCGTTCGTTAATAGGCTGGTAACTGTTAAGCTCCCATCTAACTGGTAGGCTTGCTGGTTGGTAACTGGAAAGCTCCCATCTAGCTTTAAATAAGAAATGCAAAAAGTAACTGCAGCAACGAATCAAATAAACACAAATCAAAACAGCACACTTTGCCAAAAGTACAATTTATCCCCCAGTTTCTAAGTTTTGTGTGAATGTCACTTGTGCAATAATTGGGAGCTGATGTATCGTCAGAGTATCCTACAGTGCCAACTTACGCACGTGATGCTTTAGAGATGACTGCTGTTTGGTTATTACTGGTGACAAGATACTCTAGTACAATACGTAGCTCGGTGACCGTAGTCCGTATAAGTTAGATACTTTATCGATTCAACTCCATCACTAGTTAGTACTTTGTACTCACTATAGCAGTAATGCTAATACTGCAACTGCTTACTATTCAACAGCAAACTTTCTCTAAAATGCACTGTAGGTCTACGGAGTTTACACTAGTTGCGGAAACGAACCAAATTGCTAAAAGTAATAATTTACAACCTCGTAAACGAAGTCAATCAGTCCAATCTTTTTTTCTTTTAATTTTTTAAAAAAGAACCGAAAAAGTACCGCGGTACTTTTAATTTGAAAGTACCGGCACTGGTACCACGGTACTTTTGCAAAGTACCGCGCCCATCTATGATCATACGCTACTTTGCTTCGATTGCATTGCGACTTATTAAAAGTTATGTCAAAGAGGGCAAGTATAAAAAGGCATACAATAACTGCGAAATAATACACTTTTCACCACACAAGAACACTTTGAAAATTTAACTTTTAGTTTGTTTTCCGCATAAGCTAGTAAACAGATCTCACTTGACGAAACATATTTTCATCATCACAAAATTTTGCAAAAATTTTGACAACGCCAAAATACGTCACACTATCAGAAAAATTAATCACTGTGTTTCCTAAAATAATCTTGGGACTCTGAGGAAGAACAAATCCTTTGGATGGAAAAAGAACACCAACTGATTTCTTACAACTAAATACAATATTATGAGGCACGGCACAGAGTTGTAAGTCGGGCCGGGCTTTTCGGGTCGGGTTCGGACCTAAAGTTGACAAAATTTTCGGGCTTAATTCGGGCCTGAGACGTACTTTTTGTCTTAGGTGCACAAAATAATAATCAAAATAACTTGGCAACATTGCTAAATTTTTCAGACCTAACTTGAACTTTCGGGTTTTTTCAGGCATGATTCGGGCTTCAAATTAGTTTTCGGGTTCGGGCCTGAACTAGTCAGCCCGTTTACAACTCTGGCACGGCATAGCTCCAACAAATGTCGAACAAGTTTTAAAAATCACTGAGGCTAGGAGATAATAAACATATATCCATACGTGGGCACAAGTTCCTTAATCTGTTAATAACGAAACTAACTTTTTCATTACCTCGTTAATCCGTTAAAAAGTTTTTTCATGTTAATGGACTAAATTAACTTCCGTCAAGGTTTTTATCGTTAATATCTTGCACCATTCATTCATCGTACCGGTACAAACCAGTTTGCACTGGCAATTCTAGTTGTGTATTAGCACGAGTTTTGTCGAAGAAAGGAGCTCTTTTTTGTGGCAAATAATAAGCTGCAGCCTCATAGGTTTATTAATTATCGCTGTTGGCAATTTCCAAAGATTTTCCGATCGCAGCTTCGTTAGTGCGTTTGAACTTATTTTTATCTTTAAGTCAGATTAGACTGTAAAACGTAGCTTCCAAAACACAAAAAGACCACCATAACTATAAATATTTCCTTACAATCAGCTTAACAGCGTCAATACGCGTTCTAGAAGCGAGTGAATAAAACGAAATGTAAATTACACGCAAAATATTAACGAATTAACGGACTTTATTAACTTCCGTTAATTAAAGCTGAAAATAACGGATTAACGTTAACGGAGGTGTGAAGTTTATTAACGGACTAGTGGTTAACGAAGCTAACGCTTTGCATTAACTTGACCACCTATGCATATATATCATCTGCAAAAAAAAGGTGATTGACAAGAGCATTGCCTATTACACAACCAGATTTAATAGCGTTTAAATTCGTTGACAAAACCATTAAGATATAGTGCAAACAGGTAAGGGCTCTTAGCACACCTTCTTGTCTTACTCCATTAGACACCAAAAAATCCAAAAAGTACCTACCCCAGTTGACGCGCGGCATTTGACTCTTATACCACCAATACAACAATAATCGAACGAGTTACAGTGGAATATTAAATAAAATCATTTTCTTGAAAACCATATTATGGTCTACTCAATCATAAGCCTTTGAGGCACAAAGAAATGTAGCCTATAGAATCATGCTTATTATAAAATGAGACCACTTGTTTCATTAAAAAAAAACACATATCAGTACTATGCTTAGTTTTGAATCCGAATTGATGGTCACTAGACATGCACATAGAAGCGACATGAACAAGAATAACATGCTCAAACAGTTTGGAAATTACAGTGTCAAACTCAATTGGCCTAACATAAGTATCCTGCACATTTCCATTACAATTTTTTAAGATAGGATTATTTACTGTTTCCAAGTAATTGGAGGAAATAAAACCATGCATAAGGCCAGTGCCGTTGCTACAGGGGGAAGGGGGGGCGTAACGACTGCTTGTGCCCCCCCTATTTCGGTATACTCAAACTACTTTTTTTATCTTTTGCGAAATTGCTGGCAACCAACTGCTGTAACATAATTTTGATGCAATAATCCGTTTTATTAGCACGGTGCACACTACTGCACAGATTTTCATTTTTGCTTATTCGATCTTCATTGAGCGTTTCTCTAGCCATGGGTCGCGAAGCACATCTGGGTCGCTACGCGTTTACGGATGCGTCGCGGAATAGAGATGTAGGCCTACAAAATCCCTTCTTGGTTAGTAATCATGGCATGAAATTAAATAAATAGCAAGTGAACAGTGGCTAACCAGAGGAGGGCGGGGTGACTAATAAACCCCCAAAACGTAGCACTTAAGAATGTTTTGGACTTGATGTGTAACTAAGGGGGGTGAAGAGAATTGGGAATTTAACCCTTTCGACTGATTTTCGAATTTTAGCAATTTAGTTCATTCAAATAGCTCTGAAAACGTTCAAAATGTAGTCGAAATGCTACTGAAAAAGCTATTTATTGCAAAAAAATTATAAAAATTCCCAAGCAGATGGGGGCTACACTCCCACACTTCCGTCTAAGATATAGTCAAGTTCCACCAGTTTACTCAGCACGCCACCTTACTGAGACATTTTCAAATAAAAATACTTTAAAGATATTTTAGTTTTTGGTTCAAGCCCTCCTCTACTTTTTGGTAAAATCCAACTTTTTCTTGTTAAAAGACCACCTGTTTTTGTTTTGTTAGAGCCCACTCTAGATAGTTTAGGTCACAGATGCAGATCGATTTTTCAAACGAATATAGGGCGCAGAAAAAAACAAGCTAAGAAACGATGTCGGCCTAATAGATCAATTTTTTTAAGCGTGAACACCGCATTTAAAAAATTGAACATAATTTGTAACCGTACAAGATGAGATTTAATGCGCAAAAATTCAGTCTATTTTAGTGCATCCTCACTTTCGGCTAGTGCCCCCCCCCCCCCCCCCCACTTCAATTGCCCTGGCTACGGCACTGTACAAGGCACATATTGAAATACAAAAATAAGTACACGCAATACAAGGGTTAGCAAAACTTAAATGTTTTGCTGAGATTTTTTCAATACAAGTAGCATTACTTAAAAGCGAGCTTATGACGCAGTGGGCGAAGCATCACCACATTACAGTAAAAAGCTTTCATACTAGTAAAATTGCATACTTGATTAATTTTGGATTCAACAAGCAATTTTACACTACCGTCATCCTAGCCAGAATTTACTGTAATAAATGAGGATAATGGTCTTTCCAAATGTCTGATGACAGCCAAAGACACCATTAAGAACGGCAGTACGGTACGCTCAAAATTTAAACATAGCGTACAGCGAAAATTTACCGTACCATACTAACGTAACATACCAAAAATTTTGCATGCGCACCGCAACTACGTACTTTTCATTGAATAGTAAAAAAGTACGGTACGTAAGTCAATCAAAGCTTTAAACGGACCGTAGTAGAAAGGTACGGTACGTAAGTTAAAAAATTGCTAAGGTTTTTCCGAAGTTCTCGTTTCCCGCGCATTAAAAAAAGGTTCAACTTCATTTATATTCTAAAATAGAACTCATAAATATCAGTTTAGCTAAGTTTGGAGCTTTTCAACTCATGTGACGCCTATTGGCTTTAGTTTTGGGGGAAGAAAGAGGAGGAGAACAAATAATTTATAATCAGAACTCAAAAATCAGAATACGGGTCAAAAATAATTTAGACACGTTACAATGCATCATTCTAACGCAAGTACTATACGTAGCGTCTGTTAAAAATCATTAAAAATAATCTGCCCTGCTTTTCAACTAGTGACTGAGGACCCAATTTTAAATCTTTGTTTGTGCATTTGTGTCTGAATAATTTATTGGTTTTCACAATCTTGTGACTTAAATTGAAAAGATTGTTTGTCATTGTTTAATCGGTGTTTAAGTTAAATTACTGAGTAATTATTATCCTTTGTTAAAAATAAGCTGTTAATTAGCGCATTTACAAAGGCCGTATTTAAGAATCGTTGTGTCAGAAGATTTCTTTTCGTGCATTATGTATTTTTCGAGACGACTGTAGAGTGGCAGCTGCCAACCTTTGTTTGTTAATTTCCGGCCTTTGGATGCTAGACAAAGGCGATCTACCACGTGCTATTGCTGCTTGGAACAATTTATACAAGCTTAGAGCCTGGGAGCTCAGTAGTGACAAAAATGAGTCAAGAGAACAGCGTCAGTTTTTGGTGAAACGTGTTAAAAGCTGCTTAACTTGGGTAAATAGTGTTTTGTGATCCCTTCCTCCCCTTCCTTGCCTATGGATTTGACTACTGACTGTGAGGGAACAGTCTTGTAGATCGGAAGAAAGGCCTTAAATTGGGCTTTACATCGCATTTGAGACTACTTCGGTTTTTTTTCTGTACTTCTCTTTATTCAATATAATAACAAATTTCATTAAAAACCGGTAAATCAAGTGTTCAGCTGTCAGAAGGAGAAGGAATTGGGAGATTTTGGCATATTGAATTTGTTTGAAATTGAATTTGGATTGGGCTATGATTTTGGCTACTTTGAATTTGGCTATAATACTCCGCATTGTTGTCGTGCAGAAAACACAAAACGGTTCTGATTGGCAAGTCTTAGCAGATCTTCAAATTTAAGAATTAAGCTTTAACAAGAAACGGTTTGGCAAACTGAAACGCAAGACCTGGTGAAAAACGCAAGACCTGGTTTGGCAATCGCAAGACCTGGTGAAAAAACGTTATCGTTTGTAACAGGGTCATCAGCGAGTAGCAAAGTTTGTAATGTCAAGTTAGTACGTTTGGTACGCACATTCAACCAGCGTACCAACGCACCGTACCCATACTTTCACAACAACCGTGCATCGTACAAATATACCGTACTTTTTAGCAAAAATTGAGGCGTACCGTACAGTATTGCCATCTTGGACACCACCTACAGTGGTAGATAACATACTTTGCCCTTAGAAGTATAAATTTTTAATTCAGTCGGAAACGCTTTCTAGAAGGATCAGAATGCAGAGCTTCAGCAACTGCATTTGCCTTATGAATCTCACCATTGTACTTACGGTACATTTGCGTAACTCGCTTTTAAAGATTCTGCGATAGCTTATCATTTTATCAAACAACTGCCCATTGGTAGTCTCGCCAAAATTTTCCATTCTAAATATGCTTTTTTAGCATTGGCATGGTGAGCTTTAATAGTTGAATTTAAACCTGGAAGGAACTAAATATTGTTAATCAAAGCACCAGAATGCATTGATAACCCAGAATGGTTACAGACTTCAATCAAGGCAGCAATAATGGATCTGTAAAACAGAAGTTCATTAACGCTTATTCAAGAAGTTTATTGACTACAAGAATCCATATCACAAACTATTGAACGTAACAAGAGTTTTCTCTCCAGTGTGAATTCGCACATGTGTTTTCAAATCTCCAGATTTCTCTCCAGTGCCAATCCGAATTTGACTGTCCAATGCCCAGATCGTTGAAATTACTTATTACAAACTGAACTTCTATGAGGTTTCTCTCCAGTGTGAATTCGCACATGTTTTTTAAAAATTCCAAATGCTGAAAATGATTTATCACAAACTGAACATGTAAAAAGTTTTTCCCCAGTGTGAATCCGCATGTGGACTTTCAAAGATCCAGAGGTTGAAAATGATTTATCACAAAATGAACATGTAAAGGGTTTCTCCCCAGAGTGAATTCGCATGTGATTTTTCAAAGTTCCATATCGTAAAAATGATTTATGACAAACTAAACAACCAAAAGGTTTCTCTCCAGTGTGAATTCTCATGTGTATTTTCAAATGCCCAGATTGTGAAAATGATTTATCGCAAACTGAACAAGTAAAAGATTTCTCTTCAGTGTGAATCCGCATGTGGACTTTCAAATTTGTAGATACTGAAAATGATTTATTACAAACTGAACATGTAAAAGGTTTCTCTCCAGTGTGAATTCGTATGTGGACTTTCAAACTCCCAAATTCTGAAAATGATTTATTACAAAGTGAACATGTGAAAGGTTTCTCTCCAGTGTGAGTCCGCATGTGTCTTTTCAAAATCCCAGATTGTGAAAATGATTTATCACATATTGAGCATTTATGAACTTTCTCTCCAGTGTGAATTCGCAGGTGTCTTTTCAAATTCCCAGATACCGAAAATGATTTATCACAATGTAAACATGCAAAAGGTTTCTCTCCAGTGTGAATTGTCATGTGTCTTTTCAAACTCCCAGATTGTGAAAATGATTTATCACAAACTGAACATACAAAAGGCCTATGTCCGGTATGAATCCGCGCATGTATTTTCAAAGATCTAGATCGTGAAAATGATTTATCACATACTGAACATTTATGAACATTCTCTTCAGTGTGAACTCGCATGTGTGTTTTGAAATTCCCAGATTGTGAAAATGACTTATCACAAACTGAACATGTGAAAGGTTTATCTCCACCGTGCATTCGCAGGTGACTACTCAAATTTCCAGATCGTGAAAAAGACTTATCACAAACTGAACATGCAAAAGGTTTCTCTCCAGTGTGAATTCGCCTGTGGACCTTCAAAGTTCCAGATTCTGAAAATGATTTATCCCAAACTAAACATGTAAAAGGTTTTTCTCCAGTGTGAAATTGCATGTGGACTTTCAAAATCCCAGATTCTGAAAATGATTTATCACAAACCACACAAGTAAAACGTTTTTGTTTTTGTTTGTTTAAAATCCGCATAATAAATTTGATACACTAGCCTGAAATATAAACTAAGGCAACAATCCTTCGTGGAGATTTTCACCGTTTTTGGCTAGGTGCAGAGGTAGGGGGACAAGCAGAACAGGATTGCGTTTAACGTATATTATCATGCAACCTTTTTTTGTTAAATTAGCTTTTTACTGTAGTATAGGGCTACTGTATTTGGTCATAAACCGACCTACTGGATATTATTTTGTAAATATGTAGCATTGTAGGTACAAAGTCGTGATTAAAATAATAGAAAGTATGAAGCTTAAATGTGATACCAACTTCTACAAAATTTGTTTTTGCTAAAATATACATGTTAATAGGAAAACTAGTTTTTTGCTAATATTGCGGTTTATGAGCAATTATTTATTTTTTAGATATTGCGGTTTGATGAGCAATTAATTATAATTATCAAATGTTTTCACGACCGGGCAGTTGGTCGAGCGGAAACGTGTTTGTCTCTGGAGCGGGAGGTCTGAAGTTCAAATCTCGGACCAGTCAAACCAAATACAGTGATGCCAACGGCTCGCCACCGCTGCGACATTTCTTCAAAAGGAGCTGTGTTGCCCGGGCGCAATGACCCGGAGATGGGCCCAGGCAACTCGTTACACGCTTCGGCGTAATACAGCGAGTATAATCAAAGATTTGATTTGAAATGTTTTTTCGTCTGTGATTCACCCCATATCAGGATCTAAAAGCAATACAGCATTTAGTGTAATATTTTAAATTCACACTATGTGCTCATAAGCAGTTAAACACAAAAATAATAATTAATCAGCGACTAAATCAATTTCGCTTAGAAATCGACATCAAAACCAAACTTGTAATCAGTAGCGTAGACAGTATAATGGAGTTTAGCCCGGTATAGACTAGTCGAACAGAATGCACAGTTAGACATTGTTAAACAGTCCTAAATTGTGGTTTTTCGTGAAGCCAATCGAGGAACCTCCCGAAAAACTTTTCATAAATAGATTTTTATGACTTAATGAAGGATTTAAATGTCTTCGGTTCCAAACAGGTGCCGTTTTTTAGATATATTGTTTTTAATCGACCCCCGATGAATAATTCAAAATGATACGCTTGAGTAATGTTTTGTAAATTTAGTGTTGTCGTTAAATAATCCACAGATACAAGGTTTTTTTTTATCTCTCTCTTTGAATGTAAAGACTAAAAGTACGATAATTTTTAATTAAATAATTAATCAAGAGGTAATTTTTGTCAAAAAGTTTTCATATTTGTTGTTTTAGTTCAGGGGTTGATCCGCCGAAAAATTTCATCCTGCCAGTGCGAACCGAAATATGCATCTATATTTTATCACTAATAAAACTTCTTACAAAGCAACAGTATTAACAAACCAAACCTTTTGAAAACACTTGCTGAATGGTTTCAAGCTGTGACTAATATGCTGTGACCATTAAGAAATGCACATCCAGGGGCGTATGTAGGGGGGGCATTGTGCCATGCGCACCGCCCGTTGAGCCACGGCACAAAGCAAAAAAGTGCAAAATATACGTTAAAATCGCGTAATCAGATCATAATAAAGCATGCATGTGAAGAGGCTTACGCTACCTAGCATTTTAGCATCATTTTAATCAGCTTGAGAGTAGAAGTGGCGCAGATTTCAGATTTTTTACTACATGCTAAAATTTTGCCGCTTTGAAAAGCTTTTTTCAACTCAAATTTACCACACTCTACACTGGGAGAAAAAAACACAGCTTTTGTTTTTTTATATCTAACTACCCAGGGCTTGTTCTGAAGTAGCAGCATTTGTACAAACTGCTGGGCACACTATATTTTGAATATGTTCTAACCAATGTCATAACAGCTTAGTGTTTGCTGCTCGGCAAATTGCAAATACGCGTATTCTGTCACGAATAGCTAAAAAATTTTAACTTTTTTTCTTGGCCTCAAGCATAATATCATTAGAAAGAACGTCTAATAATTTAACTTGTGCCCTCCAGTCAAGCGCGGAGCCAGAAATTCGCAATGGGGGCCTATTTTGGGGAGGTGGGGGCAGAGCCCCCAGCCGCCGGAGGCCAATGGGGGTCTGGGGGCGAAGCTCCAAGCGCTCAAAAATTTTGCGTTTTTTTGCAAAAATAACTTCATTTTAGGGTTATTTTAATTAAAAATAATGCTTTTAAAACATGGCATAGAAATTGGCAGCGCAACATGCTCAATTGGTTGCATTAATGGGTTATGTGGGAGGTGGCTAGGGATAACATTGTAGTTCTTTTGTTTACATGCTGGTAAATCATAAAATCCTATTATTCAATAAAACTCACGCGGAGTAATCCATTTCCTCTATATTTTATAAAGAAAAATAATTGGGGGGGCTAATGAAAAGATATTTGAGAGAAGCGATTGATAATTAACTAACACTGGATAGCTCCCTTCCCCCTCCACCCCTTTATTCCTGAGGTTATAATCGTTGATAACACCTATGTTTAGCTGTTAGGCGTTTTTACACTAGCGATCAAATTTGATTCTTTATTTTTGGGCATCTTTCAAAGTTTTAATTGCTTTCTGACTTTAACTATTGAAAAATTAGCCCCCCCACTGAATATAAGTTTCAAAAGATGCTTTAAATCACTTTTTAGTCCATTCCATTGCAAAAAAATTTCCAAAGAGCTAGAAACGTGGTGTTTTCCTTATTCTGCATTTTGGTCGACAGACCAATTGCGGGGGGGAGGGCTACAGTCCCCCTTGGCTACGCTACTGCCTCCAGTTCTTTTTATGCCTATTTTGTACACGTTTTGCGCTGCTCAAAACAGGTCTTCCAAACCAAAATTTGACCTAAAAAGATCTTCAAATTGGGTTATTTTTGCAATACACACACAAATTTTTTAGCGTTTTTTTTTAGAGACCCCCGTCAAGAGTCACAAATTGTAACACCTCAACCTCACCCATGGTTTCACCTCTTTTGAAAAATTTTCATTAGATGCATTGAACAGTGAATAAAAATCTTTTGTAAAAATACCGGTCGACTGGGCCGGTCAGAAACTGGTTGACCGGCCAGTCAACCGGCATAGATTTTGAAATTTACCGATCGGGTCGAGAAAATCCTGACTGGTTCCAATTTTAGCCTAAACGTTGCACCCTCAAATTTTGTCGTGTTTTATCTTTGTTTTATATAAATCTATCTAAGAAAATTGTTTATCTCAAGTAAAGTTTTATTTAGAATTTTGGGGCTTCCAGTACTAAATGTGGCACCCCAATGTTTTGTTGTGTTTTATCTTTTTTGATATAAACTATCCGGAAAATCAAATTTTGTTCAGCTTGAGAATTAAAAAATTTTAACGGCTCAATTTGGGGTGAACCCTCCGCCCTTAATGTGGCACCACTAAAGTTTATCATATTTCAATTAAATAATCTTGAAATTTATCTGAAATTCAACTAAATCACTTAAATATCATAAATGTCACACAAGTCTAAATTTTGAGAGGTTATTTTGGCTTTAAAGTCTAAATTTTGCAGGGTTTCTTTGGCTCCCCTAGCATGGCATCCCAAAGTTTTGTCAAATTTAATGTTTTTCGTAATTACCAACCTAAAAATTTCATCTGTCTAGCTTGAGTGCTCAAAATTTTTGAATGTTGGAGAACTTCTTTGCGGGGGTACTCCCATTGTGGCATCCTAAAATTTTTGTCATATTTTTTCTTTTTGTAACCTATCAAAAAAAATGCGCTACAAAAATATACTGAAAATTTTATCTCTATACCGTAAGTGGTTAAAACTTTAGAATTTTCGAGTACCTATTTGGGGGGAAACTAATTGTAGTATCCCCACTTTTTTCAAATTTTATGTTTCTCCTATATTTACTTATCCTGAAAATTTCGTGTGTCTAACTTGAGTTTAGAAAAAGTCCAAAATTAGAAGGAACCGTTATGAGGATAATTCTCATTGTGGCACCCCCAAAATTGTCATATTCTATTGCGATATTATATTAACCTACCGTGAAAATTTCCTGCGTACAGCTTGAATCATGAAAAGTTTCGAATTTTGGTGGACCTGTTTGAAGAAGGACCTCTATTATGGTGACCCCAAAATTTTGTCATATTCTATTGCGCTGTTTACACAACCTAACCTGAAAATTTCATGTGTCCTTTAGTAGTTAAAATGTGTGAATTTTGGCGAAATCGTTTGGGGGAACCCGAATTTTGGTAACCCTCTCCCCCATTGCAGATTTCTTGTTTCGCGCCTGATACTAGATGTGTGCTGCTCAAGTGCTAATACTGCCAAGTTTTAGAATCTTACAAGGAGAAACCAGATGGGAGTTTGCCAGCAAACCCGGTGAACGACCGACGCGTAGCTGATGCTGTGACGCTCAAAAGTACTTTTTGTCTACCGTAAAATCAGCAATTATTCAAAATATCTGATTATGGAACCTCCAGAAAAGTAAAGTTAAAATATTTGTCTGTTAAATATCTTCTGATGTCACAAAACAATGGCACCTTAAGTTAACCCGTTCAAAAAATTGATTTTTGGGTGGTTCATTTGGGGGGTCCTTGGAGGGATTGGCACCCCCAAACTACGTCAAAATATTTGCCTGTTAAATGTCTGCTGATATCATAAAACACTGGCACTCTAAGTTGAGCCATTCAAAAAATTGATTTTTGCGGGATCCATTAGGGGTGGTCCTCGGAGGGAAAGGCACCCACAAACTATGTCAAAAACATTTGTCTGTTAAATATCTGCTGATATTATAAAACACTGGCACCCTAGCTTGAGCCGTAGAAGAAATTGATTTTTGTGTGGTCTATAAGGGGGGGTCCCCAGGGGGGTGGCACCCCCAAACTACGTCAATACTTGTCTGTTAAATGTCTGCTGATATCATTAAACACTAGAACTCTAAGTTAAGCCGTTCAAAAATTGATTCTTGGGGGTCGCTTTATGGGGGTACCCGGTGGGGTGACACCCCCAAACTATGTCAAAATATTTGTCTGTTAAATATCTACTGATATCAAAAAAAAAACTAGCACTCTAGCTTGAGCCGTTCAAAACTGGATTTTTTGGGGCCCCATTTTGAGGGGGTTTCCGATGGAGTTGCCCCAAACAATTTCTGGAGAAAAAATTGCGTTTGCAGCTCAACAACGTTCCATGTTTTGTGGTTTAGGAGAAGAAGAGCGTACAAAAAACAGGAA
This sequence comes from Trididemnum nubilum, assembly GCA_963965965.1. Taxonomy (NCBI): domain Eukaryota; kingdom Metazoa; phylum Chordata; class Ascidiacea; order Aplousobranchia; family Didemnidae; genus Trididemnum; species Trididemnum nubilum. The sequence continues at coordinate 35,935,639 of OZ014481.1, read as the reverse complement.
GAAAAAAAGGAAAAAAAAGAATGTACCTCATTGCGGCCAAAAGTGGGTTGGTTAGGATGAAAGGGTATCTTAAGACATACAACCCAATGAAATATTTTTTGCCGTACTTAAGCCGTTTGTGACTGAGACCGCTTTTTACGCCAAACTTGCGGGGCGGTTTTCGGGTTCTAAAACCAAAGTCATGAGACGTAGCCTATTGTCCCGAAATTTGGTACAAACATATAACTCATTAATCTCAAACTCCTGTCCAAATTTCATGTAGCTGGACCCAACCGTTCTTGAGTTATAAGCAAAAGTTTGAAATTTCGCACTCGTTAGTTTGAAAATGGCCGAGTAAAAACAAAGGAACACGCAACGACAGCGTCGGTCGTTCCAATAAAACCGCAGTACACAAAAAATGATTTAAGTGTTTCCAAAAAAATTTTGCTTAACTTCCAAAAAATATCGATTACTTATCATCGACTAACCAGACAAAAAAGTAGGGAAAGCCACAATCGATAATGAACAGAGGTGGAGTCGAGGACACAAGGTTCGAGGCCAAGGACACAAAAAAAATCCGGGGCCAAGGCCAAGGACAGCCTTTCCGAGGACAGACCCTCTCGAGGCCAAGGACAGGAATGCTCGAGACCAAGGACCAAGAACACAGCCGCAAGTGTTCTCCAAAAAAAAAGGTCTTCAAAAATTTTTTTCAGGCGATTTCCGATTTATAGACGTAGCCAGAATTTTTGATTGGGAAGGCCTAAACCACAAATCACATGCAATTACGTCATCGAAAATTTGCCTGTCGGCACTTAACCAGGATTTTGCAAAGGGAGAGGGCTTAAACTAATATAGCTGAAAAGTACAAATATGTAACTTTGGATGCATTTTGAGAAAGCCAGTGTACTTCAAACGTATCACAGACGGGGGGTCTAGGGGCGAAGCCCCCAGTTGTTGGGCGATTTTTTGTAATTTTTTGGAAAAAAAGCAATTTTGATACTATTGAATCACATTTCGCACATGTTTAGAGCCATTTGAAAGTACTAGATTTTTGACATTTAAAAGCCAATTAAAAAAATTAAATTGTTTAATCCTTCTTCTAGTTGTATATTCAGAGAGAAAGAGAGTAATTTAAGTGCAAACACAGCAGAGCATGCAGAACAAACCAATCACACAATTAAGTCCAAAACACGTTTAACATCTTGCATTTTGGTGTTTAAGTTTAATTGTTCGTGATTTGGTCCAAGTAGGGGGAAGTTAGGTGCATTGTCTCGTGCAACATTTTAGCAGTAAATGAAAATTCACTCGAAGATTTTCCTTAGAGATTTTCGTTTTGTCATGAAAAAAAAACAGTTATAGAAGTGCATGTTAGGCCAAAGGCCCCAGGCCCCCTCACTTGAGATTCAACGATTTGTTCAATCAGCATTTTCCAAGGCTAATTTTTTTTTACGTACTTTGTGCGTAAAAACTGGCGAGATGGCGGTGAATTAATGAATTGTTATTCAAAAATAGTACAAAAGATGGTTACGCTTAATAACCATGTTATTGCCGGGCCGGATTTACATCGCGCTGGACCCCAGGCACTTTGGAGATTTTTGCAACATCTTTCTGCCAAATGTGGGTGAAGACCATAAAAGTCTTAAGATTTGAGCGCAGGGCCCTTAGCTGGTACTGCGCCATATTGAGGTAAATCCGGCCTTGGTTAATGCATTACGTTCATAAAAAGGTTAGATGTGAGCCTGAGACAGCAACTTTTAGGACAAAAACTATTCATTTGTTTCAGGTTTACGTTTAAATTGGCTGGCAAAAATTGATTTGAGGGGGTCCCGGGGCCCCTGGTCTTCAATATTATTGTTCGCTACTGGTGTAAGCGAAAAACGCTCAAAATAAACTGAAACTGAAGAAACAATAGGCTTTTTTGTCACATTTTTGTGATTGGTGAAAATTCAATTGGGAGGGAGGCCCACTTGGCTAAGCCTATGCTCCAATTGCGGAAAACAAAAAAGGTATTTGCAAATAATTTTTCGCGAGATTTCTGGCTTTTTTCGACAAAATTTCAACTGTTAAAAAAATAGTGCTGTCCTCGAGCCGAGGACAGGGCAATTTTCGAGGACCTAAGGCTTTGAGGCCAAGGCCAAGGACTTCAAAATGTGTCCTCGAGGCCAACGACGTCCTCAAGGACTCCACCTCTGATAATGAAACTAAAAAGTAAAGAATGTTTGCATTCGATAACCGGAAAGTAACGAATAACAATATCGATTATCGATTTTCAGTCGATATTTCCAACCCTGCTTGCGTCCTCCACGCTTTTGAAAGAAAGTTATTTTAATTTTGCTTTAAATGTTTTGTTTTATTTATTTTTATGAAAGAACTTAAGGACGCGATCTTATTTCAAAATCATAGGCGTAGCCAGGGGGATAGCCCAGGGCGCCCGTGCCCTTACAATCGAAACGCCACCAATGACAAAAGCTTGACAAAAAAGCCTTGTTTCTTCATTTTCAGTTTCTTTTAACGTCTTTGCGTACAACAGTAATTAGCAATAAATAATATCGACGACCAGGGGGCCTGGCCCACCCCCCTTAATTCAATATTTTCCGATCAATTTAAACGTAAAACCAGGGTGAAATCAAGGGTTTTTGTTCTAAAAGTTGCTACCTCAGGTTCTCATATAAACTTTTTATGAACGTAATGCACTAACCAGCGCTGTATTTCCCATACGGCACAGTGTCAGGGCCTCACGCTCAGATAGTAAGACTAGTTTTGGTCTTCACTTATATTAAGCAGGAAGATGTCGCCAAAATTTCCTAAATGCCAAAGGCCCCGCGCAATGTAAATCCGGCACGGGAATAACATGTTTAGTAAGCGTAATCATCATTTGAACCATTTTTCAATAACGATTCACCTCCACCTGGCCAGTTTTTACGCACAAAATACTTTTTAAAAAATTAGCCGAGGAAAATGCTGATTGAACAAATTATTGAATTTCAGTTGAGGACATGGGCCCACAGGTCATTCATGTACTCGTATAACTGGTTAATTTTATGACAAAACAAAAATCTCTAAGGAAAATCTACGAATGGATTATTATTTACTGCTAAAATATTGCAGGAGGCAATTTTCCTTACTTTCCCCTACTTGAACTAAATCACTTACAATTAAAATTTTACCCCTCAATGCAAGATTTTAAACGTATTTTGGACTTGAATTGCAAGTAAAAGAAGGATTGAACAATTAAATTTTTTCGATTGACTTTCAAATGTTAAAAAAACTAGTTCTTTCAAGTGGCTGTGAACACGTGCAAAATACGATCCAATGGCATTAAAATAGCTTTTTCTGTCCAAAAACTTACAAAAATTGCCCAGCGATTTTTATTCTTATTTAACAATAATAAACTTTCAATTTTACCTCATTTGTTTTAATCTACAATGACGAATTTTAACATTGTGCTTGCTGTTTTCTCATATTCCTTCAAAGACGTAAATGTGTTGCCCGCTGTTTTGTTTACTTTCGCATATCGATTACCCAATTTTTCCTACTTCAAACTTGAGCTAGGCCTTTTCCAAATTCATTCTGAAAAGTTATCAACCAGAACTGCAGTATAGTTAATTAACATCGTTGTCAACTCATGAAATTGAACTTTTAATTAGCGAAATCAAAGAAAGGCAGCTCTTGTGGTTTTAATTAAAATATTGAAAATTTCCTTCTGATCGCAAAAAAGTTTCCGACCCAGTATTCGCTGGATCATCCCTGGTGCCGAATTTATGCAATTAGTGATACGTTTTTGATGATTCTAATATTTTTTTAGTTAAAATTTGACATGTCCACTGGCAAAAGAGCTTGTTCCATTTTGAAGCAGTTAAGATAAATTTCAGTTGTTAGTTTTCAGCTATTTCTCGCTGATTTTGTAACAACCCAAACAAAAACGCTCTTATTCTTATTTAATAATAATAAACTTTCAATTTGCCCTGACATCCAATTATTGAGCCCTCTGCAACCGCAAGAACCGGAAAAAACATACCTGATTTAATATTACTTGAGCAATCATGCACTGTTATGCAAATTTTGTTGGTGATAAATGGCATAGCATGAAAAAAGCTATGCTATACGCTAAAGGGTTCCACACGAGCCAAGTTATTTTGACATTTTCCATTTATCTATTTCATTTCATAGCCAGTGCACGCAATTTGCGGCAGACCTACTGTAGTATAGTTATTACTAAAGCTGCAGCTTTTCGCTTTCGTGAACGTGCTTGTATCATTTTGACAAACGAGGAATAACAATGAATCGACAAAGCGCATGCTACGACAACCGCCGTGGTAAACTTCAAAGAAATTCCTTAACTACTACGTAAATGCTTTTACAGCGAAAAAAATACCTGAGAAACCTTTAGCAATTTGTTGGCAGAAAAAACAGATGCTTCCGTCTGGCAATAAGTTTTTCAAGAAAATAGCATCTAGATGTAATAGCTCCAAAATTCTTCATGCAAGCAAATTGAATAGAAAACTTGATCGTGTGATCCCGGCCTTCAACTATGTCAAAATATTTGTTTAATATTTAATAATATTAAAAACAGTTAGCTTTCTAGCTTTAGCCATTCGAAAAATTGAATTTTGGAAGGTCAATTTGGGGAAGGGGAGTTTTTGGAGAGGAATCCCCGAACTATGTCAAATATTTGTCAGTTAAATATCTGCTGATATCATAAAACACTGGCACCCGAGCTTGAGCAGTTCAAAAACTTGATTTTGGGGGGTCTATTTAGGGATCCCCGGGAAGGGTGGCACCCCCAAACAATGTCAAAAATATTTGTCTGTTAAATATTTGCTGATATCAAAACAAACTGGCACCTTAAGTTAAGCCATTTAAACAATTGATTTTTGAGAGGTCCATTTGGGGGTCCCCCGGGGGTGGCACCCCCAAACTATGTCAAAATACTTGCCTGTTAAATATCTGCTGATATCATAAAACAATGGCACCCTAAGTTCAGCCGTTCAAAAAATTGATTTTTGGGGGTCTATTTGGGGAAGTTCGTTAATTCTATGTCAAAGTATTTGTCTGTTAAATATCTACTGATATCAAAAAAAAACTAGCTCTCTAGCTTGATCCGTTCAAAACTGGATTTTTTGGGGCCCATTTTGGGAGGGTTTCCGATGGAGTTGTCCCAAACAATTTCTGGAGAAAAAATTGCGTTTGCAACTCAACAACTCTACACAAAAATTAGATTTCCATGTTTTGTGGTTTAGGAGAAGAAGAGCGCACAAAAATAAGGAAGAAAAAAAGGAAAAGGAAAAAAAAAATGTACCTCATTGCGGCCAAAAGTGGGTTGGTTGGGATGATAGGGTATTTTAAGACATACAACCACATGAAATATTTTTTGCCGCACTGAAGCCGTTTGTGACTGAGACCGCTTTTTACGCCAAACTTGCGGGGCGGTTTTCGGGTTCTAAAACCAAAGTCACGAGACGTAGCCTATTGTCCCGAAATTTGGTACAAACATATAACTCATTAATCTCAAAATCCTGTCCAAATTTCATGTAGCTAGACCTAACCGTTCTTCAGTTATAAACAAAAGTCTGAAATTTCGCACTCGTTAGTTTGAAAATGGCCGAGTAAAAACAAAGGAACACGCGACGCGAGCGTCAGTCGTTCCAATTATTGAGCTAGCCAAATAACAATTGCTATCTCCAATATTTGAATATGACTTTCAATAAAATCGATTTCTTGGACAAAACTCTTCAGTTGCGATCTCTATGTGGTTTGGTATGTGGTGAGCAGGATCTTTTAAAGACCGAATGCACTAAGGAGAAATGCACTCTACAGTAAGCTAATCAGAATAGTTGCGTGTGCACTGATTGGATTCCAACAATCCGCATGCACCTATTCTGATTCGCAGTTTAAAATCCTAACCACAGCTCGCTCTCCGTTTCTCTTGAGTCTGTGGGAAGAGGTTTGTACTTCACGAAAAAAAAAAAGATCTTTGCAGGCAAAAGCAGTTCGTATTTACTCTTCAACTGTTTGGATAAGATCAGAGCCCGCTGTCTCTGGATAGATTGCGTTTCTCCTTACTACTGTCCAATCTCCTGAAAATGCAAATCTCCTTACTCTAGAGTGCATTTCCCCTTAGTGCATTCGGTCTTTAAAAGGTCCTGCTCTCCACATACCAAACCAGATAGAGATCGCAACTGAAGTGCTCTGTCCGAAAAGCTTATTGCGAAAGCAAAACGAAATCGACTTTATTGAAAGTCATTTTCATATGTTGCACCACTTCAAAATCGTTCATCTATCTCTACAGTAATGAAGTAGTAGCGTTATCTTAGTACAATCTTTTGCAGCGTACTATACATTATAAAGGATGACACTACGAATTTCCGCCCCGGGTGTCACCATCCTTAGCGACGCTAGAGGTTATTCAAAGTTTTTTTTTTTTTTCCAATAACACATTTTAAACGAATAACAAATAGAATGTTATTAAATGCTCCGTTCGTAACAGAAAAATTCATTCAAAAAGAATGAAATCACTCAGTTAACTCTGTTCTGAACCGGCCAGTTGGTCGAGCGGAAACGCATTCGTCTCCGGAGCGGGAGGTCAAAAGTTTAAATCTCGAAGAGGATGTAATGACTCCTGAAGACTATTTGTAGCACTGAAATGGTCTCAAAAATGATATAAAAGCATCTTTTCAAACATTTCTTTAGAGGGGGCTAATTTGTCAAAAAACAAAACTCACAAATCAGTAAAAACCTTAAACAATGACTAAAAAAAAAGAAATCAAATTTGATCGATAGTTACAAAATGCTGAACATAAGGTCCCATCGAAAAAAACATATTGCTTTGATTAGAATGTTTATATCTTCCAAGCTTTTTGTCCAATACTTGTCAAAAAGAATCGTGCGAATGTAAAGCGCACGAAAAGAATCGGCTATTTATAGGAAAAAGCCAAGCGTGATCGGCTGTAAAAGAGACCAAGGTGATAGCGTCAGTAGCGCACAATCTCTAAACTGTACACAAATTCTTTTTGTTGGCAGATGGCGGGGTTAGAAGTTGTGCACTAATGCCGCCCTCTGCCGACAAAAAGAATTCGTGTACTGTACAGTTTAAAGTTTATGCTCTTATGACGCTTCTTATTGGTCTCTTTTTACAGCCAATCACGGCTCGGCTTTTTTCTACAAATAGCGGCTTTTCTTGCGCTCTCCATTCTGACGATTTTTCTTGACGAGTGTCAGACGAAAAAAGCTTCGAAAATATGAACATTCTAATCCAGTGGTTCTCAACCTTTTCGGAACCGTGGCCCATTTTGTGTTGTCTGAAAGTTTGCATGGCCCATTGTACTGTGGACCACCGTGGTTGGACCATATCTGTGTGGCCCTCCACCTCGAAAAAAAACGTCTCAAGCTAAGACAGCATTGTTTGTCCAGTGATTGCCCTGACGTCAAAAAAAAAGGTCTTCACCTCTGCGAGAGCGATTTTTGCCGTGATCTCAAAAAAAGGTTTTCACCTCTGGGTAAGCAATGTTTGCCGTGATCTCCAGAAAAAAAAAAGATCTTCACCTCTGGGAAAGCGATTTTTGCCTAAATCTCCGAAAAAAAGGTAAGCGCATCGGAGTCTCCGATTTTTGTCAATTCTCCAATAGATGTAACTGAAACAAAACTTTTTTGAACCAAGCTGTTAATTTTTCGAATAGCTCTGTGGCCCACCGCAAAATCTCCTGGCCCACTGGTTGAGAAACCCTGTTCTAATCAAAGCAATTTGTTACGTCATAGCATTAAATCCTGATTCGCTGCATAGCATTTTTTGAATTCTTAATTTGCTTGCCTTTACGCGAGGAGCGCGGTCTGCAGGGCATTTTGCAGCTGTTGCAATTTTAGCTCGAAACCTGTTACAAATCGCTGGCGTTGGTACGTGTTTTAAATTTGCATATAATTAAGTTTGTTTCTTTCTTTATGCGCGAAGCATGAAGAAGGCAAACTTTGCAATTTTGACTTTGATGGCAAGCATTCTTCAATTCTTTCTTCTTTTTATGACCTGATGGTCAGACCCTTAAAATGACGCTACTTATGTATGGTACATTTGTTAACGTGCATTTGGGTTTAAGCCAGCTGGGCTTTTTTAGTTATTTCTTTCGTTAGCTCGCCGGTTTCAAGTTTATTTTGAAACCGTGCTGTAGCGTGGTATAGTTATTTATTTGTTTCATTATTTATATAAAGAAGAATTCAAACCATGGCAGCACGCGTTCTGTAAGAACCCCAGGCGAGCTTAGTCTTTTTTTTTTTGGAGTTCGTGACACAATTCTCAAGTTCAGTACCACTAATCAACTTTTCAAAAAAATATATTGATGAATACGGGGTGGAAGCTATTCAGTATTAGTTAGTTAGTTAGTTAGTTACGAATCATTTTTCTCAAATCTCGTTCCATTAGACCCCAATTATTTTTCTCCGTAAAAATATAGACAAAATAGATTAGTCCTTCTGAGTTATTTTCAACAATAGGACTTGATTTACCAGCTTGTAAATAAGAGAATGGAAATTTTACCATAATCTTGTTAATAAGCGAATTGGAATTTTGCCACATACTCATTTTTGAAACCAGCTTAATTGTGCATTTGCACTACTAATTTTTATGCCACGTATTAAAATCATCATTTTTGATCAAAATAGGCCTAAAATTACGTTACTGGCTTTGGGCGAAAAAAACATACTAAATTTTGAAACGATGGGGGCTCTGCCCCAGACCCCTGTGCCTCAGGCGTTTTTTCTTCCAGACCCCCATTTGCCTTCGTGCCCTCCCCCCGACCTGAAAGAGTCAAATAGCCGGTGCCTTGCAAATCAACACTAATCTTCAGAGGTGGAGTCCTCGAGGACGTCCTTGGCCTCGAGGACACATTTTGAAGTCCTTGGCCTTGGCCTCGAAGGTCAAGTCCTTGGCCTTGGCCTCGAAGCCTCAAGTCCTCGAAAACTGCCCTGTCCTCGGCTCGAGGACAGCACTATTTTTTGAACAGTTAAAATTTTGTTGGAAAACGCCAGAAACATTGCAGAAAATTTGCGAGCACCTTTTTTGTTTTCCTCATTTGGAGCAAAGGCGTAGCCAAGGGGAGGGGGTGCTGGGGGTCCGCCCCCTTCCCAATTGAAATTTCACCAATGACAAACATGTGACAAAAAAGCCTATTGTTTCTTCAGTTTCAGTTTCTTTTTAGCATTTTTCGCTTACAACAGTATAACTAACAACAATATTGAAGACGAGGGGCTCTGGGTCCCCCTCAATCCAATTTTTGCTAGCCAATTTAAACGTAAAACCCGAAGAAAACGGAGAGTTTTTGTCCTAAAAGTTGCTATCTCAGGCCCACATCTAGCCTTTTTGTGAATATAATGCATTAATCAGGGCCGATTTACCATAATATGACGCAGTACCAGCAGTAGCGTAGCCATGGCGGAGGCGGGGAATATAGCCCCCACCATTGGCCTGTCAACCAAAATGCAAAATAAGGAAAATACAACGTTTTTAGCTCTTTTGAGACTGTTTTTTGCGCTGGAATTGACTATAAAGTGATTTAAAGCGTCATTTGAAACATACATTCAGGGGGTGGGGCTAATTGTCAAAAAATTAAAGTCACAGATCAATGAAAACTTTTAAAAATTCCCAAAACTAAACAATCAAATTTGATCGCTAGTTCAAAAACGCCAAACATAGGTTTTATCAACAAATATATTATAAACTCAGGAATTGGAGTAGGGGAGGGGGCTATTCAGTGTTAGTTAATTACCAGTCACTCCTCTTAAATATCTTTCCATTAGCCCCCCCCAATTATTTTTCGTTATAAAACATAGACGAAATAGATTACTCCGTGTGAGTTTTATTGAATAATAGGATTTTATGATTTACCAGAAAGTAAACAAGAGAACTGCAATGTTATCATTAGCCACTTCCCATTTAGCCTATTAATGCAACCAGTTGAATCATGTTGGGCTGCCAATTTCTATGCCACGTTTTAAAACCATTATTTTCTATCAAAATAGCTCTAAAATTAAGATATTTGTGCAAAAAAACGCAAAGTTTTCGAGCGCTGGAGGCTCTGCCTCCATACTCCCAGTCTCTGGCAGCTGGGGGCTTCGCCTCCTAATCCCCATTGGCCTCCGGCGACTGGGGGCCCCGCCCTTAGACCCCTAAAACAGCCCTCCCCCATTGCGAATTTCTGGCTACGCGTTTGAGTACCAGCTACGGGCTCCGAGCTAAAATCGCAAGACTTTTTTGGTCTTCACCTATATTTGGCAGAAAGATGTTGCGAAAATCTCCAAAGTGCCAGGGGCCTAGCCCGAAATAAATCCGGCCCGGCAATAACATGGTTAGTTGACGTAACCATCTATTTTACCATTTTTCAATTAAAATTCAGTAATTCACCTCCAACCTCGCCGGTTTTTATGCACGAAATACTTTTTTAAAAAATTAGCCATGGAAAATGCTGATTGAACGAATCATTAAACTTCAGTTGAGGGGGCCTGGGCCCCCTGGACGAACATGTAGGGGAAGGTCGGGTAAGTTGAGTAAGAGGTTAGGTTGCACAAACGTAATTAACTCGTGATTGGCTAATGGAATTATCACGTGATTTGACGCTTGGAAAGACAGAAGTGTCTTTTATCAGTTCCAATATTTTTAGGTTGCTTCTGTAAAAAACATGGCTGCAGTGGTCAATTATGTTCAAAATATAGTCGTTTTAGGCACTAAACCAATATTGTGAAAAATTATTCTCCGCCTGTTTGAAAGAGAGTCGTGAAAGGTCGCTTTCAACTAAAGTATTTGAGAAAGACTAGGTACTACAAGGACCTAACAGGGTGTTTCGCTTACCTTTAAACTCAAACAGATTTAGACTGACAGCAGTCTAAACTATGGCAGCTTTGAGGGTAAATCGGACGACTTTTGGTAGGGCATGTTGGACAGATGTCCATTATTATTATTATGTTGATTATTATTATGTTGGTGGTTGGACGATGGTGCTATTTTGCTGACAATGTTGGCTATTTCCAAGGTTGGCTGTGTTGTGTATTATCTGCACAGGTTTAGGCCTAATTACTTGGCTACACCAAAATTTTGGTTTGTAGGCTAGTCCTTATTGTGACAATTTTTTTTGATTTAAAGTTTTAAGTTTAAGTCATGACTAGGAGCCGTTCAAATATCATATGACGCGCTTTTTGTTCAAATATCATATGACGAAATTTTAACCTCTCCTCATTTAACAATTTTAAGACGTAGGCCTAATTATATCCATCCTTTTGCATTGCATTTAAAACTTTTTCCGACCCCACCCTCTTCTGAAAGCGTCATATAATATTTGAACATCCCTCCTACGCTACACCATAAAGTTTAACCAAAAATGTTAACGGTGTACCGGTACTGTACTTTTTCCTCAGAAAGTTTCGTTATTTTTGATATTTTGTTAGCTCTGCTGATAAGTAGGCCAGCTATTTTGTTGCTCGCAATTTTCTCGGAGCAGAATTGAAGAATGGAGCAATGAGCATGCCACCTAAATTTCGTTATTATTCGTTTAAGCCTATGTAGTAGAGCGATTATAATGTCTTGGCTTTGGTTCCCATCCCCCAGGTCTTAGTGGAGTGATGCAGAATGATATTACGACTGATTAACTTGGTCTACTAATGTAAGCTGTGGTTTAAATCTGGTTTAAATGTTTTACTGTGGTGTAAATCTCTTAAATTAAATGGTTACTGTTATGTATAGCAGGCCCGTAGCCAGAAATTTTTCTCAGGGCGGCTATGTCCAACGCACCCTACACGGTTGACCAACATACCCTTATATGAGGGTTGTTTAGACAAATTAAGAGCACTTTTTGGATCGAATACTTTGGCTCGAAGGTAATGTTCAACTCAAGATTTTTGGCTGTGGTTGAAGACCTAAATGCATGTAATTTTATTTCATACCAAAACGGTTTTTATATCTACAAGCATTCTCGAGTAATGTGCAATTTACAGCTTCAGTGTCCAACTCACCCCACCTTCCCCTACTCCTATAACTGGTTATTGTCATGACAAAACAAAAATCTCAAAGGAAAATCTTCGAGTGGATTATTATTTACTGCTAAAGTGTTGCTAGAGACAATGCACCTTACTTCCCCCTACCTGGACCAGATCACTTACAATTAAACTTTAACTCCAAAATGCCAGATGTTAAACGTGTTTGCACTTAAATTGCAAGTAAAAGGAGCATTAAACAATTTGATTTTTTCAATTGGCTTTCAAATGTCAAAATTCTAGTGCTTTTAAATGGCCCCAAACACTTGCGAAATGTGATTCAATGGCATTAAAATAGCTTTTTTTTTCAAAAAATTACAAAAGATCGCCTAACGGCTGGGGGCTTCGCCCCCAGACCCTCAAAGCCTCCGGCGGCTGGGAGCCCCGCCCCCAGACCTCCCGTTTTTGATACCTTTGAGTTACACTAGCTTACTCAACACGTTTCCAAAGTTAGATATTTGCGTTTTTGAACTATTAGTTTAAGCTCTCTCCCTTCGAAAAATCCTAGTTACGTGCCAACAGCCAACGATTTCAGATCTTCCATCCTACAATATATTTGTCCCACAAAAACTTCCTCTTTGGAAAAATTTTGATGACTTCATTTCATGTGATTTGTGGTTTAGGCCTCCCCCAATCAAAAATTCTGGGTACGCCAATGAATTGGAGATCGCCTGAAAAAAATTTTTGAAGACGTCTTTTTTTTGGAGAACACTTGCGCCTGTGTCCTTGGTCCTTGGCCTCGAGCATTGCTGTCCTTGGCCTCGAGAGGTTCTGTCCTCGGAAACGCTGTCCTTGGCCTTGGCCTCGGTTTTTTTTTTGTCCTTGGCCTTGGCATCGAGCCTTGTGTCCTCGATTCCATCTCTGCTAATCTTATTGCAGCTGCACTGTGCCTAACTACACATACAACTAATGTCAAAACGAAAATAAAATTTTGTCTCATTCTGACTTCAAATAGCTGAACTCGGAAGAGGTTATACCTTCTGAATCTGAAACAAGCAGTATAGCTTCTTAAAAATTTTTTTTTTATCTGCAGGCACGTGCTTCGTGGTTTTCTAACCTGATGTAAAAACTGTGGGAAAAAAGATTATAGCGAAAGCCACTAGAAGCACGTGGGTGACGCGTGTTTGCTGCACGACGCAACTAAAAGCGTGTCGCTCACACTATACTGTACTTAATAAGCTGGGACTTCTCTTAGTTAGAATCTTGTTTAATTAGAACTTAGCTACTTAATAAAGACATTTGTTTTTATCAGGCGATTTACGGTACCACAGCACATCAAATTCATTGATTCGTTTTTAACTCTAAAACGGCGAAACATAGACAGACAAAATTTGGACGCAATCAGGAATAAATTACACCGCGAAAATTGAACAGCATCAATCCACAAAGAGTGCCACACTATCAAAAAATTCTAACATACAATTGACCCAATAGCGTTGCTCACATTGGCGTATAGACAAAAATACCCAATAACAAAACTACGACTTTTTTCCTCACTTCTGAGCAGGCGCGTCGATTTGTCGAAATCTTTGGGGGTCCAACTTAATAACTACAACTTTTTTGGCGAAATCTTGCGAATTTTGTTTGCATTGTTTGTACATCGTAGACTTTATTTGCAATGTTCGTACGTCGCAGTAGCACATTTGAAGCAGTTTTTTTTTCGATGTTGAGCCGTTTAGGAAATAAGCGTACGGCATTTTGGAAGAAAAAGGGAAAAAAAACTCATCGCGGCCAAAAGTGGGTAGGTAGGGATGAAAGGGTATCTTGAGATATATAACCATGTGAAATATTTTTTGTGGTATTTTTTAAATGCGACCTCTTTCACACCAAACTTTTGGGGCGTTTTTGGGCGTTAATTCCAATGTTACGAATTTGAAAACTTTGAAAATCGTTCCGCCGAGCCTGTCTATACTACTTTAAGAGATGACACGGATAGGCGTGGACAAGGGGGCGACAGTCCCCCCAAATTAAAATGCCCTCAATGATAAAAACATTAAAACAAAGTCTACTGTTTCTTCAGTTTCTTTTAGGATTTCTCCTTACAAAAGTGCACGCGTTCAAGTGTAATTAGCAATGGTATTAATATGGATTACCAAGGGGCCCGAGCCCCCTCAATTCAAAATTTTGCCAACCAATTTAAGTGAATAGCCCGGGAAAATCGAATAGTTTTGTCTTAAAAATTGCAACCTCAGGCACTCATCTAACCTTTTTATGAACATAATACTATAAACACGAGCGGATTTACCAAATGGCGCAGTGCCAGGGGGTCCCGCGTTTAAAAGGTGGGCCCAAGAGGTTTTTTTTGTCTTCCCTATATTGACTGGAAATTGCAGCGAAAATCCCCAAAGTGCAAGGGACTCCGCGCAATGTAAATCTAGCCTGGGCAAAAACATGATTAGTTATAGGCCTTACCAACAACCATCTTTTGTACCAACTAACTTTCAATAACAATTCACCTCCAACTCGTCAGTTTTTACGCAACAAAATGCTTTTGAAAAAAAAAAATTAGCAAGCAAAAATGCGCATTGAACAAATTGTTGAATTTAAATTAAGGGGGCTTGGGCCCCTAAGTCATTACATGTACTCCTACAATTGGCTATTTTCATAACCTACTGCTAAACATTTTATAAGGCAATGTACCTTACTTCCGCCTACCTGGGCCAAATCACATACAAAATTTAACCCCAAACTGCAAAATTTTAAACGAGTTTTGGACTTAAATTGTAAGTAAAAAGAGAATTGAACAATTTAATTTTTCAATTGGCTTTCTAAGCAGGGTTGTAAACAAGCCGACAGTTCAGGCCCGAACCCGAAAATATAAACCCGCATCCGAAAACTAATTTGAAGCAGAAATCGTGCCGAAAAAAACCGAAAGTTTAGTTACGTCTGAAAAATTTAGCAATTTCGATATTTTGATTTTATTTTGGTACATTTAAGACAAAAACCATGTCTCAGGCCCGAACTAAGCCCAAAATTTTTGTCAACTTTAGGCCCGAACCCGACCCGAAAAGCTCGGCCCGACTTACAACTAAGTTTCTAAATGTTAAAAATCTGGTTTTTTCGAATTACTCTAAAAACGTGCGAAATGTGATCCAATGGCATTAAAATAGCTATTTTTTCAAAAAATTACAAAAATTTGTCCAGCAGTTGGAGGCTTCGCCCCTACACCCCCGTCTGTGATACGTTTGAGTTACACTAGATTACTCACCATGTCTTCCAATTTAGACATTTCAACTTTTAAACATTTACAAACTCTCCCCCTTCAGCAAAATCCTAGTGCCAAACCAGGCCACGGCTTCTGATCTTCCATTTTACGATATCGTTGTCCCGTAAAAAATGCCTCATTTCAAAAATGTTTGAAGACGTCATTGCATGTGATTTGGGCTCCCTCAATCAAAAATCCTGGCTCGCCTGTGATGGCACCGTCCATTAAGTCTCCGCCCGGATGGCACCATTGTAATATTGATCGAGTGACTATGCTGATATGCTCTGACGCTGCGAGTATCAGTATGCCCTCGCTCCTCAGTGACCTGTTGTAACAGAGAGAACTTTCCTCGTCTAGACTTCACTGACAGACACACAATCACAATAATGAGTTTGTACAAACACAAATAAAACTTGGGCAATATATTGGCTAGGTGATAAACATACTCATATTGTGATTATTGCTATAAAATCTAGGCGTAGCGTTGTGATATGCAGTTTTCAAAATTTTGAGCAAGAAAAAATCTGTCAAGACAGAAATTTTATTTTGTTAGTATCCATGGTAAATAGCAAACATGTTTATTTTTATTGGGGGATCCTTTACTCTTTGGACCCCCCCAATGCATATCTTTGGGAGGTCCGTACCCCCCCTCCCGACCCTCCCGGGAATCGACGCACCTGCTTCTGAGGCAGTCTATAGCAGTGTCATGGACTCTGAAATGATTTAAAACCACTTTTTTAACCTTTACAGTGTGTACGGAGGCTAAAATTTGTCGAAAAAAAAATCCTGAATATCAATAAAAACTTAAATAGTTAAAAATAACCAATCAAGCTTAATGTTTTGCTGCAAAATGCTTAACATAGACTTAATGCAAAATGCAATGTTTCATTAAAAAAAGTGTGGTAGGGGGTTCAATTTTAATTTAGTTAATCACCGGTAATAGTCACTTCTCCCAAATCCTGTTCCATCAGCTCCTCTATCCAATTTATCCTCTATTGTCAGAAAATGCATACGAATTAGATTAACGATATTTGAGTTTTTCGATCTTTAGCATTTTATGGTTTACCGGGTAATGATGGAAACAATACTATTAGTCACAACTCTCATAGTTTATATAAGCAGCCAGCAGCCAGCTTAATCGCGTTTTGCAGTGCTAATTTCTGGAAAAAAATTGCAAAATCTCCGGTGGGCGTGGGCAACTTCGCCCCCAAACCTCGAAACAGTCCCTCTCAATGGAGATTTTTGGCTACGCACCTGAAGTCTGTTACAGTTTATACTCCTCGCTACATCTTGACTTTTTTGTTTCGGATCTTCGTTAATTGATTACGGCGTTCTGGTTCTCGATTTGTTTTTTGCTGTTGTTTTTTTGAGAACGGAACCAAAAAGCAAAAACCATATCACAGTTGGGAAGGTAGAGATAAAGATATAAAGTAAAGTTTTTAGCTAACAACATCAATGCTGCTTGTAAAAAACGCAATTATAAATTTGGGTTGTTATACACTACTACGTAAGCCAAGGCGGCACCAGCTCAATATGATTGGGGTGGACAAAATCAATAGGATAGGAACTTGCTAAAAAGCAAGAATATTCAACAACCAGCGTATGTTGAAAAATCAAAACTTTCAAACAACTTTTCGCTTTTCTGCAAAGAGAGCAATTAAATTTTTTCTTTCGGTCTACCCAGTTTGGTTTGGAATTTTAAATAGTGTAAAAGTTTACCCGCTTATTAGTTTACCGACCACATAGCGACTAATAATAATTCAAAAAGAAACACCCCTTACCAGCTTTAGCCGTTTCATAATCAATTGCTGCGGTGCACATTTGAGAAGTTCCTAAAGTGTGGATCCCAAACTTTTTTCGCTTAGATATTTAAACAATAAAGCATTTTGATTTCTAGCTTAAGCCACTCAAAAACAGCATCTGGGTATCCATTTGCCCCATATCGAAAAAAAATCAAGCAATTTTGGACATGAAGACCGAAAATAAAAATCAGCTAATCGCAAAGAGTTACATGATTACAAACTTTTCGTTTTCCAGTTAAGAAATTAACTAAAAATATTTTCTTCTGGTGCCCCTAGTGGGAGTTGGGGGTTGGAATTTCAACAGAATCAAAATATAATTATCAAACACATTAATAATGATTGATTAAGTGATTATAATAAAAAAAAACAGTCTACTGTATTAGCTTAAGCCATTTAATTATCAACTGCTGGGTTACGAAGATATGGTCCCCAAATGTTTGTCTCTTAAATATCCATGTCATTAAAAACGAGTTAAGCTCTAGCTTAAGCCGTTTAAAAAACAATATTTAGAGGACTACATGATAAAAACTTGCGTAATTGTGTGTTTGATACATCCACGTATATTGGTCATACATTTAAATTCATTGACAAAATTTGAATTGAGGGGGCCCGGTCATAGGCGTAGCCAGGATTTTTGATTGGGGGGGCCCAAACCACAAATCACGTGCAATGACATCATCAGAAATTCTCAAGAAAGGAACTTTTTGTGGAGCAAAGATATCGTAGAATGGAAGATCTGAAGCTGTAGCCTGTTGGCACTTAAACCAGGATTTTGGTAAAGGGAGAGGGCAAAAACTAATAGTTATAAAGAGAAAATGTCTACCTTAGGAGACGTGTTGAGTAATCTATTGTACTCAAACGTATTATGGACGGGGGTCTGGGGGCGGAGCCCCCAGCCGCCGGTGGCTATGGGGGTCTGGGGGCAAAGCTCCCAGCCGCTGGGCAATTTTTGTAAGTTTTTGGAAAGAAAGCTATTTTAATCCCATTGGATCACATTTTGCAGGTGTTCAGAGCCATTTGAAAGAACTAGATTTTCAATATTTGAAAGTTAACTGTTCAATCCTCCTTTTTCTTGCAATTTTAGTCCACAACACGCTTAAATCTTGCAATATGGTGTAAAATTTTAATTGCAAGTGATTTGGTCTATGTAGCGCCGTTTTGTTTCTTTTATCTTAGTATAGTTTCGAACCCTTGTTTTTTCATTTGTTCTATTTTGCACTCAACGCCATGGCTCATTATCTTCATTTATCTTGATTCAAAAAGGCCACAAGCAAATTATCTAAAATTCGCGGACTTTGAAACTTGACAAATTCGGTTGTGTCGTAAGTACTTGTTCGTTTATTGTTTAATGATGTAAGAAATTTTTGATAAACCGTTTTCAACCTCTGTGTTGTATGCAAATTTTTGGAGTTTGCAAGCCGAGATTTTGCGGTGTTGAGACACATTTCAGTTTAGTGTCTGCGGAGAGCAGAGGCTATATTTTTGTTTTCTGTGACCAAGGAGTAAAGGGAAATCTTGGATTGAAGCCAAGTTATCGCTTCCTTTGCAGCACGTTTAAAAGACAAGTTTAATAGTTAGCATTGAGCCGTTGCTCAAGTGCCCATTGTCATACGTTGAATGTTATCCAACCGGCTTGCTCCACCCCAAATATTTCTTTTACGCTCGCCATTAGTGCTGAAGTTAAATTTTTAATTCATACCAAGTCTCAGCTTCCAAATCAACATTGGATTTTACAGTCAAATTGTCAATTATTGTTTACGTGCTACGTCAGCAACGCAAATTCATCGGTAAGTGAAATAAATGTACGATGATACTAGAGTAAATTCTTGTTATAAATTGTATCGACGAGATAACGAGTTATGTGCAAAGGTTATTATTTTGTTTTAGTTACAGCGATATAGTTTATTTGCTTTGCGAAAGTGTACAACTTTTTAACATTAATTTTTTCGTAAACTATTTCTTGTGTTTTTTTGGTTACTGAAACGTTTGTTTTTTCTAGAAACCGCTGACCTCGGACAATAAAGATTATATTTTGAACCGAGTCGCGTGTTACGAATTCCGTACCTAGCAGACGTAGATTTAAACCGAATCCGTAACGGTCTATGTAGGGGTAAGTAAGGCACATTGCCTCCTGCAATATTTTAGCAGTAAATAGTAATTCACTCGAAGATTTTCCTTTAAGATTTTTGTTTTGTCATGAAGTTAACCAGTTATAGAAGTACATGTACGGCCAGTAGCGTACGCAGGATTTTCGAAAGTGGGGGTCCAGAAAATTTGAGAATAATAAATACCAGAATGAAAATTTTCCAACCCAAAACCAAGTCCGTTTTCCTGCCAAAAATTAGGTGAAGACCAACAAAAAAAAAAAGTTCTACACTCAAATTCACTCCGGTTTTTGGCCCAAAATTACGTGAAAACCAAAAAAAAGGTCTTTGTCCACCGTTTTTTGTGCTCAAACCCTCTGCCCAAGTTACAAAGGGAGGGGCCATGCCGCAACTTTGCATACTATTTTATGCTAATTATGCTATCCTGGCGACCCAAAGGAGGGCCATGGCCCCCCCTAAATATGCCCCTGTGTACGGCCAGGAGGCCCAGGCCCTCTCAATTCAAATTCAATAATTTGTTCAATAAGCATTTTCCCTAACTATTTTTTTTAAGTATTTTGTGCGTAAAAACTGGTGAGGTGGAGTTAAATCGTTATTGAAGAATGGTACAATAGATGGTTACGCTTACTCAATCTGTTATTCCTGGGCCAGATTTACATTGTGCAGGGCTCCTGGCACTGATGGGATTTTTGCAACATATTTCTGCCAAATATAAGTGAAGACCAAAAAAAGTCCTATTTTAGCACTGTACTGTGCCATATGGCAAATACGGCGCTGGTTATTGCGTTACGTTCATAAAAAGTTTAGATAAGGGCCTGAGGTAGCAACTTTTAGGACAAAACCCCTTGATTTTATCCTGGTTATACGTTTAAATTGGTTGGAAAAAATTCAATTAAGGGGTGCGCCTGGCCCCTTG
Source organism: Trididemnum nubilum (assembly GCA_963965965.1). Classification (NCBI taxonomy): domain Eukaryota; kingdom Metazoa; phylum Chordata; class Ascidiacea; order Aplousobranchia; family Didemnidae; genus Trididemnum; species Trididemnum nubilum. Next base: position 35,915,623 of record OZ014481.1, on the reverse strand, counting down.
GCTGTCAATATTATTTATTGTTAATTACTGTTGTACGCGTGTGCTGTTGTACACAAAGATGCTAAAAGAAACTGAAAATGAAAAAACAAGGTTTTTTTGTTAAATTTTTGTCATTGGTGTTATTTCAATTGAGGGGGCCCGGGCCCCCTGGGCCACCCTGCTGGCTTCGCCTATGACTTTGAGATAAGATCGCGCCCTTAAAGTTTTTCATAAAAAATATATATATTTAAAGCAAAATTAAAATAACTTTTTTTTCAAAAAGTGGATGACTCGAGTCAAGTCACTTGACAGTTTTTTAAAACCTCCAGGAATTGCATGACATTATTATGACGTGGACATGTGGTCGTCATTATTATTACTTACTTTTGTACAAGTAAATACTAAATTAAAGAAACTGCAATTCCGGACGAGAAAACATACTGGCTATGCTCTCATTATATTTATCATTGGTGGCATTTCAATCGGGGGTTTGCATTACCGCCGATGTTATAGCATTAAGTTCATAATAACGTTAAACGAGGGCCTGGGATTGCAACTTTTAGCACAAAACTCTTATATTTTTCACAGGATTTGCATATAAAGTGTTAAAAATTTGAATTACAGGGCCCCTGGCCCGGGACCCTTGGTCATCAGTTAGGGGCCCCAGGGACCCCTGGTTGTCAGTTAGGGGATCCGGGGCCCCCGTTTGTCAGTTGGGGGCCCCGGGACTCCCTGGTCGTTAGTTAGGGGCCCAAGAGCTCCTGGGTGTTAGTTAGGGCCCCCCTGGTTGTCAGTTAGGAGTCCTGGGGACCCCTGGTTGCTGGTTAGGGGCCCTGGGGGCCCCTGGTCGTCAATCAGGGGCCCCCCGGGCCCCTTGTTTGTCAGTTAGAGGCCCCAGGGCCCCCGTTTGTCAGTTAAGGGCCCCGGGGACCCTGGTTGTTAGTTAGGTAGGTAAGGGCCCCCAAAGCCCCCTGTTCGTCAGTTAAAGGCCCGGAGACCCCGTTTGTCAGTTAGAGGCCCCCTGGTTTTTGGTTAGGGGCCCCAGGTCCCCCTGGTTGTTAGATAGGGGCCCCCTGGTTCTGAGTTAGGGGCTCCGGGGCTCCCTTGTCGTTCGTAGCTGCAACTAAACATCGCTAGGCTATGTTGTCATAATTTTTTTTATCATTGGTGGTATTTTAATTGGGGGGGAGCTGGGCCCCCTGGGCCCCCCCTGGCTACGCTTATGGGCCCGGGGCCTTCTGGTAGTTTGCATTAACAACATAGTTTATTAATAAGAAATTGTAAATAAAACGCAAAATGTACGCAAAAATGCCAGAAGAAATTGAAATTGAACAAACAATAGACTTTTTTGACATCATTTATCATTGGTGGCATATCAATTGGGAAGGTGGGCCCCAGTGCCGTCGCCAGAGCAAACGTAGTGAGGAGGCACTAGTTGAAAGTTTGGGGGCACTAAAATAAACTGAACTTTTGCATGTAAAAACTGATCTTGGGATCTTGGGCGACTACCAGTATGTGCTATTTTAACAATTCTGTATTCATGTTTAAAAAAAGAGAGACCTATAAGACCGGCAGCGTTTCTTAGCTTGTTTCGTCTACGGCCCACAACCGCCTGAAAAATCTATCTACAGCAGTGAATGCTACCAGACACGCAACCAGGATTTTGCAAAGAGGGGTAAACGAAAAGTAAATTTTTTGCACAAAGATGGTCTGATATTCGTTGTTGTTGTTGTTGTAGCGCATATTTATCCTCCGGTCACCGGACAGCGTCAGACGCTAACTCATTGGACGATCCGCACACTTTTCATTACTACGACTACTTCGTGATTGGAGGAATCCGCACCTGTTTAGAAGTTTCCGGTGATCCAATGTTCCTGTAAATTTCTTCGAATTCTTGTCCACTGAATTTGCTGCTTGTTCAAAACCACAAAGCAGAGATAATCATCGTAAATCGTCTTATTCAAGGACGCAACAACGTGACCAGGGTGTGGGTTGAACCCAGATTGTTTCGATCAGGGTCGTCGGGAAAACGACGCCTTTACCTATTCTGCCAAGTTGCCGACTTAAAAACGACGCTTTTACCCCTTCGGCCTCGAAGGCTCCTTGCTAAACAAACTAATGCAACTCAAGGGTGTCACAAACGGGGCGTAGTCACTAAATATATAGTGACTGTGGACGGGGGTCTGGGGGCTCAGCCCCCAGCCGCTGGGCGATTTTGGTGATTTTGCAGCAAAAAAGAAACAAATTTTAAGACATTTTAATCGCACTTCGCTTGTTTTAGAGCAATACGAATTACTAAATTGCTAAAATTCAGATGTTATTTCAAAGAATTAAATTTCTTAGCCCCTTTAGCTCCCCCTTACTTCAGATCAAGTCTAAAATACCTACGTTTAAACGTTCGTATTTTGAGGTAAAATTTCTAAGTGACTTAGCTTAGGGAGCTTAAGCCCCGTTATCCTGGTTGCGCTACAGACCACGATTTCAAAATCTTGAGTGTACTTTAAAATCAAAACAGCTGGTCTTTGAAAAAAATGTTTTCACGTATTGTTTTATGTCGTGATCACTAACAATGTACCGGCAACAATTTTGCAGGCTTGCTTCTCTTTTCCGCAACACATCGGTAAAGGTATGTTAATAAGATGGATTAATACGTCAGATTTATGTACAGAAGTTCTGAGTTGGTTGCCCAAGGAGGATCATGTTTGAACGTAATTACTCTTTTCACCATCATTGTTGTTGTCTTGCAGTTACGTGATGTTCCAAAAACAGTAATTTGAACAAACCAAAATGGGAGGGCACGGCCCCCCTGGCCCCCTCCCATAGCGACGGCACTGGTGGGCCCTTCGGGTGCCCTTCCATCATTCCGAAAACATTAGAGACATTATAGCTCAAATGCTAAACACTTACAAAACTCTTGGATACAAGATGTTCCTTAAAATTCATTTTTTGGAAAAGCATGAGTGATGTTTCTGATGAACATGGAGAACGATTTCACCAGGACATATCTGTTATCGAAAAACCGGTATAAAGGAAAATGGTCTGTAAGCATGTGATATAAACTTAATTCAAATGTGCATGCTTTAAAACGTGCTTTGAACTGTTTCTTTAAAAAAAGAAGTATAAAGGGAACTGAATCGGCTATAGATAATATAATTTTGTCAAAAAGTTTCCAAATCTTTGCAAGATTAGTTGCTTATGGCTCTACACACAAGCAATTGTCATCGAAACAGCGTTAATACTTTTTTGAAAAATTACAATCATTGCCAAGTGGCTAAACCATCCCCTAACGGTTGCTTGCGCCCCCTCTTTTGGTTCAGTATAAAGATACTTTTTTGGAACATCACGTTACGAAAAGACAACCGACAATTATGGGAAAAAGGATTAGTAACGTTCAATCTTATCTGTACACTAGCAGTCAATTAATGTTTTTGGATATCGAAAGTTAGTGGTTCAAGTTTCAAATACCAGCTTTAATATTTAAAGTGTATACCTCTAAATCCATTAGGTCATGAATTAGGCTATTCATATCAATTTCAAAACCACGAGCGTTTGCATTATATGCATTTCAAAAAATTCTAAGCCTAAAGGCAGTGTTTCTCAAACCATGGATGGGAATGCACATTAGGTCGCTAAGCGTTTAGGGATAGTGGTACAACCAAGAACTTCTCTCCCCCCCCCCCTAGCCAAATGACTTGGAAACTTTAACCTCAAAATGCAGGTGTTTAAAAGTGCTTTGGACTTGACCTGAAGTAAAGCAAGAGCTGAATGGACTGGATAATTTAATTTTTCAACTGGCTTCCAAAGCTTTGCAATTCAATTCTTTAAAACACTACGTTTTTAGCACTTTTGAGACTGTTTTATGCGCTGGAGTGGACTAAATTGTGATTTAAAATATCTTTTGAAACATATGTTCAGGGGGAGGGCTAATTTGTCAAAAATAAAACCAACAAATAAATGAAAACTTTGAAAAATGGTCAAAAATAAGCAATCATTTTTGATCGCAAGTGTAAAAACGCTGAACATAGGTGTCATCAATTATTATTTTTTTTTTTGTCTATTATATTTTTTTATATTTTTTTATATTTTTGTCATCAATTAGGCTATTCAGTATTAGTTAATTACCAATCATTTCCCTCAAATCTCTTTTCATTGCCCCCCCAATTATTTTTCTCTATAAACTGTATACGAAATAGATTACTCCGTGTGAGTTTTATTGAACTATTCGTAATTTACCAGCATCTAAACAAGAGAATTAAAATTTTACCATTAGCCACCTCCCAAATAGCCCATTTACGCCACCAGTTTAATTTTGTTTGCACTGCCAATTTCTAAGCCACGTTTTAAAAGCATTATTTTTTATTCAAAAAGCCCTAAAATAAAGTTATTTTTGCAAAAAAATGCAACATATTCGAGCGTTGGGGGCCAAGTCCCTAGATCCCCGTGTCTCCGGTGGCTGGAGGCGGTACCCCCAAACCCCCAGCCTCTGGCGGCTGGGGGCTTCGCCCTCAGACCCCCATTGGGCGGAGCCTCCGGACCCCCTAAACAGCCCCCCCCATTTCCAATTTCTGACTATGCGCCTGTGCAAAGTTTGAGTGCTGTCAATCAAAAGGTGGTTACTGGCTTCGAAAATGGTTTCTTTTATCGCTCTTCGATAACATATTGGCTATTGCAATCTTTAGGCCGCATTTTAATCAAACAAATAATTGGCAAATAAGCAACTTTGAGAAATTATGATTTACGCCAAAAGCGTTTATATATTTTTTTCTTGTCAAAATGTTGTTGCCGCAGTTGAAGTTGCGTTTTTCGAATGCACATATGCAAATTGTGTTTCAGATATGTGGGTTTCAACTTTCAATAGTTTTTAATAACTTTATGATACATTTGACGGCAAATAGGCTTCGATACAACGGTGGAAAAATTACAGAGATTTTTTTTCTAAAATTTTCAAAAACCCGAGACAAGATTTAGAAAAACTCTGCAATTTGGATAATGCCACTAAATTTAAAACAATGAGCATTTAATTGCAGTCTATATATTTTCTCTCCTGCTGCGCAAAAATTGCGAAAATCAGGGCGCTACCAGAATTTTGCTAATGGGGCTAGAACCCTCGGTTAAAATTGTCTGCGTTCGAAAATGGGGGTGTAGGAGCCTAGCCTACAGCTGATTGAAGAGCAGTCGCCAGCCCACAACAAACGAAGTGAGTGGGCGCTTGCCGAGAGTGAGGGGGCACTAAAATAAACTGAATTATTAAAAATAATCTTGCACAACTGAAAATTATGTGCAATTTACAAAATTTTGTATTCATGTTTAAAAAAAAAGGCATATAACGCCGGTAGCGTTTCCTAGCTCTTTGTTTCCGGTCCGTAATCGCTTCAAAATTTATTTGCAACGATTACTGTGACCTAAACAAGCTTGAGTATGCTCTCAAAACAAAAACAGCTAGCCATTTAAAAAAAACGAACTAACTATTTTGTTAGTCAACATCTCTACGCTCCTACATACTAGTAAACATTTTGAACCAAGATTTTGCTGAAAGGGGAAAAGGAAGCTTGAACAAAAAGTTAAAATTTTTTGTTTGATAAATGCATCAATTACATGTCGAGCTGAGCAAAATGATGCAATCCAAGGGCATCATAGACGGGGGTCTGAGGGCGAAGCCCCCGGCCGAAGAAAGATTTTTTTCATTTTTTGAGAAAAATTACCGTTTCACCGCCACATGGATCACATATCGCACGTTTTTAAAGCTATTTGAAAGAATTAAATTGCAAAGCTTTGGAAGCCAGTTGAAAAATCAAAGTATCCAGTCCATTCTGCCCTTGCTTTACTTCAGGTCAAGTCCAAAGCACTTTTAAACACCTGCATTTTAAGGTTAAAGTTTCCAAGTCATTTGGCTAGGGGGGGAAAGAAGGTCTTGGTTGTACCACTATCCCTAAACGCTTAGCGACCTGATGTGCATTTCGATCCATGGTTTGAGAAACACTGCCTTTAGGCTTAGAATTCTTTGAATTGCATATAAAGCAAACGCTCGTGGTTTTGAAATTGATATGAATAGCCTAATTCATGACCTAATGGATTTAGAGGTGTAAACTTTGAATATTAAAGCTGGTATTTGAAACTTGAACCACTAACTTTCGATATTCAAAAACATCAATTTACTGCTAGTGTACAGATAAGATTGAACGTTACTAATCCTTTTTCACATAATTGTCGGTTGTCTTTTCGTAACGTGATGTTCTAAAAAAGTATCTTTATTGTGAAGCAAAAGAGGGGGCACATGCAGCCGTTGGGGGCATGGTTTAGCCACTTGGTAATGTTTGTAATTTTTCAAAAAAGTATTAACGCTATTTCGATGACAATTGCTTGTGTGTAGAGCCATACGCAACTAATCTTGCAAAGATTTGGAAACTTTTTGACAAAATTATATTATCTATAACCGATTCAGTTCTCTTTATACTTCTTTGTCAAAAGAAATAGTTCAAAGCACGTTTTAAAGCATGCATATTTGAATTAAATGTATATTTCATGCTTACAGACCATTTTCCTTTATACCGGTTTTTCGATAACAGATATGTCCTGGTGAAATCGTTCTCCATGTTCATCAGAAACATCACTCATGTTTTTGTGAAAAAATCCAAGTGCGAATCCAAAAAATGAACCTTAAGGGACATCTTGCATTCAAGAGTTTTGTAAGTGTTTAGCATTTAAGCTATAACGTCTCTAAAGTTTTCGGAATGATGACAACTCAAAAAGTCTGAGCAAACTTTGTTGAAGCTAACCCAGGCATCCAACTCATTTCCACGTAATATCTTATCAAATTTTTTGTTCGAAATGAGTTTTTGTATTCGCGGTCCAACAAATACGCCCTTCTTGATTTTTGCTTCGGACAGATTTGGAAAAACTTTTCGCAAGAATCGAAACACTGATGGTTCTTTGTTAAATTCTTTCACAAACTGTTTAAACAGTCGTAGTTTAATGTGAAGAGGTGGAAGTATAATTTTTTTTGTGGAACCAGGGAAATATTGGCAATGTTGTGCTGACCTGGCTGAGATACCAATCTGGAAGGCAACTGCTTTCTGACATAATGTTCACTTTATGCTCTAGAGTCTCACAAGCATTATTTGTTGCATTATAAATGGGTATAGAAGAAAAATAACTGATCGGATCAAGAAGTTATATCTAGCATACCGGTACTTTACATACTATATATATATTTAGTGTAATATTTGGCAGCAATATTTGGTGAAACCCAACTGAAGTCGCGTAAGGATTGCTATAACTTTATAGCAACATTTATATAAGCAATATTTGATATAACCCAACTGAAATCCTGAAAGGATTGCTATAACTTTCAAGTCTGCTCATATAAGCCAATTGTGTTCAGAGTAACGGATTTTTTCCAACATAAATTGAAGGTTTTGAAACGTTTTTTTTCATCGTTGTTGAGTAAGCAATAGGGACAGATAGCAGGGTATTTACAATATGCAATAGTACAGCTTTGATGCTTTTCTTGGATGAGACAATAAAAGGTGTTCCAGCAGGCGCGTAGCCAGAAATTCTCAGTGGGGGGGGCTATTTTGCGGGCCTTGGGGCGGAGCCCCCAGCGCTCAAAAATTCTGCGTTTTTTTGCAAAAATAACTTAATTTTAGGGCTATTTTAATAAAAAATAATGCTTTTAAAACGTGGCATAGAAATTGGCAGCGCAGCATGATTCAACTGGTTGCATTAATGGGCTATGTGGGAGGTGGCTAATGATCACACTGTAGTTCTCTTGTATACATGCTGGTAAATCATAAAATCATATGATTCAATAAAACTCACATTAAGTAATCTATTTCGTCTTTATTCTATAAAGAAAAATAATTGGGGGGGGCTAATGAAAAGATATTTGAGAGAAGCGATTGGTAATTTACTAACACTGAATAGCCCCTCCACCACTTATTCCCGAGTTTATAATACTGTATATTTGTTGATAAAGTCTATGTTTGGCGTTTTTACACTAGTGATGAAATTTGATTGTTTATTTTTGCGCATTTTTCAAAGTTTTCATTGATTTGTGACTTTAGTTTTTTGACAAAGTAGTCCCCTCTTGAATATATGTATCAAAAGATGCTTTAAATCACTTTTCAGTCCATTCCAGCGCAAAAAACAGTCCCAGAAGAGCTAAAACGTGTTATTTTTCTTATTCTGCATTTTGGTTGACAGGCCAAAGGGAAAGGCTATAGCCCCCCATCTGGCTACGCTACTGTGCTCCAGTCATTAGGGTTATCGTTTCCAACTAACGTATGTATCAACTCAAAAATATCATTGCACTAAAAAAGCTCTCCATCTTTTGAAAATAAATTGGAGAAAAGTTCCTATCGTCGCCGATACACCGTCACTTTTGTTCCAGGAGCTAACAGGTTCCACTGTTGCAATCGAGACCCAAGCGCTCACTCTTATTTTTTGGAAGGTTTAGGTCTCGGACAAGGTGATTTAACTCCTGCTGGGTTATCTGGTGTTGACAGTTAGTGTTTGGTTCGTCTTCAAATTCACTATTGCAAGAACTTTCTGAAAATTCTGCAAAAGTTTAGGAAAGCGAGACTGGTGGTTTAGGCACTGGTAACTGGTCAGAATGTGCTACTGGGCGAATTGCACATGGCAAACTTGAGTAGAATATCTTCTGTCTGGTTTTGTGGCGAAATCCTTGAGTGTCTGTGAGGCAAAAATAGCAATCCGTCACATGATCTTTTTGTTCTCGCCACACCATTGGAACAGCAAATGACAATGTGGGCTTTCTACCTGCAAACCACTTATTGAGCCTGTTGGAACAGTTCAAACAGCAAACATGTGCAGCCCAATTTTTGTCCTGATCCCCTACTGCACATCCAAATCCAAAGTATGCTAGGTATAGCTTCTTGATCCGATTAGTTGTTTTTCGTCTATGTTTGCTTGCTGTCATCTCTCCACAGATGTAACAAACTAAGTCAGAGTCATTTTTGCACTTTCGTCTAAAGGAAGTCATGATCACCTATAAAAAGATAGCAAATTTCTGCAGTATTTTGAAATCTAAAACTAAACAATTCTGTAAAAAAGCAAGACATTGCATAAGACTAGAGTCACAATTCATTGTCGATCTAAAGTAGAATGAAAAGAGTCGCAAATTTTATGAGATAAATAAACAACTATTTAGTGACAATTAGTGGTGCAGCTCTACTGTACTGCTCGTTTTAACTTTCCAAATGATGCAATTCTAACTTGCGTTTACAGTGTAAGGCACAATTTGCGTCAAATGCAATATCATCGCAATCACAAAAAAATAATTTTTCAGAAATTTCGAGCCTGATACAAAAAAACAAATTTCAGATTCGTGTTCAGCGACACCAAATCACCTTAAACTGCATGAAATTGTTCTTGATTTTCTTAGTGAATTGCACAGTGTTATCAATTGCTGGGGAGCACATTTGGGAAGTTACGAAGAGGTGGCCCCCCAAATGTTTGTCTCAAATATCTTCGTTATTAAAACAATTTGAGCTCTAGCAGCGTTTTAAGAGCCGTTTAAAAAACATTATTTAAAGGACTGCTTGATAAAAACGTGCGTAACTGTGTGTAGTTGATACATCCAAGCATAGTGGACAAAGGTGGGCACTTGCGCCGCAATTATTGCGGCGCAACTATTTTACTTGCGAGAGCGCTTGCTCCGCAATTTTTTTTTTAACGGTTGCGCTGACGCTTGCGCCGCAAGTATTTTAGCGATTTTGAGCGCAATCGCGCAAGGGCAATTCAAATACGATTAGGAAAGATTGTTTTGCAATCAACTATGATTAAAGTTTAGAAAAAACATTGACGAGATAGGTTCATAAAAACCTCGTCATTGGAAATTGCGTTCGTCTACTGCTTGCACAACTTCTATTGGATTTACAGCAGAGAAGTCTTTGTTTGCTAAAACCTTTTTTCTGAAATATTTTGCCAATTTTTCAAAAAAAATTCTAATTGAGTATTTCAAAAAATGGTTGTAAAATCAAATTTTAAACCAAAAAATTATTTTCGTAACAGTTTTTCTAGAAATGCGCAACTCGTTCCTAAAAAAATCTTAAAATTACTTTGGACATTAAACGCGTTAATCGCATGCAGTAGCGTAGCCAGGGAAAGAGGAGGGAGGGGATTATATCTTTTCGAATTGGTTAGCCAACTAAAATGCAGAATAAAGAAAATACCACGTTTTCAGCACTTCTGAGAGTGTTTTTTGCACTGGAATAAAATTGTAAACGGACTGACTAGTTCAGGCCGAACCCGAAAATATAAGCCCAAACCCGAAAACTAATTTGAAGCTCAAATCATGCCCCCAAAAAAACGAAAGTTGAGTTAGATCTGAAAAATTTAGCAATGTTGCCAAGTTATTTTGATTATATTTTTGTGCACCTAAAACGAAAAGTACGTCTCAAGCCGAATTAAGCCCGAAAAGTTTGTCAACTTTAGGTCCGAACCCGGCCTGAAAAGCTGGGCCCAATTTACAACTTCGGAATAGACTCAAAAAATAATTTAAGGCATATTTTGAAACGTTTATCTAGGGGGACTAATTTGTCAAAAATAGAACTAATAAATTTTTTAAATCGCAAAAAAGGTTAAAAATTGAGTGTTTTTCTCATTCTGCATTTTGGTTGACATGGTAATGGGGGGCTCTATAGCCCCCCCCCCCCGCCCCCTGGCTACGCTACTGAGTTTAACGTAGGAACACTCCGCATGAGAGATGTTTCGAAACCCTGAAAGACGTTTGGCAACAAGTAAATTTTTCAAATTTTAAGTTACCAAAGTTTAGCTCGCCATTTTTCAGAAATTCGCAGAAAGAAACTATTACTTTTCTCACTGCTTTTCTACGTGATGAAACAGCTTCACTGAGGGAAGACTACACAGAACTTGCCCTCGTATCATTTTTATATCTTGGTGGGTCACAGTCGAGTTCAATTTCAATTTATGCTCCGGGGGCCCATCATCAGGCTCGTTGGATAGTGAAAATCATTTTTACTATCAAGATAGTTTTGTTAAGAGACCAGCTTAAAGAAATTTTTAAACCGCAGATGCTTGATTCCGTTCAAAATCTTGCTACTGTACATTTTAATCTCTTTTGTAAGTGAAATTCTGGTCATGCTCAACAAACGCCACAAATAACACCCCAGTTGGATGTGGGTTTGTTGAAACTGCTGGAAAAGGTGAAAACTAAAGTAAGAGACCCAAGAATGATTAAGATGGTGGAAGCTGCCCACGTTAAACTCAAGGACCATCTTTGGTATTTGATTGAACGTCTTGTGCCACTGGCTTTGTTGGTGCCAGGGTGGCAGATCGTTATGAAAAGGTAATTGCAAATGCAATCACTAATTATCAGAACCAAACTCGTCCTGATTGCCCACAAATGCCGGAAACGAAGATTTTGCGGCAAAACGTCTCAAACATTTTGTTGGACCGGAATCATAGGCCTTTTTTGAGTTCCTGCATGTGAAGGAATCGGCATTCCAAGAGAGTTTACAAGTGGGCAACTGAAGAATCATATTTGTCGCTGAAGGAAGTATAGTTACGCCCATTATGGTAGTTAATGACTGCGCGGAGAGATCTCTCGGGCTGGTAACTGATTATCATATTGATAGAATAACCAAGTCAGAAGAACAAAGTTCCATCTCTACCAAGTAGTTACCGAGCTGAGATCAAGGATAAAGAAAATAGGTGAGAAGAAGGAACTTTCAAAGAAATTAATCAAACAAATGAACTACTCGTCTTAAACCGTGAATTTGACCATTGGTGTTTTAATAAATAGTTGGGTGCTAAATGTTTTACTGCCAGATATGACTGAATATTAGTGAAGCAGGTAATTTACTTACTTAAGTAGCAAGGTGGTGCATGCGTGTAGTCGTGTTACTTAAGTAGTTTTGGTATACCGTTTGCATTTTAATGTTTTCGCGTCTCATGCTATAACGCTCAATGTATTTTTTGCACCTTCCTTACGTCTTCGACGTGAAATAAATAAAAAAATACTTTAGCAGATTGGCGTTCCCATATTGATGTATTTTGATCTTTTATGTGTTCAAGATTGTAATGTTTTTGACCTAACACAAAAAAAAATTGAAAAAGTTAGTTTTTTCGAAATATCTCAAAAAGTAAATCTTTTAGACCCCATAAATGTATTGCAGACTCATATAAACATGGCCTTTGCACAAATTTTGAGCTATAACATAACATTGTACCACCAATAGATGATGAAATACAAGCACAAAGGAGGTAAACCCCCGCGCGTAAGCAAAAACCCCTTAATTGGGGATGAACAACTGTCAAACAATATCCGGAGACTCACGTGAGCCTTGCTTGGGTGGTTTGGCAACTTTTTGGAAGACTTTATAAAAATCGGTAACATTCACCCAAAATTGGTACACCCAGTAGCGTAGCCAGGGGGGGCGGGGGGGGGGGCTCGAGCCCCCCCATTGGCTTGTGAAGTATGCAAAATCGCATGTTTTTTGTGCTTTTGAGGCCGATTTTCTGTGAAAAATGGAAAATAGCCCCCCCATACGAAAACAGCCCCCCTCAAACGTCTGAATTTGCAAAATTGGACGAAAAATCAGTCTCAATTTTGGTGAAGACCTTTTTTTTTTTTTTTTTTTTTTGAGATCACCTAATTTTGGACGGAAAAAACGTTTGAATTTCGGATTTCGGCCGAAAAATCACTCTGAATTTTGGCGAAGACCTTTTTTTTTTTTTTCTTTGGAGATCACCTAATTTTGGACGGAAAAAACCTTTGAATTTCCGAGCTTTCCGAGTCATTTCGTCTCAATTTTCGGACAAACCGTCTGAAACTGATTCAAGATCAATGAAAATTCGAGTCAAGGTCGTTTGCACACTTCTCACTCTTTCAAAATAGCCCCCCCCCCCCCTTTTCCAAATCCTGGCTACGCGCCTGGGTTCACCCTACTACTAATTTCTATGCCACGTTTAAATAGCATTATTTTTTATCAAAATAGGTCTAAAATTAAGCTATTTTTGCTAAAAAACACAAAATTTTCAGCGCTGGCGGCTTCAGCCTCAGAACGCCGTGCCTCCTGCGGCTGGGGCTTTGACCTCAGACCCCCGATACAGCCCCCTCCCCCGTTGCAGAATTCTGGCTGCTCGCCTGCTACAAAACGGTATCCTTAGCCGAGTCACCAAACAGACTTTGTGCCAAATATGAAACTTATTTTGCCAGCACAGTCGCCAGACCAAACGAAGTGAGGGGGTACTAGCCGAAAGTGAAGGGCACTAAAATAGACTGAGCTTTTGCACATTAAAAGTGATCTTGTACGGTTGCAAATGACGCGCAATTTTAAAAATTATGCATTCATGTCTAAAAAAGAGGCATATACATAAAAAGAGTCTAAAAAAGAAACGGCCGATAGCGCGTTTTTTGGTTGTTTTTGTTTACGGCTTGTAATCACTAGAAATATCTTATCTGCAGCTGTGACTGCGATCTAATTAATTAACCTTGGATGTGCTTTAAAAAAAACAAAAACAGCTGGTCGTTCAAAAAACGAAGTTAACCATTTTGTAGGTTTACATCTTTACTTCCCGACAAAGCCCTAAATAGGTGCGCAACAGCAAAATTTTGCTGAAAGGGGGGAGGGGAACTTGAACCAAAGTTAAAACGTTTTCGTTTGAAAAATGCCTCAGTTGGGTGGCGAGCTGAGCAAAGTGGTGCAACTCAAGCACATCATAGATGGGGGTTGGGGGGCTTTTTTGATTTATTGAAAAAAAATAGCCATTTCAACACTATTTGTATCACATTTCGCACGTTTGTAAAGCCATTTCAATTAATTAAATTGCTAAAATTTGGAAGCCAGTAGTTGAAAAAAATAAATGCCCAGCCCAATCAGCCTTTAATTTAATTACAGGTTAAGTTCAAAACACATTGAAACGCTTGCATTTTAGGGTTAAATTTTTAAGTGACTTTGCTGGAAAGGTGCTGACTGCTAAAGCCCCTTTAGTCCCCTCTAGTTATGCCACTATCCGTAAACGCTTAGATGCCAGCTGTGCATCCCGACCCATGGTTTGAAAAACACTGGCTTTGGGCTTAGAATGCTTTGAATTGCATACGATACAATGTTCGTAGTTTTGAAATTGATATTACTTGCCTGATTATACTTAATGACCTAATGAGTTTCGAGGTGTACCTTTGGATGCTAAAGCTGGTGTTTGAAACTTGAACCACTAAATTTTCAGTGTTTAAAAACTTCAGTAGATTGCTAATGTAGGTTACTTTAGTCAAGTAGAAAGATAGAATGTTATTTCGTTTTGTATCATTTTAGTCGACCAAAAGTCGAAACGTAGCAAGGATAAATACTAGAAGTGACTCTATGCGCACAGCCAGAAATCTCCTATGAAAGAGACTTTTTCAAGGTTTGGGAGCGAAGTTTTGCTTTCAGCCACCGGAGATTTTGCAAGTTTTTTGCAAAGATAACTTCCCGCTTGTTTTGATAAAAATTACTGCTTTTATAACGTGAAATAGAAATTAGCACTGCAAAACATGATTAATGGCTGCATAAATGGACTATCTGGGCGGTGACTAACGATATTATTTCGATCGTCCTTTATTAGAAGCTGGTAATTCGTAAAATCTTATAGTTCGAGTAAAGTCAAGCTTATTTATCGAATTCGTCTGCATTTTATGAAGATAGATAAATTGGGTAGTGGAGCTGATGGAACTAGATTTGAGAGAAGTGATTATTACCGATAATTAACAAAATTGAAATTAACCCCCCCTATCTCATAGTTTTTATTTATTTTTAATAAAGCAGAAGCATTTTGCATCAAGTTTATGTGAAGCATTTTGCAGCAAGAGATCAAGCTTGATTGCTTATTTTTAATCATTTAAGTTTTTCTTGATATGTAAGCTATATTTGGCAAGCATTAGCGCCCCTACGCAGTACACACCTTAATTAAAAAAGTGGCTTAAAGCCATTTCAAAGTCCATATCACTGCTAAAGACTTCTTCGGCATTGAGAAAAAGTCGTAGTTTATTTTTAGCGTATATTTTTGTCGATATGCTAATGAGGAGGGGAAGTACGCTACGCTATTGGGTGCCTTGTATTTAAACATTTTTCGATCGTATTGCATTCGTTGTAGCATCAAGTCTGTGTTAAGCATTTTGCAGCAAGAGATCAAGCTCAAATGCGTATTTTTAATCATTTAAGTTTTTACTGCGTTGTAAGGTTTGTTTTGGCAAATTTTAACCGCCTACATAATTTACATGCAGTAAATGTTTAAAAAATATGGTTTTAAATCACTTCAAAGTCCATGTCAATGCTAAAAGTTGCCTCAAAAATGAAAATAATGCGTTTTACTTAAGGTGAATTTACGCAATATCCGTTTTTCGTCCGTTTTCGTCCGTTTTTTTTACGTTTTTGCTTCTTCTTGAAAAAGTATGCGCTTTTTCATCCGCATTGTTATATGTCCATATCCGCATTAACAGATAGTCACATACTGGACAAAAGTTTTCCGAAAAAAATTTTTTGCAAAGGGATACAGCCTTATTTTGAAACATCGCCCTTATCGTTCATACACAAAATTTTTGAACAAAATTTTACCTATACACAACAGTTTACTTAGTGCGGAAATGGACTGATAAAAATGCAGATGAAAAAGCGCATACTTTTTCAAGAAGCAAAAACGTAAAAAAACGGACGAAAACGGACGAAAAACGGATACTGTGTAAATTCACCTTTATAGTGCATATTTGTAGAGTGGCAATGGGGTGGTGGGGGAGTTACGGCTGTAGCCTTCTCTTTTGGCAATGGGGTGGGGGGGGAGTTACGGCTGTAGCCTTCCCTTTTTGGCCAGACTACTAGTGACTTGTAGCTAAGCATTTTTCGATTGAGTTGCATTCGTTGTGGCTTGATGCCATTTGATTGTCCGTGGTTTTAATTTCAAATTGTTCCCCCCCAAACCTTTTTATGTTCAGCCGTTTTTGAGTTATTAACGAATCAAAGAAATTTGATTTGCTGTGATACCGTTAATCGCCTAATAAAAACAAAGGTCTTCCTTGAGTAGCGAAGTTCTTGTTGATTTTATGTTTTATTGTTGTGGATATTGGTGCTTCAAGGTTCTAATTAAATAAGAAAAATGTTCTAGTTTGTTATTATGGTGTGAGCGGCACGCTTTTACTTGCATCGCGCAGCAAACACGCGTCACCCACGTGCTTTCAGCCGGCCTTTGCTATAATCTTTTTTCAACAGTTTTCACATAAGCTTACTATCGAAACAATTAATTGCAGATCAAAAATACAATTTTGAAGCTTAAAACAAAAAAGGATTTTGAAGCCGAATCGTTGTTTCTGATTTAGTGGTAGGTAGAGTTCTGCCATTTAAAGTTAGAAAGAGACGAATTATATTCGCAGATTTGAGATTGCATCGAGATAGAGTTTATGTGCGATGTGCACAGTTCAACTACGAAAAGATTTGTTTCAATTTGCACTTTTCGCAGTTACAATTAGTTACTGTACATCGTGAAAGGTAAACGTAAATGTACAAACAGCATAGGCATCAAGGATGGCAGTACGGTACGGTACCCTGGTACGGTACGCCTTTTTTCTTATGGTTCGGGTACGGTACGCCTTTTTTCTTATGGTTCGGGTACGGTACGTTGGTATGGTACGGCTTTTTTGTAATGGTACTGTACGTTGGTACGCTGTTTAAATTTGCCTACTAAACGTTTTTTGTGGAACGTGCGGCCGTCAATAAAGATTCGTGCGCAGCGTGCACGTACTCCAGGGCGGGGATTCTCAACCGGGGGCCCACGGAACATTAAGCAGAGGGCCACGGGACGTAGGACAGAAAAATACCCTATTTTGGTTATAAATGTGAAAAATTTGTTTTTGGTCTTCCATGAAAATTCGAGAAAAAATACCTTCGATTGGAGATGATCTTTTTTAGTCTTCAACAAAAATTCGGGGAAAAATACCTTTTTTTTGGCTTTCAATCGGTTTGGTAATGCGACTGCCAATTTTCTAGCCGTGCAGGGGGCCACTGGTGTTGAGAGGGCCACAAACCATTAAAAGTTGAGAACCACAGGTCTAGGGCCTAGGCTATTCTCCAGTAATTGTTTTCGTCGTTACAATTGTATTATGATGTCACAAGCATGGCCAATTGTGATTCATTACTATTGCCTATAGATGGTAAGAGCCTAGAACTACCGTGGCATCATAAGCGTAGCCGGGGTTTTTGATTGGGGGGGGGGGGGGCAAATTACATGCAATTACGTCATTAAAATTTTTTGAAGAGGAACTTTTTGTGGGACATAGATATCGTAGCATGGAAGATTAGTAGCCGTGGCCTGTGTTTGACACTTTACCTAGATTTTGTTAAAGGAAGAGGGCTTAAACCTAAATTTAAAAACCGAAAACGGCTCAATTGGGAGACGTTTTGAGTAAACTAGTGTAACTGAAACGTATAACGTATCACGTATCACGAAACGTATCATCAAAATCCGGAGAAAATTGTGCCATTTTCCTCGCCTGTTTTGGACTGCATAAAACCAGAGATGCGTAGTATTTGAGCTGACCCCCGGCCCACCCTTGGCTCTCGGCGCCCCTGGGCCCAGGCACCTAGGGAATTTTATAATATCTTCCTGCCAAATGTAGGTGAAGACCAAAAAAAGTCTCCATCTGAGCGCAAGGCCTCTCGCTCTGTGCCATATGGTAAATCCGTCTGTGGTTATTACATTACGTTCACAAAAAGATTAGATGAGGGCCTGAGGTAGCAACTTCTAGAACAAAACCCTTAATTTCACCCGGGATGTACGTTTAAAATGATTGGCAAAAAATGAATTGAGGGGGCCCAGGCCCCCCCTGGATATCCAGGCTTGTCTATGGGACATATTTTTTGTCCCATCCATCCCATCCAATGGGATTTCCATCAAAATGCAGTTCAATAAAACTAAATAAATTTATGAAAGTTTAAGTATAATGTGTACTAGATAGGACTGCACGTACAAAAAGAGATGCAAAACGACAAAATTTATTGGAGTTCACAATTCATTATCATTCTGGCACTCACTTTCCGAATAACTGTGCTCATTCAGCAAATTTCCAATTTCCTGCTCATCAACTGTTTTTGATGGTGATAATTTCGTTAGTTCGGATAGTTTCTCAACCATTTCCTTAAAGGCGGTGAATCATCCTGCCAATTACGATGGTTTATAATAGCTAAAATTAAATTATAATTTTTGATATTTTTTGTTTTAATTTTCAGGCAGCGGTTGTAAAGATATTCAACAATGCAAAAAGATATCCCCCGAAAAAAGTTTTCGGAAACTCTGAGTTTTGTTCTTCCCGCCAAAACCACAGTAGGCCTAATAGTCTAGAGAACTGTGGTTTTGGCAGGAAGAACAAAACTCAAGAGTTTCCGAAAACTTTTTTCGGGGGATATATTTTTGTATTTGTTGAATATCTTTGCAACCGCAGCCCCAAAACTAAAACAAAAAATATCAAAAATTATAATTCAATTTTAGTTACTGTAAACCACCGGAATTGGCTGGATGATTCACCGCCTTTAATTAATTAGTTAGGCTATCACATGGCTACTGTCCCATAGGTCCCATGGGAAATGCAATGCGTACTGTCCCATCCCATCAATGGGACATTTCCCATGGAAGTCCTATTCCCATGGACAAGCCTGTGGATATTACTATTATTGTAAATTACTGTTGTACGCGTGTACTGCGGTACGCGATGATGCTGAAAGAAACTGAAACTGAAGAAACAATACGCTTTTTGTCACATTTTTATCATTGGTGGCATTTAAATTGGGGGGGGGGAGGCGGGCCCTCAATGCCCCCCTGGCTACGCCTTTGCGTGGCATGTCAGGCCTCTTTCACACAGGCGGTAGCTGTCGCGCGTCTTAACTTTTCAAAAGTGCGCGACAGAAAAAGTAGCTTTTCACACACGGCGACTTATCGTGAGAATCTTTCTTTTTCGAGACTTTGCACGAAAGACCCAGTACAGGTATATGACTATTCCGTAGGTTCACACTTCAAATATTTAATCACCAACCTGTTATAGGTCTTGATTGACTACCCTGCTGGTGACTCATAATAAAGGCCATTGTTGGACAATGAAGTGAACCAACTTTATAGTGTATATAGCCAAGATGGAGGGGGAAGAAGCTTTGGCGATTTATTGGCTGCAGATACAAAAACGCAAAGAAGAAAAGAAGCGAAATTGCGTGTGTTGGATTCATCCAATACTAACAAATCGGAGTGAAAAAGGACTGTTTGTCACCCTTTATGCCGATCTGCGAGCAAATCCTGATAAATTTTTCTTATTTGCTCGAATGAGTATATCTTCTTTTGATGAACTTATTCCAAATCCCATTTATGCCAATTTGCCAAATCCCAAATTCCCGGTCTAATTTGAATCTCGTAAATAAATCTTTCAATCTCAATTTGTATGTCATCATTTATGATTAGTTGGGTAGCAATACCAGTGGCGGATCCAGAAAATTTTGGTGGGGGGGGATTTGAAGCACAAAACCTCAAAAATTCGGATGTCTTCACCAAAATTGAGAGTGATTTTTCGGCCGAAATCGGAAATTCAAACGTTTTTTTCGCCCATATTCAGGTGGTCTCCAAAAAAAAAAGAAAAAAAAAAGGTCTTCACCAAAATTGAGAGTGATTTTTCGGCCGAAATCGGAAATTCAAACGTTTTTTTCGCCCATATTCAGGTGGTCTCCAAAAAAAAAAGAAAAAAAAAAGGTCTTCACCAAAATTGAGAGTGATTTTTCGGCCGAAATCGGAAATTCAAACGTTTTTTTCGCCCATATTCAGGTGGTCTCCAAAAAAAAAAAAAAAAAAAAAGGGTCTTCACCAGAATTGAGACTGATTTTTCGCCGGATTCGTTACGTTTAGGTCGGTGGGGGGGGGTGCCTCCCGAAATGGAGCCGAATTATTCGAAACAGAGGCTGATTTTTTGGCCAAAATCGTTACTTTTAGGCTTGTGGGGGGGATGCATCCCCCCCATCCCCCCCCCTAAATCCGCCACTGAGCAATACTCTAACTTAAAAAAAAACTCCGTATAGCCTAATCTCTGTACGATAAGATTAGCGTTATTAATGACGATAATCTCCATTCGATCATGACGATCAGGCTAAAACAGTACCGATACTGTCTACTTACTAGACTTCTATAATTGACACTTGGTTTTACTAGACAACTAATTTGATCCTTGGTTTGACCGCTGATGCTGTTTCTTGTGTTGTAGATATGTGCGCTAGGCCTACAGTTTCAGTGGGTGCAAACGAAAAGTCAACAAATTCGTTTGTGTACGCAGACAGTAGCGTAGCCATGGAGGGCTGGGGGGCGACAGCCTCCTATTGGCCTGAAGAGTATGCAAAATACACCGTTTCTAGCACTTTTGAGGCCGATTTTTGCACTTAAAACAAAAATAGCCCCCCCTTGGTATTGGCGATAAGAATTGATCAAAGACCTGATGTAATTTGGACCAAAAAGCTGGGTTGCAACCTGGCTGAAGACTTTTTTTTTTTTGAGATCACCTAAATTTGGACAGAAAACCGACTCAATCTGATTAAAGATCGGTCAAAATCTGAGTCAAGATCGTTTAAAGGGTTGTTTCCAGTCTCCGAAACAGCCCCGTACCCACTGCAAATTCCTGGCTGTGCGCCTGTACGCAGATGACTCATAATAATTGATTGTCTGTGCAAGTGCCTCTTAATGCAGAGCTTTGTTGGGCATGAAGTGATTTAATTTCTAGGCCAATACGTTTTTCTGTTCAGGCTCAGAATTCTGCTGTCTGAAAGCGGTTGTGTCGTGCAAAACGCGTGACATGTGTGAAAAGCTTCATTTACTTGCGTGTTATGATGGTGTCGCTACTAAAAAGTCGTCCACCTGTGGTTGAGCAACGGCGACCAAAATTTGTCGCCGGGCCACAACAGCACGACAGCGACACTGAGTGAAAAGCTTTATTTAAACCAATGCAAACATAATGTCGCCTGTGTGAAAGAGGCCTCACATATTGAAGAAAAACTTGAACGGAAACAGCTGCGACACTTTTTTTAGCTGAATACGCAGTGGTTTAAAAATCCCAGTTGTTTCACACTTTTTGTATTATTGAGAAAATTGCTAATAAATTGCATTGCAATAACGTCTCGTGAATGGCGACACGTAAACAGGTCTCCGATACATTAAAATCAATATGACTAACCAATCAAATGCAGATATCTTTGCCGTACAAAACATACAAGCACATACTAATATCATTGTGAAAGTAGCCTATTCCGGTGATTCCCAACTTTTTATATCGGCGGACCGGTAAAAATTAAACAAATGTTCACGGACCGGCACCAAAAAATCATGAAGGATATAACAAATACCGGTGTAGTTATTATCTCATTTGTTATTTGAAGCAAAATTAATGGCGCTGTATAATTCATTATTTCGGCAAATGTTGCGCATTTAAATACAAAATTAAAAAAAAAGTCATTCAGCATAAACAATAAATTGTCAATTTATGCACCAGGTGCGCAACCAAGGTTTTGTTAGGGAGGGCGGTTGAACCCAAAGCTAAATTTTTTGCCTGAAAAATGCGCACTTGGGTAGCGTGCTGAGCAGACTGGTGCAATTTACGCGTATCAAAGGCGAAGGTCTGGGGCCGGAGCTTCTAGCCGCTGAGCGACTTTTGTAATTTTTCAGGAAAAAATTGCTATTTTAATGCGATTTGGATCAGATTTCGTACCTTTTTAGAGCCTGCTAAGATTTAAAAATCAGTTAAAGAATTAAATTGCCCAATCCCTTCAAGCCCCCTCTTACTCACAGGCCAAGTCCAAAACATGTTAAAACGCTTGCAATTTTGGGTTAAACTTTCAAAGTGACTTGGATAAGGGTAGTGAATCCCCTTTAGCTCCCCTAGTTGTGCCACTGTTATGGACACACAGTACAAAATCAAAGCTATTAAGAATCTTGTTGCTGTTTCGACGCTAATATAAGAGACAAGTGAGGCAGTAAAGAGGTTTCTGAAACATGTGACTCGGCTTTAGCATTGAATCAATTCCTTTGCTTTATTTTAATGTAACTTACGTCAGAGCTGAAAATTTTTTCTCGCAAAACTTGCTGTTTTTTGTTTTTTTGTTGCTTTTCTGTCCTTTTTTTGTTGCCCGCTTTTCCAGAGGGCTACAGGAGCAGCAACTCGAAATTAAGTCGCCAAACGTCACGATCTTCCATCATCTCCATCATTTCACTTCGGCAAAAGTCAAGTGATTCCATATTAGATCTTTAATGTCATTGATGTATTTAGTTCTAGTTTGTCGAACCAGTCTTTTCTTATTTGCTTTGATAGGTAAAGCTTTTAATTTGCAGAAGTAGCGGTTTTCAGAATTCAGGCAAGGATTCTTTTATATATCTTGAGTGCGAAGTAACATCGGAATGTAATCAATCGGTTTTTCTTTTTCCTTTGGATTACGGCTCCATGTGCTGAAATCTTCGATGAATGGCGAAAAAGAAACGGAGAAATGCTAGTTTTATTGACTAAAAATTGGCCAAACCTAAAATAAGTTTTATATTTAACAAAAACATTCCAATGGTGTATGGAAAAAAGGTGTTCTGCGGACCAGCAAAAAAACTTACGCGGACCGGCGGTTGGGGACCACTGGCCTATTCGATGTCTTTGCTTTTAATAAAACTGAATTTTCGCTTACAAATTGTCATTTTTTATCACTAAAGATCAAGAATTTCTGAAACAATGAATCACCTCTAGATGTTGCATTATTTTTTGTTCTATAAGATTTTGACGGCTTTAAATGAAGTTTCGGCATATGAAGCTCAGCGGTTTTTAAGTTCAACATTTTATTAAGCTCAAGTACCTCTTAATCTATAACATGAATCAGATATAAACGGAAAACCCGTCAACATAAGTCGCATATGTCATTAATGGATCGTTGTTTTACCAACTAGATTGATTGAAGAGGTACGGTACGCAAAAGATTGAAAAATATACATTTTGAGCCAGCCTAGTTAAATTAAGAGATTTATGGGATTGGCTTAAATTGGATTTATCAGCCAATGGCTTCAAAAAGTTATTTATTTTTAAACGACGTTTAATAACGCTGCTTTGTTATAAGAAATCACGAAAATTGCCCAACAGCCTGTGGCTTAGCTACCAGACCCCTGTTTTTCAGAAGATTAGGGATTCGCTTTGAGGTGAGCAAAGCAAAAACTCTGCAGCCGACGCAACTTTTCGAAGTAATGCCTACTTTAGAGTTGTAAACAGGACAACTAGTTCATGCCCGAACCCAAAAAATGAGACCGAACGCGAAAAATGATCATAACACCGAACCTGGCCGTTCAAAGCCCGAAACTAACTGTAGTGTAAGTCCAAAAAACGTGTGGGTTTATTCTTTTTTTTTGAATAACGTTACTAAATTTTCTTTAACTTGACCTTTCTCTAAATTTAGAACAGTCAACCCTCGATTTACGGATTTCGGATTTAACGGACTTTGATTTGAGCTGCGAAATTTTTTAATTTCTGTTGTTTTTTTGAAATAAATAGCAAAAGATTTGGTTTTAAGATGCTTCTTAAGTGCAAGCAAGCTTGCTACGCATGCCATTTCAGACTAGAACTAAATTTATGTAGTCTATTTTATATCGCATTAGTGCATATGCTTCATGTAAGTTTGTAACAAACTGATTTTGCGAAGATATGTTTCTGCTATATAACAACAATAAAGAGATTTTAACCAAAACGTGTATTGTACATCTACACTTGGTAAATTCCGTGTCTTCGAATAACGGACATTTTCCAATAACGGACAGTTGCATTTCCGCATTAATCCGTTAAATCGAGGTTTGACTGTAACTTGTCCACTGGAACTAGTTGGAAACCATTTATTGAACGATAGTGATAGTAATATGTGTAATTGTGTACTAATGGTTGCATTGAAGCTTAATGAAGTCTTCATTCTCTGTTGCAAAATTATTGTTATTCGGTTTTTATAGCTCGCCTGAAACTCAAGGCAGTATCAGTTCAAATTAAGTCCAAAATTTTGTCAACCTTAAGCCCAAAAGCTTGGCCCGACTTCCAACTCGGGCCTGTTTGTTGCCAAATAATTGCCTTGCGCTCTCCGAATAATCTGAACTTTTTGTTTGGCTAATAACTAGACTTACCATGCGGCACGATTTATCCGGGACAGCCCCGGTTTTAAGGCCATGTCCCGGCCGGTCGGTCGAAATATCCCGGTTAAGCCCTTCAACCTGCTAACGTATCCCAGCAGGTATCTAACCTTGTTTTGTCTGGCGTGAAGATACAACATACTACGAAAATTAATAATAAGCTATAATAAGCTTTTGGCCTTGCTAGTTTTTTAATAATATGCTATAATAAGCTTTTGGCCCTGCTAGCCTTTCTGATGAGCCCTGAGATTGGGCGAAATAGCAGTCTAAGGCATGCTATTGGAAATTATTTTGAATTGAACTATTATAATTATCTCTTGTTACATTGTGATTACTTAATATTTTGGGGAACAAAAAAAAAAAAATATTATGATCTGGTACTAATTTGCAATTCTTTGCCTTTCTACGCTCATGGTCATACCTGTCGTCCTAGCTATACTGACGAGGAATAAAAGACGAATGTCGATTCCGAAACAATATGTCTTAGGCTGTTAATCAAAGGTTTGATTGTGCCTATAAGACTCTGTATACTGTATCCTAATGTTTTCCCGACTTATTAAACAAAACATAATGATGAGTTATTTTGTTTCTTTCTGTTGGGTGCAATGCAATTGTTATGTCATTGTAGCGGGTGTAGATTCTAAATTGGTTGTAATCATGACTTTCTCCTGGCCTGGAAAACGTAGGCTGCAATCGCAGTGTTAAAACTGGGAGCTTATTGTTGCTTCATTATTCCATTGTCTCATCAATGGATCGCTTTAAAAATGCACTCATTTTTCGGACTTAAGGTATAACAGCTGGAGAAAGCAGCCTTAAATCTAGTCAGTAGAGAAATTAGGAAAGAGATATTCGGCGCATAATGTTCGGAACATCGAAATATCTTTAATACAAACCACAAAGCCAAAATAACTGGAAACATATCTCGACGTCTCGTGAAACTACTTCTCACATTGTCAAATGTAATGAATGGCGAAAAACACAAAGCACAAGCATATAAAGCAAAAAGAAGCAGCAGCAGGGGAGAGAATTATTGATATTACTCATGTGTTAAACAAATACAGCGGTATAGAGGTCCTGTCAACATTTAAGTTGGGATTGTGTATTTGAATTAGTAATGTTTCGGTGATCAATAATTTTCGACAGTGATTGGTTTGGGCCATTATTTCTGTTTGTCAAAATCAATTTTGTGATCGGGGCTATCTGTCAAATGTTTGGATACATCGGTATCTTGTCTATTTGGCGAATTGGGGTCGTGATTTTTTAACCGAGTAATTAGATTTCTGGAAGTCTTACCAATATACGTGCTTTTGCAGCTGCATGTGATGCGATAAACCACACTAGAACGATGTAGCTTATTTTGACGCTCTTTGAAGGTAAAAAGACGCTTTAAATTGAACGTTTCGTTGATTAAAATAAATGTAACTTTAAAGTCCAATTTTTTCAAAAAACCATTAATTTCTTTTGGTATATGGCTGTTCATTTTTTTTATGTAGGGAAGTTTCATAAAAATCCGTTTTGTGTCGTCCTTCTTGTCTGTTTTGGTTTTTTTCGACTGCTTTTTGGCAAGAAAGTGTTGTATTTGCCGGTTTATGTAATTTAAGGGAAATCCATTTTTCTCGAGAAGGTTTGAAATTTTTTGAAATTCATTTTTTCGTAACTGTGCACTATTACAAATACTATATCCCCGATTCGGAACATAGCTGTCCCATCTTGTGTAGATGCCTAAGTTGGTATTTTTTCGAAATATTGATGTTTCAATGCAATCTGAATTTTTTGTGATTTGGACATCCAAGAAGGCCAATTTATTGTTCTCTTGGTTTTCTTTTGTAAACTTGATTTTCTGGTGTATTGAGTTTAAAGTACTAAAAACATGATCGATGTGGTTGGGGTCATCAAAGGTCAGAAATAAATTATCAAGGTAAAGAAAAACTTTCTAACATGGTTAATTTGAGTTCAAAAATACTTGCAAGTTTTGACGTTAAGAGTCTTTTTACCAATATTCCGGTCGATTTTACTATACAAATTATTCTCAAAAAACTTTTTTCCGACAAATTGACAAGATTTGACGGCATGAATAAAGGACAATTTAGAAAACTATTAAACTGGAAATGCAGAACAACAACATTGCAATTCGATGGAAAATTTTATCACCAAATTGACGGCATGGCAATGGGGTCGCTGGTGGAAACTGCCTCTGCTAAATTCAATCATCAGTTTACAGTTCACCGTTACTTTGATGATTTATTTCTGACCTTTGATGACCCCAACCACATCGATCATGTTTTTAGTACTTTAAACTCAATACACCAGAAAATCAAGTTTACAAAAGAAAACCAAGAGAACAATAAATTGGCCTTCTTGGATGTCCAAATCACAAAAAATTCAGATTGCATTGAAACATCAATATTTCGAAAAAATACCAACTTAGGCATCTACACAAGATGGGACAGCTATGTTCCGAATCGGGGATATAGTATTTGTAATAGTGCACAGTTACGAAAAAATGAATTTCAAAAAATTTCAAACCTTCTCGAGAAAAATGGATTTCCCTTAAATTACATAAACCGGCAAATACAACACTTTCTTGCCAAAAAGCAGTCGAAAAAAACCAAAACAGACAAGAAGGACGACACAAAACGGATTTTTATGAAACTTCCCTACATAAAAAAAATGAACAGCCATATACCAAAAGAAATTAATGGTTTTTTGAAAAAATTGGACTTTAAAGTTACATTTATTTTAATCAACGAAACGTTCAATTTAAAGCGTCTTTTTACCTTCAAAGAGCGTCAAAATAAGCTACATCGTTCTAGTGTGGTTTATCGCATCACATGCAGCTGCAAAAGCACGTATATTGGTAAGACTTCCAGAAATCTAATAATTCGGTTAAAAAATCACGACCCCAATTCGCCAAATAGACAAGATACCGATGTATCCAAACATTTGACAGATAGCCCCGATCACAAAATTGATTTTGACAAAACAGAAATAATGGCCCAAACCAATCACTGTCGAAAATTATTGATCACCGAAACATTACTAATTCAAATACACAATCCCAACTTAAATGTTGACAGGACCTCTATACCGCTGTATTTGTTTAACACATGAGTAATATCAATAATTCTCTCCCCTGCTGCTGCTTCTTTTTGCTTTATATGCTTGTGCTTTGTGTTTTTCGCCATTCATTACATTTGACAATGTGAGAAGTAGTTTCACGAGACGTCGAGATATGTTTCCAGTTATTTTGGCTTTGTGGTTTGTATTAAAGGAAAGAGATAGTTTTTAGAATGGATAGGCCAAATAAACAAGAACATTGTCATGTCAGTTCAGTTAAAAGTAGTTTGGAGGAGAAAGGACTTGAGGTGAGCCCACAAGGCTAAGTTTAGACCATCTGGATCACCTTCGTTGATTTCAGTTTATTCGTAAGCTTTTCTGATAGTTATACAGTAAGGCATAGTTGTAAGCGTATTCTCTAGTTGAATAACGCTGCATTCAGAGGTGGAAAGCGCAAGTGATAAAAGTTGCGCCGCAAGCGCACGCGCAACTCCTCTGAAAATCTTGCGCCGCAAGCGTTTCTGCAAGCCCAAAAAAATAACTGCGCCTCAAGCGCAGGTGTGATGTTATGAAATGTATACTTGTAATTGACTCACTACTCAAACCTCACTAGGTTACGGTACGGAACCAATATTCAATACAAATTATCCACGCTACCAAATTAGTAAACAAAAAATTATTGATTTCTTTCAAAAATACAAGCATTGAAAATGCTCATCGCTTAACCTCTTTGGGCGAAGAACTACTCTCAACACTCGCACGTAAGGAACCGGAGTGTTAAAAAATTCCACTTATAAATTCTGCATTAGGTGGTAAGCGAACGTTTTCGGAATCACTGTTTTTTCTAATGGCTCTTCAAGGAAATCCTTTACAAGCTTCGATACATATTTTGTGCTTCTGGAGCAATTAGCATCACTCTCTGACAAATGGAGCACGCTAAAACTCATCCTGTTTTTGTTTAAAAAAATTGAACCATCTAAGTATTTCTATAAGAGCTTTACCAATGTTGTCACTCCTGTTTGCAATATTTTTCAAGTTTTTCCGGACTAGCAAAAAAGTTGTAATCAATAGTTTTAGTTGTTTTTTGTTTTTGAATTACGGTAAAAAATAACTGACACGAGTAACGCGGTTAATGCCCAAAGCAAGTTTAAGGTTGTTTGAAAACGATTAGTGTAGTTCTCAAGAGACAATTACAAAAACAGTTTTTGTTTAAAATTTGATTTTACAATCATGTTTTAACTTACTCTAATGGATTTTTTTTTTTTTTTTTTGAAAAATCGGCGAAAAATATTTTAGAGAGAAACGTTTCAGCCAAAGATGACTCCTGTAGTAAATTCAATAGAAAAATTGCAAGCTGTAAACGAATAGAATTTCCCATGATGAAGCTTTTATGAACCTACCTCGTCATAGGCGTAACCAGGGGGGGGGAGGTAAAGCCGCCCCCCCCCCCCAATTAAAATGCCACCAATGATAAAAATAATAACAACAAAGCATTATGTTTTTTCAGTTTCTTTAACTATTTTCGCGTACAACAGTATTCGCTTGCAACAAACTAATATTAACGACCAGTTAGGAGGCCTGTGCCTCCTCAAATCAAATTTTTGTCATCCAATTTAAATGTATGACTACACTGCTAAAAATATTGCAGAAGAGAAGGTACTATGCTTCTCCAACCTGGGATAAGTCACTTACAAAATTTAACCCCCAAGTTCAACATTTTAAACGTGTTTTGGACTTGATCTGTAAGTAAAGGGAAGACTCATCAATTGGATTGTATCAATTTACTTTCAATTCTTAAAAATTTAGTTATTTTAAATGGCTCTAAAAACGTGCGAAATGTGATCCAAATGGCATTAAAACAGCTTTTTCCAAAAAAAATCCAAAAAATCGCCCAGCGGCAGCCCCCAGACACACGTCTGTGATACATTTGGACTAAACTAGTTTGCTTACCACGTCTTCCAACTTGGACAATTTTGGAAATCTTTTTAACTTAGGTTCATATCCTTTTTCTTTAGCAAAATCCAGGATACATGCCAACCCAGGCCCTGCTTCTGATCCTCCATTCTACGGTATCTTTGTCCCGTAAAAAGTCTCTCATTTCGAAAACTTTTGATGACGTCATTACATGTGATTTGCGGTTTGGCCTCCCACCCAATCAAAAATCCTGGCTACGCCTATGTACCTCATCAATGTTTTTTTGTTAACTTTGATCACATTTGAATAAAAAACAATTATTCATAATCGTATTTGACTTGCGATTACGCTCAAAAATTGCTAAAATACTTGCGACGCAAGCGTCAGCGCAACCGTTTAAAAATAATTGCGGCGCAAGCGCTATTGCAGGTGAAATAGTTGCGCCGCAATCATTGCGGCGCAAGTGTCCACCTCTGACTACATCACGTTAGTAGAGAGGGCATGTGCTCTTTAAAGTTGAATCATTGAAAAACCTTATTTTGTACTGGTGATGATTTAATTGCAAAAATATATAGAATTAAGTGCAAAAATACGATATTAATTGCAAAATATGGTATTAATTGCGAAGCATCCCGGTTTTTATCGCAGAAATGTGCTAAGCTTATTAACAATCATTTGACGTCATTTGGTTTACATTTTGAGCGTTTCTCCAACATGTTTGTTCACATTTAGGTCTCATTCTCATTTGAAATAACTAAGTTGCTACTTGCTAAGATTTTGAGTGGAGTTGAAAAAATTAAATTGCCCAACCCTTTTAGCGCCTTTTTATTTGCAGATCAAATCCAAAAGACGTTTAAACGCTTTCAAATTTGGATTTAAGTTTTCCAAGTGACTTGACTGAGGAGATTGTGGTGAGGATAGTATAGCTTTTCCTGGTGTTTGCGCCACTGACTGTAACCTGTTTCTAAGTTGCAATATGGAGTCAATGCGTTAACAATCGTCAGATTGTTTGGTTGAATGTGAAGTTTGTTATATCAAAATTTATCAGAACAGCCGTAATTGCAGTGCTGCGTTGTTTTCATTATGGACGGTCAAAAAAGAAATTACAGTTAAGTGGCTGTTTCGGGGTCTGTGGAAAGACCCGTTAAAAATTTTGCATTTTTTTGCAAAGTAACCTAAGTTTGATTTGTTTTGGTGAAAATTGATGCTTTTAAAACGTGGCATAGAAATTAGCACTGCAAAACGTAATTGTACTGGCTGCGTAAATCGGCTGTGTAGGCAGGCGGTGGCTAATGTAAAATTTGATATTTTTATTACAAGCCGTAAATCATAAAACCCTGCAATTCAATACTGAAAAAGCAGCCTAATAAAATAGCTGCTTCGAAAAATACCGATTACCACTTGGCTTGTACTCCTTATCAACTAGCATTTGCTGTCCCTAGCTAGCTGGGTTATCAATTTGTGAATGACTGTTGTGCACGCTTAAGCACTTAAAACGCCGTAGTTAACTCAACTAACAACCTAAAATGAGATAGGCCACTATAAAACTGTTGAAATGTATCGCAGTTTATTCACGTAGCCATGATTTTTTTATTCACAATTACCGACTAGATATACACGTAGCCAGGATTTTTGATTAAGGAAGGGGGGGGGGCACAAATCACATGCAATGACATCAGAAATATCAGAAGCCATGGCCTGTGTTTGGCACGTAACCATGACTTTGCTAGGTGGAGAAGAGGACTTAACCACGGACTTCTAAATATTAGCATCTGGACTGGAAACGAAAATCGCGCGCGGACAAGTTGAGGCCTAAGTCAACAAACCAATTTTGCCGATAAACCGTTTCTTTGTTTTTGCGTAAAAGTTGTTTTACTAGCAACTAATATAATAATTCCAAAATCATACTGAAAAGATAGGGACCACACGATATAATCACAAGTTTGGAACTTTAAAACATTTTTATTGACTTGCGGCAAATGTAAAATTAAAAATATCGCTCGTTGATACACAAACGAAAATTTTAGTGAATCATAAAACAACACTCGGTACCTCAATTTTAATTAGCTAACGCAATG
Organism: Trididemnum nubilum; assembly: GCA_963965965.1. Taxonomy (NCBI): domain Eukaryota; kingdom Metazoa; phylum Chordata; class Ascidiacea; order Aplousobranchia; family Didemnidae; genus Trididemnum; species Trididemnum nubilum. Next base: position 35,884,433 of record OZ014481.1, on the reverse strand, counting down.
ACCTAGAAATTGATATTCAACGCGAATAGCAATTCACAAATCAACTCGACCATGTGATCATTTAACAACTTTTACTCAGTATGATTAAGGGCCCACAGGTATAAAATGCTTCTTAATACAATAACCATTCACAAACATGATGTAACTTATACTCAGAATAAAGAAGTAACAACTATGTATTCTCAAAAGTAGCTTTTCAAGTACCTTAACCAGCATAAAAACATAAAAAATAAATACTGTACCACAAAAAATTTAACAGCGATTGCTATATCACTATATTGAGAGTAGTACCAGCAAATCATTAATTTAGTCTTTTAGTGACATAGAAAAATTGAATATCGACATTGTAGAACGTTTCAGCAGCAAACAAGTCGCAATTCAGTGAGCGACAAATCAGTAGTAAGTATATCAGTGATATTGGGATCTTTTGTTTCACCAGAATAACCAGACCTGCAGTTGAGAGCTGAACAATTATTGACCACAATTAATAAAACTGGTATTAACTAATCATGTTAGATTTAGACCCTAGATTCCTGTAACATAAAAAAGCTTGCTAATCAGGCTCGTAGTCAGATCGAAAGTTTCAGGGAGGCTAGCAGAACTTGGGAGGGGGCAATATTTTTTTCCTTCATCATCGCAATTGTATGGTTTTGAAACCTATCATTTTTGTTTTGCTTATGCGTTTGCAGAAGCTTCATATATGCTTGTTATCACAGTGAAAACTTTCCATCGGAATGCATTCGGTCACACATCGGCTACATAATTACGGAATATATGTATGTTGCATGAAATATACATGTATTTTTTTAGTTTTGTATTTTATTCCACGACCGCCAAAACACAAAGCAACAACATAAAAACTAGCAAAAGATCGAGGAAAAGGCAGAAGCAACAAAAACGATATGCGTTATAACATGCTCACTAACAATAGGGTTACCACCATATTTTCATCACCAAAAAGAAGGACACCTTTTTAATGAAATTTATTAACAGCTAGTTGTTCTGCATCGCCTATACGGCAAAAGACAAACGACAGCAACAATCATTTTAGCTATAGGTCAAAGTGTTAATACCACTAGCGTAAGCAGGATTTTCGAAAAAAAAGGGGGGGGGCAGAAAATTTGAGAATAATGAAGACCAAAAGAAAAAGGTCTTCACTCAGATTTAGTCCGTTTTTCTGCCCAAACGTACGTCATAAACACCCTCGACTGTCTTAGACGAACCTGGTAAGACGTAAGCTATAGCGCGTGCGTGATATATAGGCCTACTTTTAATGATTTAGCTGATGATATATTTATACACTAAAAGGCTGCATGAGTGGACATGTTTAATCTGTTCAAAATGCCGAAAAGGAGGACATTTGGGCATTTTTTAACGTCCCCGGAGGACAAGTTATGTTTCATTAAAAAGGAGGACATGTCCTCCAAAAAAGAGGACGTATGGTAACCCTAACTAACAATAAAATACAATCCAGCTAACAGAATTGTACCATGGCTGCTTCACCTGTATACGCACTACACAAAGTGTTTACAAGATTTTTTAAGAACTATTTACAAATTGTAACAAACAAACAACAGCACAAACAAAGAACTGTAATACGTGTACTACTATAATCTTTTCCAGAATATCAAAAACACACAACAAGATGATAACAGTACACCAAGTTTTGTAAATGACCTATGCTTTTTGAACGTATTTTGTAACAGTAAGCTAAGGCTAACTTAAGAAGTAGCAGAATCATGAATTACTATGCAGTATGCACGGTACAATTTAGCCATCAACCATTAATTAGTCAGCCCCTGTATGATTATTAAGCAAAGGTTCTACAATATAACAAAACGATTGTAGCCGAAATCATGTTCAAGATTTCCCCTTAAGGAGGTCCACATTTATCTAGATTGAATCCTATCAACATCCGACAAGAATCGAATCAAACATAATGTATAATAAAATGATTGCACGTGTCACTAATTGGAGAAGCTGCACAACGGCTGAGATGTATAATTTAATACGCTGGAATGCTACATTGTGCTAATTTATGTTCCCGTTGACTTAGTAAATTTGATTTTTTTTTAATTTTTTTGCAGTTTGGGAATTTTTGCGTAATATATGCGTTAGAAATGACGATGCAACATGTAAACTTTTAGATGGCGCACACATGTTGGTTTTCACAGCTATTGTAGCTTAAATAACATACTGTGCTAGTGTGCAAAGCCAACTAATACATTTTTAGCTTCGTATAGCCACGCTCAGGGCTGCAAACTCTTCAAACAGAACTCGATCGTTTGACGAGCTTAAAACTCAAAAAAATTTTAGAACTCGAACTTCTCAGACGAGCGAAAATGGGCTGATGTAACCCATGCAAACCAGACACACAAAAATAGCAGTGCTTTCTTAGCTTGTTTCCCTAGCCAATACCGAGTTTTGGCTAAATGCTTGACTACCTTCACCCAGTGATGGCCTACTGTAACCTCTCAAATCAAATCTTTCATTGTACTCGATTTACTATGCCGAAGCGTGTAGCGAGTTAGCGGGGGCATGTCTGCGTCAATACGCCCTGGGAACACAGCTCCTCTCAAAGAAATGTTGCAGCGGTGGCAAGCCATTGGCAACTTGTGTCCGATTTGAACCTCAGACCTCCAGCTTCATAGACGAACGTGTTACCGCTCGATCAACTGGCCGGTTACTGTAAGGCCTAATCAGAAAATTGCACATTCATTTTTCAATTATTTACTACAGTGTAGCACTGGGAAAAATGATTTAATCTAGGATGCATGTTTTAATCCAATAACCTACATTATACAATCTTTCTTCTGTTGCTTCTACAGCATTATTATAGGGTTCACTAAATATTACGCTAGTACCGGTAGTGATAATGCTTGCTTGTATTGGTGTAATTTCACCAAAATTTTAACTAATTAATGTTATTGTCTTTCATTTTACACAATATGCTTCTTCATTCATTAGCCGAAGCAGTTCTAGTGCACAAACTTATTTGATAGATACTATACCTAAAATTACAGTTTTTACTTCAGCCAACCAACAGCAAATCGCCTTGTCTTTACCAGCTTACTAAAACTAATGATTTCTAATGTAGACTATTGCACTGTTAATAACAAAACTACCTACTTACAGACCACCCAAATAAAGCATATTAACTAACATTGCACTCTTATTGCCTCTAGTATACAGTACTGTGCTAATGTCTGCAGTACAAAAGAATTTTCTAAAGTGAAAAGTCGCTGCTTGTTTACATGCGATAGCGGCTCAGATGCGCAGACGCACTACTGCGCAGGCCTCAACTTGTCCGCCGACGCGCTGCTTTTTTCTTTCGTTTCCAGTCCAGATGCTAATATTTAGAAGTCCGTGACTTAACCCAAAAGTTAAAAAGTGAAAATGTCTAAGTTGGAGGACGTGTTGGGTAACTAGTGTAACCCATACGTATCACTAGAAATAGATTTTAAACATCTAAAAGCCAATTGAAAAAAATAAATTGCTTTATCATCCTTTTACAATTTAAGTCCAAAACACGTTTAAAATATTGCATTTTGTAAGTGATATTTCCCAGGTAGAGGGAAGTAAGGTGCATTGCCTCCATCAATACTTTAGCAGTAAGTAATAAGCCACGCGAAGATCTTCCTGAGAGATTTTTGTTTTGTTATGAAAATAATCATTTGTAGGAGTACAGGTACGACCAGGGGGCCCTGGTCCCCTTAATTCAAATTCAATAATTTGTTGAATGAGCATTTCCCCTAGCTAATTTTGGTTTCAAAAGTATTTTCTTGCGTAGAAACTGGGGAGGTAGAGGATAATTGTTAATAAAAAATGGTTCAATTGATGCTAATGTCTATTAACCAGTATGTTATTGTCCTGGCCGAATTCACATTGCGCGGGCCCCCTAGCGCTTTGGAATTTTTTGCAACATTTTCCTGCCAAATACATGTGAAGACCAAATAAAAGTATCACTATCTGAACGCGAGTCAGCTGGGACTGTACCATTTGGCAAATCCGCCCCTTGTCATTGCATTACGTTCTTTAAAAGGTTGAATGAGAGCCTGGTGGTAGCAACTTTTAGAAAAAAAACTAATTTTACCCGGATTATACATTTACATTGATTAGAAAAAATTGAACTAATTGCAAAACGTCCAGGAGGTATAATTGTAAAGGGTCTAGGTATAATTGCAAAACGTACCTTTTTTTTTGCACTTCGATTTGCTATCTCTCATGCTGACATCCCTGCCCAAACCCTATCACTAATGCAGGGTTCTGAAGCAAAAGAATAAAAGCATGCAGTCCGAATCGAACCCGAGCGCTAGGCTTGCCAAACGCGAGCTCTAATCACTACATCACAGATGCGACAGTGTCGAATCGTCAAAGTGCTGTGTTTAACTCGAGTTGATGAGAAAAAAAGCATTAGATTGTAAATATATGGATATACTGTTAAAATGCGGCTTGGGGCCCCTGGTCGTCAATATTATTGTTGATTACTGTTGTGCCCGATAAATGCCAAAACTGACTGTGAAGAAACAATATGCTTTTTTGTCACATATTTATCATTGGTGGCATTTCAATTGGGGGGACTGGTTCCCCTGGGCCCCCCTGTATACGCCTATGCGATTATCGTAGTCCCACAGCCTATAAATTGCTCTTATAAAAAGAGTGCATTGAAATTTCTGTCAACTGGCGCTACTCAATATTTTTTTAGCAGTCGAAACAGCAAATGGTTCTCAATGCAATTCGCTTTTTTTTGGCAGTCTAATAGCAAACATGGCAACAATTTTAATTAATTTAAGCAGAAATTCGCTATAGTTAGAAGTTTTCAAGATTTTGCCATTAAATTTCTGAACTGAAAAAGATTTCTCGCACGCTTAAAGAGTGCTTCTAAATCTTCGTTGAGTTGGCGAGAAAAATGTGACGTTTTTTTAATCGAGTTATATCTCGCAATTGATTCAAGCAACTTAGCGAGCGAAAGTGACGTTACCCAGCTTGCAAAGCTTCAGATGCACGTGCAAAAATAAACTCTTGGCTACAGCGAGTATTTCGTTCTGTAGCGCCTCTCAAAAATTATTATTAATGCGAGCGAGAAAATTTCTGTCATTGGGCCCTGGTTACAACCAAGACATTTCAATCATTAATCAGGCCTTAAAAATGTATTTATAAATCTATTCATAAAAACTTTTTCCCGAGGTTTCTCAATGGGCATCACGAAACAACACAATTTAGGACTACGTAACAAAGCCTAACTGTGCATTTTGGTCGACTGGTTTATGAGGGGCGAAGCTCAGTTACTCTGGCTACACTGCTGATGAAAAGTTAGGTTTTGATTTCGACTTCTAAGCGAAATTAATTTAGAGGCTGTATAAGCGATAAATTATTGTTTTAGTGTTTTACCGTTTGTGAGCACATAGAGTGAATTTCAAATATTCAACGCTGTATTGCTTTTAGATCGTGATGTGGGCTCAATGACAGACGCCAAAACATTTAATGATTCAAATTAATTGGTCATCAAATCACAACATCAGCAAAGATTTAGTTTTTCTGTTATAATGTATGATATTGCAAAAAATAAATTTTGTAGCAGTTGGCATGCACATTTAAGCTGAGTAATTATTTTATCCAGGAGTTTGCACCTACATTGCTACAGAGTTGCAAAATAATATTCATTATGTTGCTTTATGACCAAACACAGTAGGCCTATAATAATATAAAAATCTTATTCAATAAGAAAAAGTTGGATGGCAATTTACGTCAAATGCGATGCTGCTTTGCTTGCCCCCCACTCTCTGCATCAAACCAAAAACTGTAAAAACCTCCCCCAAGAGTTGTTTTTTTAATTTATATTTCAGGCTGGAGTATCAAATTTATTAAGAAGATTTCAACTGTAGAAAAAAAGCTTAGATGTTCAATTTGTGATTAATCATTTTCAACTGCTGGCAATTTGAAAGTCCACATGCGGATTCACACTGAAGAAAAACCGTTTAGATGTTCACTTTGTGATAAATCTTTTCCACGATCTGGACATTTGAAAAGTCACACACGGATTCATACAGGAGAGAAACTTTTTACATGCTCGGTTTGTGATAAATCATTTTCACAATCTGGACATTTGAAAAGTCACATGCGGATTCACACTGGAGAAAAACCGTTTAGATGTTCATGTTGTGATAAATCATTTTCAATCTCTAGCAATTTGAAAGTTCACATGCGGATTCACACTGGAGAAAAACCGTTTAGATGCTCACTTTGTGACAAATCATTTTCACGATTTGAGCTTTTGAAAAATCATACACGGATTCATACAAGAGAGAAACTTTTTACATGCTCAGTTTGTGATAAATCGTTTTCAGAATCTGGGCATTTAAAAGTCCACATGCGAATTCACACTGGAGAAAAACCGTTTAAATGTTCAATTTGTGATAAATCATTTTCACGATCTGGGCATTTGAAAGTCCACATGCGGATTCATACAGGAGAGAAACTTTTTACATGCTCAATTTGTAATAAATCATTTTCACAATCTGGGCATTTAAAAGTCCACATGCGGATTCACACTGGAGAAAAACCGTTTAACTGTTCAATTTGTAATAAATCATTTTCACGATCTGGGAATTTAAAAAGTCACATGCGGATTCACACTGGAGAAAAACCGTTTAGATGTTCATGTTGTGATAAATCATTTTCAACCTCTAGCAATTTGAAAGTTCACAAGCGGATTCACATTCACACTGGAAAAAAACCGTTTAGATGCTCACTTTGTGACAAATCATTTTCACGATCTGGGCTTTTGAAAAATCACACACGGATTCATACAGGAGAGAAAGTTTTTACGTGTTCGCTTTGTGATAAATCATTTTCAGAATCTGGGCATTTAAAAGTCCACATGCGGATTCACACTGGAGAAAAACCGTTTAGATGTTTATGTTGTAATAAATCATTTTCAACCTCCGGCAATTTGAAAGTTCACAGGCGGATTCACACTGGAGAAAAACCGTTTAGATGTTCATGTTGTAATAAGTCATTTTCAACCTCTGGCAGTTTGAAACTTCACAAGCGGATTCACACTGGAGAAAAACCGTTTAGATGTTCAATTTGTGATAAGTCATTTTCAACCTTCGGCAATATGAAAGTCCACTTGCGAATTTGCACCGGAGAGAAACTTTTTTCATGTTCAAATTGTGATAAATCGGTCCCGCGATCTGGGAATTTAAAAAGTCACACACGGATTCAAAGAGGACAGAAACTTTTTTCATGCTCAGTTTGTGATAAATCGTTTTCACAATCTGGGTATTTAAAAGTCCACATGCGGATTCACTCTGGAGAAAAGCCGTTTAGATGTTCACTTTGAGATAAATCATTTTCAACCTTTTGCAATTTGAAAGTCCACATGCGGATTCACACTGGAGAAAAAGTATTTACATTTTTAGTTTGAGGTAAAACATTTTGCGGATTCACACTGGAGAAAAACCGTTTAGATGTTCACTTTGAGATAAATCATTTTCAACCTTTTGCAATTTGAAAGTCCACATGCGGATTCACACTGGAGAAAAAGTATTTACATTTTTAGTTTGAGGTAAAACATTTTCGCAACCTGGGCATTTGAAAAATTACGTGTGAATTCACACTGGAGAGAAACTTTTTTCATGTTCATTTTGTGATAATTCATTTTCACGATCTCGAGATGTAAAACGTCACATGTGGATTCACATTGGAAAGAAACTATTTACGAGTTTATTGTGTGATAAGTCATTTTTACAATCATGGCATTGGAAAAGTTACATGTAAATTTACATTGGAAAAAACACTCCTTCGATGTCCAATGATTATAATTTGTGATAAATAGGTCTGTGTTGAGGTGGAAATAGACAGTCAATAAATTTTCTGGACTTTGTTTTATCAAATGTATTCTGACATTAGTTCTAAGAGCTCACGAAGTCTGTTATGGTAATTTATACGTATGCTGTAGATCAAAATAAGGTCAAAGTTTTGATTTAGGTTAGAATTGTCAATTTTTTTTTTTTTTGGAAGTTTGCGGTACAAAAGCGAACATACGAGCACTCTTTTTTTGTTGTTGATTTTTGAACAACTATCAACATTTTCTGCTCTGCTTGCTTTGTGTTTCAATGACATCTTTTATCAATATTAACGCTATCGCAACAATTGCTCACAAAGGAGTACGGTACGTACTTAATTGTCGTGAAAATGTGCATCACATTTGCATCAGCCATAAGACTGACCAATATTGGGATTTCTGACCAAATACGCTTGATAAAAAGTGAAAGTAAACTGCACATTCTTTGGACTTCTATAAACTGCCAACATTATAAGCAGTACACGTCGAAATTTAAAAATTGCAATTGAAGAGCCTACAGGTTGTTCATCTGTTATCGGGATCATCAGAGGTGTTTATCAAAAATAAAAACAAAATTTTAAATCGCAAGCTAAAAATCAAAATAAAGCGTAAAATATGAAGGATTATTCTGGTGCCGCGGTCATTATGGCATAATGCAGGTTTAACCTGTAACTTCTGCTATGCAGCACTGTTTTAAATGGGTTAAATTCGAACGCAATGACAGAGAAGCCGTGTGTAAATATACTTTTTCACTTTGCGATAAATCATTTTCAGGCTTTGGAAACTTCATAACCACATGAGATTTCACCGTGGAGTTAGACCTTATACCAAGGGTGTTTAAAGTTAGATCTATGATGAAATTTTATTTGACCTTCACCAAATCTTCATCTTTTTTTCCTACCGAACTTACCTTGCTTATAGAGCATGTAAAACATATACATTGCAGTCTTTCATAAAAAAGCTTTTGTAAATGCTGAGGATTAGTAAAGACACATATTGTTTCATCCTGTAGAGGAACCTTTTATATTTCAAACATATTGTATGTTAGTATAAGAAATTAATTGCGCAAATGCACAAGCTGAATATTTAAAAAATCATGTGTTTGTGCTTCAAGCAAAACTCGTGAAGAAATTCTCTCATAATTGGTATATCTCACAGAAATTACGGTACAGTAATACTGAGGTGACGACATGTTATGGAACTGGCCTGCGTAAAAAAGTTTGCGATATACAGCATTTCATTGTCTTGTTAAGCTTTTAGGACTGTAATTGTGTGGAAGTAATTTATCTTATGTCATGGACGTAATCCGATTGTTTTTCTCTGCCAGTCATGCAAATTTAGATTGCACTTGCCTATACGTAACGGTTCAAGCGAAATATGTTTGAATCTCTTTATGTATGCCCAATGCTTATGGTAGTGTTTGAGATAGTGTACGTTTTTTAATTTGGCATTTGCGTTGAATTAAGACAGTGATTGCTAACGTTTATTTTTGTTGGTAGTTTCATGTAATCACCTACCAGTTTTCGCACCCCCACGTAAAATTGCTCAATAAAGCTGTCAATTACAATATTGGTATTTTTGCTGAAACCAAAAGTTAAATAATAAAAATACCTAGATAAGAGCTTGCCAAGTAGCAAGCCAACGAACAACAGACGCAAGTGAGATATTGAGATTTTCCAAAACAACTTTTCGTTTTCCTGTTTAAGAGAGCAATTAAAAATATCTTCTAGTGCACCTTGTGGGGGGGGAATTCAACAGAATCAAAATATAATTATCAACCAAATAAATATTGACTGATTATGTGATTATAATAAAAAAAAACAGTCTACTAGCTAAAGCCATTTAATTATCAATTGCTGGGGAGCACATTTGGGAAGTTACGAAGAGGTGGCCCCCTAAATGTTAGTCTCAAATATCTTGGTTATTAAAAACAATTTGATTTCTAGCGTTTTAAGAGCTATTTTAAAAACATTATTTAGAGGACTACTTGATAAAAACGTGCGTAACTGTGTGTAGTTGATCCATCAAGAATAGTGGACAAAGGTGTATTTCACTTGCGATAGCGCTTGCTCCGCAATTTTTTTTGAACGGTTGCACTGGCGCTTCGCCGTAAGTATTTTAGCAATTGAGAGCGCAAGTGCAATTCAAATACGATTAGGAAAGATTGTTTTGCAATCAACTATGATTAAAGTTTAGAAAAAACATTGACGAGATATTTTCATAAAAACCTCGTCATTGGAAATTGCGTTCGTCTACTGCTTGCACAACTTCTATTGGATTTACAGCAGAGAAGTCTTCGTTTGCTAAAACCTTTATTCTAAAATATTCTGCCAATTTTTCAAAAAAAATTCTAATTGAGTATTTCAAAAAATGGTTGTAAAATCAAATTTTAAACGGAAAAATCATTTTCGCAATTGTTTTTCTAGAAATGTGCTGCTTGTTCCTAAAAAAGTCTTAAAATTACTTGGGCATTAAACGCGTTAATCGCATGCAGTATTGCAGTAGCGTAGCCAGGGGAGGGGATTATATCTTTTCCAAGTGGTTAGCCAACTAAAATGCAGAATAAAGAAAATACCACGTTTTCAGCACTTCTGAGAGTGTTTTTTTGCACTGGAATAGAATTGCAAACGGACTGACTAGTTCAGGCCGAACCTGAGAATATAAGCCCAAACCCGAAAACTAATTTGAAGCTCAAATCATGCCCTAAAAAACCCTAAAGTTAGGTCTGAAAAATTTAGCAATGTTGCCAAGTTATTTTGATTATATTTTTGCGCACCTAAGATAAAAAATACGTCCCAGTCCCGAATTAAGCCTGAAAATTTTGTCAACTTTAGGCCCAAATCCGGCCCGAAAAGCTGGGCCAGATTTACAACTTCGGAATAGACTCAAAAAATAATTTAAGGCATATTTTGAAACGTTTATCTAGGGGGGTTAATTTTTCAAAAGTAAAATCATTAAGTTTTAAAAAAACCGAAAAAAGGCTAAAAATTGGTAATCAAATTTGATCGCTTATTGAAAAATGCTCAACATAGGTTTCATCAAAAAACATAAAAAGCACAGAAATAAAGGGAGGGGGGGTTGTTTAGTATTAGTTAATTACCAATCACTTCTCAAACTTCCATCTATTAGCCCTCACAATTACATCTTTCACTATAAAATATACGCAAAATAGATTACTCCTCAAGAGTTTTATTCAACTATCAATGTAGGATTTTACGATTTACTAGCTTGTAAATAAGAGAACTGAAATTCTAGCAATAGCTCCTTCTCACATAGCCCATTTATGCAACTAGTATAATCATGTTTTTGCACTGCTAATTTCAATGCCACGTTTTAATAGCATAAATTTTCATCAAAGTAGGTCTAAAATGAAGTTATTTTTGCCAAAAAAATACAAAATCTTCAAGCGCAAGGAGCCCACATCCCAACCTCCGGACCCTTGATTGCCTACAACAGCTGGGTGGGGCACAGCCCCCCCATTGCAGATTTCGGGCTGCGCGCCTGCTTGCAACAGTCTTATTTTTTACCGTATAATTCAAAAACAAGAAACAACAAAAAGTCAAATATTATTAATTACAACTTTTTTGCTATAATCTGTGAAAACGTGAAAGATGCCGAGGCCGGCACGGTACTTTCTACAAGTGCCGCAGTACCGGTATCGGTGCTTGCTTGAAAATAGGACCGTCTGTAGCTGTACTATTTTTAAAAAGTACCGCGGTACCGGTACTTTTTCATGATTCAACTTAATTTTCATGATTCAATTTAAATTTCTTAGAATTTTTGAAGAACGTTTGTTTCAAAAAATTTGTAATTTTTTCGTGATAAAAGCACGACAAACGAAGATTACGAGCATAGATTTGCTTTGAGAAAAATCAGATCCTCAGTTTGTAACTGAATCCAACTCTTTTGCGTTTTAATGCAATTTTACACGACGGACATTTTTCCCCACTCTCGATTTTTTCGTAATAAATACCTTGAAAAACTTTTTTTTTTAACTGAGTCAAATTTTATCAGAAATAATTTCTAAAAATTTCATGTTGTTAAAAGTAAAGGAAAATTTCCCAATTTTGAGATTTCCCAAAGTCATTTTCCAAAATCTGAGCATTTTTTCGGCAATTTTTAATTTAAAATAAATTACGTCATGAGACGTTTTTGTGACGTAACCAACTTGACTTAAAACAAAGTTATGTGTCGAATTTAAACCGCTTGTGACTTCTTTGCAAAAATGACGTCATTTTAAAATGTGGCCGTGATGTTCAGTCACGCAGCCAGAACGTATTTTTTGAGAGGCAAGCGAAAATTTGGGGAGCAATAGTTTCACGCCGAGGTGGTCTCAAAAAAAGGTCTTCTGCTCGGAAAGCCATCATTTTCTGCAAGCTTTCTGGTGATCTCCAAAAAAATGTCTTCAGTTAGGAAAGCCACCATTTTTTGCGACTTTTGAACATCAGACGAAAAACATTCGTACTACTCAGGTGAATTGCTAATGTGATTTCATATATGGTGTCCATGCTTAGTGATGCTAGCGCAATGCGGTTGAGCTAAGTGGAGTGCCAGTGTAAGCCCGGCCCCAGGATAGCGTGACTGGGGGGGGGGCAGAAATAAATTTTAGGGGGCACGAAAAGTTTGTTCGAGTGTGGATCGAACAGAAAAGGTGAAGACCAAAAAAAAAAATTCTTCAGTACAAAAATTTCCACAAATGTTAGTTGTCGTCTCAAAATTCTTGCGATTTTCCAAGTGAAGACCCCCCCCCTAAAAAAAAAGGTCTTCGTCCCAAAAGTTTTATGAAATCTGGTGTGAGTCCACAAAAATTACGAAAAAACAGTTTTTGCTAGCGAATTCTAGCGAGGTAAACGCCAATTTGGGAGTCTTAGGTCTTGATTTGCCTCGAACCTGTTAATGTCTTCGGGGCACAGTCTTCGCTTGGGAAAGCACAGTTTTCGTTTGGGAGGCACGGCCCCGAAATGCCCCCCGTGGCGCCGGGTCTGTGCCTGTGTGATACTGGTCGAGAATCCTCTTTCTGATGGTCTTGTCAGACTTTGATCAGTAATTTTTGAGAAGAGGGTACGATGGCAAGTGCAGAAATTGCCCTAGTGCGTTGTATGAATTTTCGGGTGAGCTGCCAGGATAGGTTATGTGTGAATTCAGTAGCTAATGAAACGCTAGCCTAGTGATGGGAAAGCAGATATGTGAGGAAGTGCTACCTCACAGTTGTGAAAAGATCAAAAATAATACAACACTTTTGTTTCCATCCTAAAACTCAGGGATTTAAGTGAAATTTATTTGAGTTGGGAGCAAACTAAAATTTTGCTTCTCCTGGTTACGTGCTTGCTGGTGACGTTACTATGATGACGTCATGAACTCAGAACTAGTTTGTCTAAAGAATTTTGGTGAACACCAACCCGCATACCAAATTCGGTGTTTCTATGACTTTTGATTTAGGAGTTAGAAACAGGAAGCATTTTTGCTCCCCCTTGTAAAATGCCGTTGGTCAAATAGCCTACCCCGTGCAAAATAGGGTTATGTCTTTTCCTGCAAAGAACACTCGTTCTACCACTGCACTTGAAGGCAGAGCAGTAGGCCTATTATATTTATCTCAAATATAGAAATTTTTCAGTGCATCATTCTGATAGTTTGACAAAAGACAAACTAATTTGTTTTTGAGGCTTTTGATCGACGAAACTTTTAAAAATTTTTGTAGCACTGTCTCGGCAAGTGTTATTGCTTGTTTTGCGCAAAAAATCAAAAAGTTCGTCCGAATGTTCACTTTCGCTCATATCGCTGCTCTCATCAGAAGCATCTTGAGCTTCCAACTTCTCTTGTAACAAGTTAACTACTTTGGCTTCAACCGTTTGCAGCATTCTTTCATAGACGATACGGTGCTGTGGATCCAGAGATATTGCAATGACATATTAATTGTTGACAAGCTCACCTTGAACCTTTTTTTGGAGTAAACCGCAGTCGTATATTTCGGAGTTAAAATTTTATTAGCTCCATTCCAAAAAGAGAAAGAGAGATAACTTGATTTTCAATCGATAAGTGATGACAAAAAACTACAAATACCGAATACTTTTTTTAAAAAGTACCGCGTTACCAGTACTTCGGTATCATTTTTGAAAAAGTACCGTCGGTAACGGTACTAAAAAGTACCGCGGTACTTTCGTACTCGAAACTGCCCACCTTAGAAAGATATTGCTAACATGAGTGACAGCATCGGTAGTTGGATGGTTCAATTTCTTCAAACAGAAAGCATGATATGATTGTTTTAGCATGCTGTGATGCTAATGCTCCAGAAGCACCAAGGTACCAGATACAAGTTGCTGTAAACACCGCATTGTAGCAAGCTTCGCCTTCAAACAGAAGCGTTCACTGCAATTAAGTGTGCACTGATCATAATGCTCAATTGCTCATAATATTAATATACTGAGTACTTGAATGTTTATGAATGTGATATATTGAGGATATTACTGTACTTGGCTGGGCTTACTGGGCTCTTTGTGATGTGTTTAAAATGCTCTTCAGATTGTGCATGATTTCGTTTTTGATTGTTAATTGTAGCACAACTATTTTTCTGGAAATTAGCATGTGTTACCAAATGCATAGTGTACTTCTTTCAATAAATTTGGCTGCAGTTTTGGTTGTGCAGCAAAAATATGCCAAAATAGGACATTTTTGCTATATCTAAGAAAAACTGGTAAAATAAAATTTAACATTAGAGCTTATTTAAAAAATTAATCAAATTCCTGATCAAAAACCGTTAGAAACGAATGGTGACATTGCATATTTGTCTCAAAAATTGGCCAAAATAACCAATTATCAAATTTTGGGGGGAGCACTATTAAAAAGGTGTCGCCCTTAAACGTCATCCGATTGGGTTGTAATTTTTTGACGAAAGTTTTTTTTACTGATGTGATGCCAAAATCGCTGACGAAACACAAACTTTCGAAACTTTTGTTTTTTTGGGACACCCTACTCTACACTGGGCGTGATATTGTAAGCCTGCGAGGGTAGGGCTTGTTTAATTTAACCAACTGAAGCTCCTACGCTGCCAAGTCGCCATTCCAAGAGCATTGAAAGGTTGGTTTCAATAAACAAAGGATACGCTCAGTACACACGATTTTACACGTAGCGAGCAATAGCTACTTCCCACATAGCCCATTCATGCAAGTAGTATAATCATGTTTTGAACTGCTAATTAGGGTGTACCAATTTTGGGTGAATGTCACCGATTTTTATAAAGTCTTCCAAAAACTTGCCAAACCACGCAACCAAGGCTAACGTGAAGTTTGACAGTCACCGAATATTGTTTGACGGTGGTTCACCCCCAATTAAGGAGTTTTCGCTTACGCCCAGCGGGTTTATCCCTTTACGCTTGCTTGTATCTCCTCATCTATTAGTGGTACAATGCTGTGTTATAGCTCAAAATTTGCGCAAATGCCATGTTTATATGAGTCTGCTATACATTTATTGGGTCTACGAGCTTTACTTTTTGAGATATTTTCAATTTTTTTGTAATACGTCAAAAACAGTAGAATCTTGAACACATAAAACATCAAAATACATCAATATGGGAACTCCAATCTGCTAAAGTAAGCAAATTACCTGCTTTACTAACATTCAGTAATATCTGGCAGTAAAACATTTAGCACCCAACTATTCATTAAAACACCAATGGTCAAATTCACGGTTTAAGACGAGTAGTTCATTTGCTTGACTAATTTCTTTGAAAGTTCCTTCTTCTCAACTATTTTCTTCATCCTTGATCTCAGCTCGGTAACTATTTAGTACACATTGACGTATAGCCAGGATTTTTGATTGGAGGGGGCCCAAATCACATGCAATGACGTCATCAGAAATTTTCAAGAAAGGAACTTTTTGTGGGGCAAAGATATCATAGAATGGAAGATCTGAAGTTGAAGCCCTGCTGGCACTTAACCAGGATTTTTAAAAATTGTGTTTTGGCGGTCGTGGAATAAAATACAAACTAAACTATTTTGGTAAAGAGAGAAGGCGAGCAGTAATAGTTAAAGAGTGCAAATGTCTAACTTAGGAGACGTGTTGAGTAAGCTATTGTACCCAAACGTAGCACAGACGGGGGTCTAGGGACGGATCCCTCAGCCGCCGGTAACTATGAGGGTCTGGGGGCAAAGCCCCCAGCCGCTGAGCAATTTTTGTAAGTTTTTGGAAAAAAAAGCTATTTTAATCCCATTGGATCACATTTCGCACTTGTTCAAAAACATTTGAAAGAACTAGATTTTTAACATTTGAAAGCCAATCGAAAAAATTTAACTTACCAATCCTCCTTTTACTTGCAATTAAATTCCAAAACACGTTTCAAATCTTGCATTATGGTGTAAAATTTTAATTGCAAGTGATTTGGTCCAGGTAGGGGTATGTAAGGCACATTGCCTCCTGCAATATTTTAGCAGTAAATAGTAATCCACTCGAAGATTTTCCTTAGCGATTTTTGTTTTGTCATGAAGTTGACCAGTTATAGGAGAACATGTACGGCCAAGGGGCCCAGGCCCCCTCAATGGAAATTCAATAATTTGTTCATTGAGCATTTTCCCTAGCTTTTTTTAAGTGTTTTGTGCGTAAAAACTGGCGAGGTGGAGGTGAATCGTTATTGAAAAATGGTACAATAGATGGTTACGCTTACTAAACATGTTCTTCCTTGGCCGGCTTTACATTTCGCGGGGCCCCTGGCACTTAAGGGATTTTTGCAGCATCTTCCTGCCAAATATAAGTGAAGGCTAAAAAAAGTCCTACTATCTGAGCGCTGGGCCCTGGCACTGTGTCAAATGCCAAATACGGCGCTGGTTATTGCATTACGTTCATAAAAAGTTTAAATGACGGCCTGAGGTAGCAACTTTTAGGACAAAAATTCTAGATTTCACCCAGGTTGTACGTTTAAATTGGTTGGAAAAAATTGAATTAAGGGGGGGTGCACTGGGCCTTCTGGTCGTCAATATTATTTATTTTTGATTACTGTTGTACGCGTGTACTGTTGTACACAAAGATGCTAAAAGAAACTGAAAATGAAGAAACAAGGTTTTTTTGTTAATTTTTTGTCATTGGTGGCATTTCAATTGAGGGGGCCCGGGTCCCCTGGGCCACCACCCTGGCTACGCCTATGATTTTGAGATATGATCGCGCCCTTAAGTTTTTTCATAAAAAAATATTTAAAGCAAAATTAAAATACCTTTCTTTCCAAAACGTGGAGGACTCAAGTCAAGTCACTTGACAGATTTTTGAAACCTCCAGGAATTGCATGACATTTATTATGACGTGAACAGGTGGTCGTCATTATTATTACTTACTTTTGCACGCGTAAATCCTAAATTAAAGAAACTGCAATTCCGGACAAGGACAACATACTGGCTATGCTCTCATTATAGTTATCATTGGTAGTATTTCAATTGGGGGTTTGCATTACCGCCTGTGCTATAGCATTAAGTTCATGATAACGTTAAACGAGGGCCTGAAATTGCAACTTTTACCACAACTTTTAGATTTTTTACAGGTTTTGCATTTAAATAGTTAAAAATTTGAATTACGGGGCCCTGGCCCGGTACCCTTGGTAATCAGTTAGGAGTTTCAGGGCCCCCTGGTCCTCAGTTAACGGCTTTGGGCCCCCCCCCCTTGTAGTCGGTTAGGTTTCAGGAGCCCTCTGGTCGTTAGTTAGGGGTCCTGGGGCTCCCTGGTTGTCAGTTAGGGTCCTCGTGGCCCCCTGGTTGTCAGTTATGGGCCTCCTGGTTGTCAGTTAGGACCCCCTGGTTGTTAGTTAGTGACCCTGGGGGCCCCTCGTTGTCAATTAGGGGCCCCATGGACCCCTGTTTGTCAATTAAAGGCCCTGGGGCCCTCGTTTGTCAGTTAGAAGCCATGAAGCCCCCTGGTTGTCGGTTAGGGGCCCTAGGGCTTCCTGGTCGTCAGTTAGGGGCTTCCTGGTTGTTAATTGAAGGCCTTGGGGCCTCGTGGTTGTCAGTTAGGGGCCCAGGGCCCCCCTGTTTGTCAGTTAGAGGCCCTGGGGCCCCTGTTTGTCAGTTAAGGGGCTCCGGGGCCCCCTGGTCATTAGTTAGGAACCCTGTGGCCCCCTGGTTGTTAGTTAGGGGCCCCGAGGCCCCCTAGTTGTTAATCAGGGGCCCTGGGGCCTCCTGGGCGTCAGTTAGGGGCCCCAGGGCCCCCTGGTTGTTAGGTAGGGGCCCCAAGCCCCCCTGTTTGTCAATTAGAGGCCCCAGTGCCCTCGTTTGTCAGTTAGAGGCCCCGAGGCCCCCTGGTTGTTGGTTAGGGGCTCCGGGGCCCCTGGTCGTTAGTTAGGCGTCCTGGGATTCCATGATCATTAGTTAGGAGCCCCCCTGGTTGTTAGGTAGGGGCCCCAGGGCTCCCTTGTCCATAACTGCAACTAAACGTCGCTAGGCTATTGTTGTCTTAATTTTTTTTTATCATGGGTGGTATTTTAATTGGGGGGCCCGGGCCCCTGTCCCCCCCCCCTGGCTACGCCTATGTATTTATGGAATTTTTGTTCTTCTGATGGAATTTTTGTTCTTCTGACCTGGTTATTCTATCAATATGATGATCAGTTACCAGCCCGAGAGATTTCTCTGCGCAGTCATTAACCACCATAGTGGGCGAAATTATACTTCCTTCGGCGACAAATATGATTCTTCAGTAGACCACTTGTGAACTTTCTTCGAATGCCGATTCCTTCACACGCAGAAATTCAAAAAAAAGACCCATGAGTCCGGTCAAATAAAATGTTTGAGACGTTTTGCCCCAAAATCGTATGTTTCAGGCATTTGTGGGCAATCAGGACGAGTTTGGTTCTGATATTTAGTGATTGCATTTGCAATTACCTTTTCTTAACGATCTGCCACCCTGGCGCTAACAAAGCCAGTGGCACAAGACGTTCAATCAAATGCCAAAGATGGTGTTTGAGTTTAACGTAGGCACAGTCCGCATGAAAGATGTTTCGAAACCCTGGCAGATGTATGGCAACAAGTAAATTCTTCAAATTATAAGCAACCGAAGTTTAGCTCGCCCTTTTTCAGGAATTCGCAGAAAGAAACTATTACTTTTCGCACTGCTTTTCTACGTGATGAAACAGCTTCACTGAGGAAAGACTACAAAGAACTTGCTGTCATATCATTATTATTGTCGAGTCCAATTTAAATTTATGCTGCGGGGGCCCATCATCACGCTCGTTGGTTGGTGAAAATCATTTTTACTACAGTATTAAGGTAGCTTTGCTTAGAGACCAGCTTAAAGAATTTTTTAAACCGCAGATGCTTGATTCCGTTCAAAATCTTGCTACATTTTAATTTCTTTTCTATGTGAAGTTTGGGTCATGGTCAACAAACGTCAAAAATGATGGATTGATTGATTGATTGATTGATGCATCTTTATTCTCCTTTCACGAGAAAGCGACGGTGGCACTATCCTTTGGACGAATCCTCACCCGCTTAGGAGTTGACCAATTTCCAAGTTTTTCGGTTGACCTTTGACTTCTTCCCACATAAATTTGCTGCTTGTTCAAAGCCACCAAGCAGAGATAATCATCGTAAAGCGTCTTATTCAAGGACGCAACAACGTGACCAGGGTGTGGGTTGAACCCATGATCATGAAATCAGGGTGGTCGTAAAAACGACGCCTTTACCCTCTTGGCCACGCTGCCGAACACCCCAGTTGGATGTGGGTTTGTTGAAACTGCTGGAAAAGGTGAAAACTAAAGTAAAAGACCTAGAAATGATTAAGATGGTGGAAGCTGCCTACGTTAAACTCAAAGACCATCTTTGGTATTTGATTGAACGTCTTGTGCCACTGGCTTTGTTAGCGCCAGGGTGGCAGATCGTAATGAAAAGGTAATTGCAAATGCAATCACTAAATATCAGAACCAAACTCGTCCTGATTGCCCACAAATGCCTGAAACATACGATTTTGGGGCAAAACGTCTCAAACATTTTGTTTGACCGGACTCATGGGTCTTTTTTTTTGAATTCCTGCATGTGAAGGAATCGGCATTCGAAGAAAGTTCACAAGTGGTCAACTGAAGAATCATATTTGTCGCCGAAGGAAGTATAGTTACGCCTATAAATTGTGGTGGTTAATGACTGCGCGGAGAGAGCTCTCGGGTTGGTAACTGATCATCATATTGATAGAATAACCAGGTCAGAAGAACAAAAATTCCATCTCTACCAAGTAGTTACCGAGCTGAGATCAAGGATGAAGAAAATAGTTGAGAAGAAGGAACTTTCAAAGAAATTAGTCAAGCAAATGAACTACTCGTCTTAAACCGTGAATTTGACCATTAGTGTTTTAATGAATAGTTGGGTGCTAAATGTTTTACTGCCAGATATTACTGAATGTTAGTAAAGCAGGTAATTTGCTTACTTTAGCAGATTGGAGTTCCCATATTGATGTATTTTGATGTTTTATGTGTTCAAGATTCTACTGTTTTTGACGTATTACAAAAAAATTGAAAATATCTCAAAAAGTAAAGCTTGTAGACCCAATAAATGTATAGCAGACTCATATAAACATGGCATTTGCGCAAATTTTGAGCTATAACACAGCATTGTACCACCAATAGATGAGGCGATACAAGCAAGCATAAAGGGATAAAACCCCAGGGCGTAAGCGAAAACTCCTTAATTGGGGGTGAACCACCGTCAAACAATATTCGGTGACTGTCAAACTTCACGTGCGCCTTAGTTGGGTGGTTTGGCAAGTTTTTGGAAGACTTTATAAAAATCGGTGACATTCACCCAAAATTGGCACACCCTACTACTAATTTCTATGCCACGTTTAAATAGCATTATTTTTTATCAAAATAGGCCTAAAATTAAGTTATCTTAGCTAAAAAATACAAAATTTTTAGCGCTGGCGGCTTAGGCCCTAGAACGCCGTGCCTCCGGCGGCCAGGGCTTCGACCCAGACCCCCGATACAGCCCCCATTGCAGATTTCTGGCTGCGCGCCTGGTATAAACGGTATCCTTAGTCGAGTCACCAAATAAAATATGAAGCTTATTTTGGCCAGCGCTGACGCCAGAGCAAACAACGTAAGGGGGTACTAGCCAAAAGTGAGGAGCACAAAAATAGAGTGAGCTGTTGCACATTAAAACTGATCTTGTACGGTGCAAATGACGCCCTAGTTGTTTTCGTTTACGGCTCGTAATCACTTGAAAAATCAATCTGCAGCTGTGACTACGGCTTAATTAACCTTGGGTGTGTTCTCAAAAAAACAAAAACAGCTGGTCGTGCAAAAAACGAAGTCAACGATTTTGTAGGTTTACATCTTTACTTCCCAACAAAGCCCTAAACAGGTGTGCGACCAAAATTTTGCTGAAAGGGGGGAGGGGTACTTAAACCAAAAGTTAAAACGTTTTCGCTTAAAAAATGCCTCAATTCGGTGGCGAGCTGAGCAAAGTGGTGCAGCTCATGCATATCATAGATGGGGGTTGGGGGGCTTTTTTTATTGAAAAATAATAGCCATTTCAACGCTATTTGTATCACATTTCGCACGTTTGTAAAGCCATTTGAATTAATTAAATTGCTAAAATTTGGAACCCAGTAGTTGAAAAAAATAAATGCCCAGCCCAATCAGCCTTTAATTTAACTACAAGTTAAGTTCAAAAAACATTTAAACGCTTGCATTTTAGGGTTAAATTTTTAAGTGACTTGGCTAGGAAGGTGCTGACTGCTGAAGCTCCTTTAGCCCCCTCTAGTTATGCCACTATCCGTAAACGCTTAGCGGCATGATGTGTATCCCGACCGATGGTTTGAAAAACACTGGCTTTGGGCTTAGAATGCTTTCGGCTTAAAATGTTGGAATGCAACGTTCGTAGTTCTGAATATGGTATTACTTGCCTGATTATACTTGATGACCTAATTCGAGATGTAAACTTTGGATGTTAAAGCTGGTGTTTGAAACTTGAACCACTAAATTTTCAGTGTTTAAAAACTTCAATATATTGCTAATGTAGGTTACTTTAGTCAAGTAGAAAGATAGAATGTTATTTCGTTTTGCATCAATGTCGGTTGTCTTGTCATTACTAGGTGTTCCAAAAAAGTATTTTAGTCGACCAAAAGTCGAAATGTAGCAAGGGTAAATACTAGAAGTGACTTTATGCGCATTACCAGAAATCTCCAATGAAAGACGCTTTTTTAAGGTTTGGGAGCAAAGTTTTGCTTTCAGCCACCGGAGATTTTGCAATTTTTTTGTAAAGATTACTTCCAGCTTGTTTTGGTAAAAATTACTGCTTTTATAACGTGAAATAGAAATTACGACTGCAAAGCATAATTAATGGCTGCGTAAATGGACTATGTGGGCGGTGACTAACAATATTATTTCGATCGTCCTTTACTAGAAGCTGGTAATTCATTAAATCTTATAGTTCGAGTAAAGTCAAACTTATTAATCTAATTCGTCTGCATCTTATGAAGATAGAAAAGTTGGGTAGAGGAGCTGATAGAACAAGATTTGAGAAAAGTGATTATTACTAATTATGAACGAAATTAAAATTGAACCTTCCTATCTTATAATTTTTATTTATCTTTAAGAAAGCAGAAGCATTTTGCATCAAGTTTATGTGAAGCATTTTGCAGCAATAGATCAAGCTTCACTGCTTATTTTTAACCATTTAAGTTTTTCTTAATATGTAAGCTACATTTTGGCATGCATTAGAGCCCCTACACAGTACACACTGTAATTTAAAAAAGTGGTTTTAAACCATTTCAAAGTTCGTATCACTGCTAAAGACTTCTTCATCAGTGAGAAAAAGTCGTAGTTTATTTTGACTACTTTTTTGTCGATATGCTAATGGGGGAGGTTCGCTACGCCATTTCGTGACTTGTATCTAAGCATTTTTTCGATCGTGTTGCATTGGTTGTTGCATCAAGTCTGTTTTGAGCATTTTGCAACAAGTGATCAAGCTCAATTGCTTATTTTTAATCATTTAAGTTTATGCTGATTTGTAAGGTTTTTTTTTGACAAATATAAACCACTTACATGCTGTAAATGTTTAAAAAAGTGGTTTCACATCACTTCAGAGTCCATATCACTGCTAAAAGTTGCCTCAAAAAGGCAAATAATGTATTTTCTTTATAGCTCATATTTGTCAAGCGCAAATGGGGTGGGGGTGGGCTGTATCCAGTGCTTAAATTGTAGGGGGTACGCGTCCCCCCATCGAGATTTAGCGTCTCCCCATCGAGATTTAGACGTCCCCTCATCGAGATTTGATCGCGGATGATGAAACGATCAAGAGCCAGCCAGCACGAATAAATCCTACAAATTCCGGCCAAAAATAGTCCCAAATTGCGGTGAAGATCTTTTTTTTTTGGTCTTCACTTAATTTCAGAGAAGAAACACTTCAATTGCGGGGACGGAATTGCATAATTTCTACTGAAGTTTAGTCAAGGCTGCCAAAGCGTCCTCCCGTGCAAAATTTTACAATTTAAGTACTGGCTGTAGCCCTCTCTCTCTGGCCAGACTACTGGGTGACTTGTATCTAAGCATTTTTCGATTGAGTTGCATTCGTAGTGGCTCGATGCCGTTGAATCGTTTGTGGTTTAATTCCAAATTGTTTCAAACTTTACCTTTCCATATTCAGCCTTTTTTGAGTTATAAACAAATCGATTTTTTACGATGATTCTGATTGCATGATCTGGGTTGAACCAGCACCCTGGTCAACGTTGTTGCGTCTTTAAATAAGACGCTTTACGATGATTATCTCTGCTTGGTGGTTTCGAACCAGCAGCAAATTCAGTGGACAAGATTTCGAAGAAATTCACATGAGCATTGGATCACTAGAAACGCTTAAGCAGGACTGTGCAGATTCCTCCTATCACAAAGTAGTCATTGTAACAAAAAAGTGTGCGGATCGTCCAATATTCAGCGTCCGCTGACAGGAGGATAAATATGCGCTACAACAACAACAACAATGAAATTTGATGCGCTGTGATACCGCAAGTCGCCTAATAACAACAAAGGTCTTCATTAAGTAGTGAAGTTCTTATTGAATTTATTTTTCTTATAGTGGATATTGGTGCTTTAACGTTCTAATTGAATAACAAAAGACGTAGTTTATTTAGTACAATGTGAGCGGCACGCGTTTACCTGCATTGCGCGGCAAATACAAGTCACTCACTTGCTTCCATGCGGCCCATGCTATAATCTTTTTCCATCAATTTTCAAATCAGGTCACAAAACCACGTGTCTGCAGATCAAGAAAGGATTTGAAGCTGCTTGTTTCTGATTTGAAAGTAGGTTGTCTTCTTTGAGTTCTGCTATTTGAAGTTAAAATGAAACAAATTTTATTGGCAGATTGACATTACATCGAAACAGATTGTATGGGCGGAGTGCACAGTGCAACTATCACAATAGGCGAGGCATTACGTTGTCAAACTCTAATGACAATTGACGTTTAATTCAAGTTCTCGAAAAGATATATTTTGCGGCAGCTCAGTTTTGTTTAGAGATTGGTGGGGTTGGCTTTGAGTTTATCACGAAATTGCCCTAAAAAGTTATTTATTTATTTTTAAACGACGTTTAATAACGTTGCTTTCTTAAAAGAAACCACAAAAATTGCCCAACAGCTTGTGGCTTCGCTCCCAGACCCCTGTTTTTAATTTCCGATAAAGAATATAGGATTTCCTTTGAGTGAGCACAGACTAACTGTGCAGCTGACGTAACATTGTGAAAGTTGCGTTGCGAAAAAGTCTACTTCAGTGTTGTAAACAAGGCGAGCGACTAGATCTGGCCTGAACCCGAAAAAATGATCATAATCCCAAACCTTGCTGGAAGGTATAAACCCAAAAGTTACTGTAGGTTAGGTCTTAAAAACGTCTAGATTTAATTGCTTCTTTTGTAAAATAACTTGACTGATTTTCCTTCAACTTGACTTTCCTTTAAATTTAAGTAACTTGTCTATTGTACCTAGTTAGAACTATTTATTGATAGATTGTGATAGTAAAATTCTTATTGTGTACTAGTAATTGCATTAAAGCTTAATAAAGTCTTCATTGTATTATTGCAAAACTATTGTTATTGGTTAAAATTTTATTCAATAGTTATCAACCTAACACTATAAGTTTTGGTGTGTCGAGTGTTCAAACATTAACTTAGACAGGACCGGCGCCAGGATAGCGCGACTGGCGGGGCATAAGCAAATTTTTTGGGGAGAGGGCAAAATAAAAAAGATCTTTATCTCAAAAATTACGCGAATTTCCACAAATTCTGATCATCATCTCAAAAAATGCACAAGTTTCCACAAAATCTGAGGTGAAGACCAAAAAAAAAGATCATCATCGCAAACAATCCGCGAAATTCTACAAATCCTGGTATTCTGAGGGATTTGTGGTATTTGCACGAAATCTAAAAATCTAAGGTGAAGACTAAACAACAAATGCGCGAATTTTTATGAATTCTGGGGTGAAACCACATAAACAAAAAGTCTTTATTGCAAAATCTACAAAAAAACAGTTCTTGCTCACGAATTCTGTAGTGATAACCAGTATTTTGAGAGTCTCAGGCCCCGAACTGCACTTCAGTAGCACCGAGCCTATTAATTTCTTTGGGACACAATCCTCGCTTGGGGGGTACAATTCTCGTTTGGGGGGGGGCACAAGCAGTGATTTGCGGGGGCACGACCCCGAAATCCCTCCACCCCCCCGTGGCGCCGGACCTGAACTTAGGCCATCTTCACCGCTAGCATTTAGAAGCATAAGTTATTCACCGATACAATTTATTATAATAATTTACCGTGCGAATGAGCTATCGCGACGTGTTTCGACTAGAGATGAGCATTTCAGAATAGTTAGCTATTCCAGAAATATTCCGAATAGCTAAAACTGAATCCTATTCTCGTTTAAATTAACTTAATTTGCTGAAAAAGTAAACAACCAGTCAACCACCGCTGATATCCAGAAAAAATTTATTCAGCAGTTTGCTTAATTAAAGCAGCACTTTATTGCAGTGCATGACATTGAGTGCTGCTAAATGTCCACCACTTAATTACGTTCTTAATTCGCTCACAGTCAAGCCTGCAATGGAGAAACACCTTTCGGAAAAAGTTGATGTTGCAGGAATGCAAAGGTATTTTGAAGCAAGTTGCTTCAAATGGGGACGTTGAGAATTTGTGGACCACCATTCAATGTGTCCATATAAAAAGGTTGAAAAGTTAGAATTTTGGGGGGAACATTTCTTCATATTTGCCTACCCTAAAAACTTCATGTGCCTAGCGTGAGTGGTGAAAAAAATTGAACTTTGGCGGCTTCGTTTGAGGAGACCCCCATTTTGGTACCCCAGATTTTGTCAAATTTTATCTTTCCTTTATGCTCACTTATCTCAAAAATTTGATGTGTCTAACATAAAAGGTTGAAAAGCTTGAATTTAGAATGCCCGTTTGGGGAGAAACCTTCATCGTGGCACCCCCAATTTTTGTTACGTTTAGTTTATTTTTAATATTTACCCATTCCGAAAATTTGATTCATTTGACACTAATGGTTTAAAAGCTCAAAATTTTGGAAAACCCTATTTAGGGTATCCGCCCAACATGGCACCCCCGATTTCTGTCGCTCATAAGTCCTCCCTGATATCTTCAATCGCTTAAACTTTGAATGCAGTGCGTTAAGCGGTTTAAAACTAGATAGCGGCATAAAAAAATAAAATAAAAAAAGTAAGAAAAAAGATGCAAAACTAGAAAAATAGTATTCAAGTTGGGGTAAACGAACATAACCAAAAGAAAGGCGGTTCATAGTATGTTCAAAAATTACGAATCATGTTACATCAATATTGGTAATTACAGAGATGTAACGGTTCAAATTCAACTTTTTGCCCTGCAAAATTTTGTAAAATTTTCGGCCTGTGAAATTTTGGCCACGTGACCAAGCGCTCCCAAACTCGTATTGTATAAAGCATTTATATGCACCCACATTGTGTTCAAATTTCAGCTTTGCACGTTAAGTGGTTTTTGTTATAGAAGAATTACTAATTTTTTAAGCCAAAAATTGTTGTTTTGTTATGTTTCTTGAGTCTCAATTCATGATCACGTGATCTAGGATCCCCAAAATTAGCCCACGTAATGCTTTCATAAATTATTATGCTGAGTCCAAATTTCAACTTTCTAATTTTTGTTGTTTGCTAGTTATAAGACAATCAATCCTCATCTTCCAAAATTCGCGAATCATAATAAAGAAATACGTATGCGCTCACGCAAAGACCCAACTACACGCTCGTGTGAAGTCTCAATTACAGAGCAAATGGCTCACTACACTTTTATCAGAAAATTAACAGCAACCAGTTTTTTACCTACGCAATGGCGTTGATTCAAAACCGGTCTCAATTATCCGGATTACACTTCAATTTGGATTCCAGATAGTTTGGGATTCAAATGCAATGATATGGACTGCAATTACCAAATTTGGAAATAAAAGTTGCATCGATAACCACATTTGCTTTGTCTATGCGAATTTTTTCATGACGTCAAACAAATTATGACATTTTTCATATGAAAATCACAGGGAGAGCACGAGCTTGATGATGTGCGACACATTGCTTAGTGAATAAACACTTAACTAAAAATTAGCAGCAATCCTAATTTGGTTTTTGTTGCTCACCTGAAACACGAAACAGTATCACGTAAAATTCAGCTCGAAATTTTGTCAACCTTAAGCCCGACTTACAACTCTGGCCTATTTGTTGCGGATTAATTGCACTGTGCTTTCCAAACAATTAAAAAATTTGTTTGGTTAGTAATCATTTTACGTCATTTAGATCATTGGTGGCGGAACCGGGGGCGCCGAAAGGCCCATGCTGCCACTATTTGTTCAAGAGGGACTCTGGGAAGGCCTAATTTAGATGTAAGCCAAGTTAAATGGCCAAGGTAAAAACTATTTAAAAAACGTTAACGAATTACCGATTACAGCGATATAACGTTGAGCTATAACTTGCTCATCATGGATGTTTACACTTCATTGACCGAAATAAATAGTCGTGGTATCACAAATATGTTTTTTGGCAGTTTGTCCTAGCGAGGATATTGGTCAGAAGAGTCTGTATATTGGTTAATTGGAACTGCCAGACACTTGCGAGTGGTTGAGAGCACGGTGATAACAGAAATGCTGTACCACAGAACCTCAGCTCGATAGCAAAGAATTTCCACATCATTAAAAAAAATGTACTCCCCATCACAACACAGGCGGCCACTGCTGATGGTGACCCATTTTCCTTTATTCGCAAAAATACTTTTTAATCCGTTTGACTCCGTACCAATGGCAATCCTGTATTTCGCAATTTTATGACATCACAAAAAGCATAATTTAGCAAAAATTATCGCAAATTAAGAATTATCAATTTTTATTATCAATTATCAATCAATTTAGACTTATTTAGCGAATTTAAACTTTAGCAATACATAGCATCTTGAATTCCACTCACCCTTCTTGCGGGTGCCCCTGGCTCAATTTACAATTAGTAAACGGCTAAAGATTACTGTTGATGATGCACTTCTTTCGAATTGGTAAACGGCTAAAGACTATTAAGCACTGCTTTCGAAAAAAAAAACAAAAAAAAACGTGTGCTTAATTCACGTTGAGGAATGCACGTTCACTTCTATGTTTGAAAGTTTCTAACTCTTTGTTTAATTAATGTTTGCTTGAGGTTTGTTGTCATCTGTCAAGGTAGCAGTGACGCTACACTATGTCAAATAGGATGCTAAAGTAATCACAGTTTTTTACCGCCCAATTATGACTGCAAAATAACTTAATTAAATGTAGTAGCCTATGTAGTATTTGTAATCAGAGGGATGTTTATATTTCAGCCTAACATCAAATTTAACATGAGGATTTCAACTGAAGGAAAACGTTTTACTTGCGCAGTTTGTGATAAACTGCTTTCAACCTTTCGGAATTTGAAAGTTCACATGCGAATTCACACTGGAGAGAAACTATTTAGATGTTCAATTTGTGATGCATTGTTTTCACAATCTGGGAGTTTGAAAACACATATGCGAGTTCACGCTGGAGAGAAACCGTTTATATGTTCAATTTGTGATAAATCATTTTCACAGTCTGGGGATTTGAAAAGACACATGCAAATTCACACTGGAGTGAAACCATTTACATGTTCAAGTTGTGATAAATTATTTTCAAACTCTGCGAGTTTGAAAAGTCACATGCGAATTCACACTGGAGAGAAACCTTTCAAATGTTCAGTTTGTGGTAAATCATTTTCAAAATCTTGGGATTTGAAAGTCCACATGCGAATTCACACTGGAGAGAAACCTTTTACATGCTCGATTTGTGGTAAATCATTTTCAAAATCTGGTCATTTGAAAAGTCATATGCGAATACACGATGGAGACAAGCCTTTTGGGTGTTCAGTTTGTGATAAATCGTTTTTAGAATCTGGGCATTTGAAAACACACATGCGAGTTCACACTGGAGAGAAGCCTTTTATATGTTCAGTTTGTTTTAAATCATTTTCACAATCTGGGCATTTGAAAAGTCACATGCAAATTCACACTAAAAAAAAGCCTTTTACATGTTCTGTTTGTGGTAAATCGTTTTCAAAATCGGAAAGTTTGAAAAGTCACTTGCGAATTCACACTGGAGAGAAGCCGTTTAAATGTTCAGTTTGTGATAAATCTTTTTCAAAATCTGGGGATTTGAAAAGACACATGCGAATTCACACTGGAGAGAAGCCTTTTATATGTTCGGTTTGTTTTAAATCATTTTCACAATCTGGGAGTTTGAAAACACACATGCGAATTCACACTGGAGAGAAGCCTTTTATATGTTCGGTTTGTGGTAAATCATTTTCAAAATCTGGGGATTTGAAACGTCATATGCGAATTCACACTGGAGAGAAGCCGTTTAAATGTTCAGTTTGTGACAAATCATTTTCAGAATCTGGGCATTTGAAAAGACACATGC
Source organism: Trididemnum nubilum (assembly GCA_963965965.1). Taxonomy (NCBI): domain Eukaryota; kingdom Metazoa; phylum Chordata; class Ascidiacea; order Aplousobranchia; family Didemnidae; genus Trididemnum; species Trididemnum nubilum. The sequence goes on along the minus strand of OZ014481.1, from coordinate 35,854,660 downwards.
GAATTCACACTGGAGAGAAGCCGTTTAAATGTTCAGTTTGTGGTAAATCATTTTCACAACCAGGGGATTTGAAAGTCCACATGCGAATTCACACTGGAGAGAAACTTTTTCGGTGCTCAATGTGTAATAAATCATTTTCAAAATCTGGGGATTTGAAACGTCACATGCGAATTCACACTGGAGAGAAGCCTTTTACATGTTCAGTTTGTGATAAATCATTTTCAGAATCTGGGCATTTGAAAACACACATGCGAATTCACGCTGGAGAGAAGCCTCTTAAATGTTCAGTTTGTGGTAAATCATTTTCAAAATTTGGGGATTTGAAAAAACCCATACGAATTCACACTGGAAAGAAACTTTTAGATTCTCAATGTGTGATAAATCATTTTCACAATCTGGGAGTTTGAAAACTCACAAGCGAATTCACTCTGGAGAGAAGCCTTTTAAATGTTCAGTTCGTGATAAATCTTTTACGAAATCGGAGAATTTAAAGACACACTTGCGAATTCACACTGGACAAAAACTTCTTAGACGTGGAATCAATCAAGTCAAATTTTCAGACCTTGTTAAATCATCAAAAGTATTTGACATTAGTTTTGGGTGCTTAGGAGTCCATTTTGGTAAATTTTATAGATCATAAGGAAGTCAAAGTTTAGATTAAGGTCAAAACTTTTCAACTTTTATCAGAAATTCTTGTACAAAATCGAACGTACGAGTATTGCCTTTTTCCATAATTTTTGAGCAACTATCAAACTTTCTGCGCAGTTTGCTTTGGATTTAAGTCCTGGTTTTTGTCAATTTTGCATTATCGTCACAATATAGCATACAAATAAGTAATGTGCATTATTCATTGACAGAGGTTGAGTCCTCAAGGACGTCCTTGGCCTCGAGGACACATTTTAAAGTCCTTGGCCTTGACCTAGAAGCCTCAAGTCCTTGGCTTTTACCTTGGAATCGAAGCCCCAAGTCCACGAAAATTGCCCTGTCCTCGGCTCGAGAACAGCACTATTTTTTGAATCGTTGAAATTTTGTTCGAAAACGCCAAAAACCTCGCGGAAATTTGCAAATACCTTTTTAGTTTTCCTCAATTGGAGCATAGGCGTAGTTTTCTCAAATCCCCCCAACTGAAATTTCACCAATGACAAAAATGTGCCAAAAAACCCTTGTGTGTCTTCTGTTTTAGCTTTTTTTTAGCATTTTTTGCCTGCAACACTAACTTACAACAATTTGGAATACCAGGGGCCCCGGGCCCCCTCAATTCAATTTTTGCCGCCCAATTTAAACGTATAACCCGGAGAAAATGGAGAGTTTTTGTCCTAAAAGTTGCTGTCTCAGACACTCATATAGCCTTTTTATGAACCTGGGCCGGATTTACCATAACATGGCGCAGTACCATTTAGAGACCCCGCCCTAAAACCGTAATACTTTTGTTTAATCTTTCCTATATTTGGCAGAAAGATCTTGCAAAAATCTTCAAAGTGCCAGGGGCCCAGCGCGATATAAATCTGACCCGGCAATAACGCGGTTAATAGGCGTAACCATCTATTGTACCATTTTTCAGTTACAATTCAGTAATTCACCTCCAACTCCCCAGTTTTTACGCACAAAATACTTTAAAAAAGTCAACCATGGAAAATGCTGATTGAACAAATCATTGACTTCCATTGGGGACCTGGGCCTCCTGGCTGAACATTTACTCCTATAACTCGTTATTTTCATGACAAAACAAAAATCTCGATTGGATTATTATTTACTACTAAAATGTAGCCAGAGACAAAGCACTTTATTTCCCCCTACCTGGACCAAATCACTTACAATTAAAATTTAACTCCAAAATGCAAGATGTTAACCGTATTTTGGACTTAAATTGTAAGTAAAAGAAGCATTAAACAAATTAATTTTTTCAATTGGTTTTCAAAACCAAAAATCTAGTGCTTTCAAATGGCTCTAAACACTTGCGAAATGTGATTCAATGGCATTAAAATAGCTTTTTTTACCAAAAAAATTACAAAAAATTGCGTAGCGTTGGGGGCTTAGCCCGCAGACCCCTGTCTGAGATACGTTTGAGTTACACAAGCTTTCTCGACATGTGTCCAAAGTTAGATATTTGCATTTTTCAACTACTAGTTTGAGCCCTCTCTCTTTGCAAAATCGAGGTTAAGTGCCGATAGACAACGATTTCAGATCTTCCATCCTACGATATCTTTGTCCCACGAAAAGTTCCTCTTTTGGAAAGTTTTGATGACGTCATTGCACGTGATTTGTAGTTTTGGCCCCCAATTAAAACTTCTGGCTGCGTCTAAGAGTTGTAGATTGCCTGAAAAACTTTTTTCAAGACCTTTTTTTTGGAGAACACTTGCGCCTGTGTTCTTGGTCCTTTGCCTCGAGAGGGTCTGTCCTCGGAAAGGCTGTCCTTGGCCTTGGCTTTGGCCTTGGATTTTTTTTGTGTCCTTGGCCTTCGCCTTGGCCTCGAGCCTTGTGTCCTCGACTCAACCTCTGTTTATTCACCAGGAAACAACGTGTACTACTATTTCTTCAGTTGTTGTGATTTTTTGTCGTGCATAGCATTTGCATCAGCCACGAGATTGGCCAATTGATATTTTTGTCCGATTACCGTTAATCAAAGATGAAAGTAAACTACAATCTTCAAATTTATGTAAATTGTCGAAATTATTAACAGCAGAGGTGGAGTCCTCGAGGACACATTTTGATGTCCTTGTCCTTGGCCTCAAAGCCTCAAGTCCTCGAAAATTGCCCTGTCCTCGGCTCAAGGAGAGTAGTACTTTTTGAGTTGTTAAAAGTTTGTGGAGCGCCAATTTTTGGAAAACGGTTTTTTCTGGAGATCGCCTAAAAAATTTTTCTGAAGATTTTTTTTGGAGAGCACTTGCGCTTGTGGTCTTGGCCTTGGCCTCGAGCATTTCTGTCCTTGCACTCGAGAAGGTCTGTCCTCGAAAGGGCTGTCCTTGGCCTTAACCTTGGATTTTTTTGAGTCCTTGGCCTCGAGCCTTGTGTCCTCGACTCCACCTCTGATAAACAATACACGTCACAATCGAAAAATTATAATTGAAACTCGACAGGTTGTTCATTTTTAATCGAGATCATCTCGAGTGTTTATTAACATCACGAACTAGAATTAAACAAACCTTACAAATGTTAGATATGAAGGATGGTTTTGGTGCCGGATTCATAATTATGAATTGGGACGTCAGCATTTTTATGATGTAATGCAGGTTTACCCCGTAACATCTGCTATGCAGCACTGTTTTACGTCGGTTAAATTCCAATTCAACTTCGTAAATTACGGACTAAGACACATATTTTATCAAAACTTGTACAACACAAGTGGACATACAGTAACAGTTTTAGCAAAAATAAAATCAAACTTTTGTTAAAAAATAAAATCAAAAGTTTTCTTGATTGAAAACATAAGTGGCTCTAGTAATAAGTCTTCTGGTCATTTGAAAAGACTCAACCAGATCCTCAGTAGAGAGGAGCCGTGTGTGAATACTCTTCTTCATTTTGAGATAAATCATTTTCAAGCATTGGAAATTTCAAGGTCGCATGCGGTTTTTGTGGAGTGAGACCTTAGACCTGGTGAATTCAAAGTCCGACCAGCGATGTAGTTTTATCAGACCTACAACAAATCTTCATCTTATTTCTTATTTAATTTTTTTACATATGCAAAATCAATAAATCATAGTCCAAAAGAGCGTTTTTTTTTTAGAAAGAAACTTTTTCACTGGAAATTTTCATTTACGTTACTCTTTATCAATTCTGACCATAAATTACATTTACTTTTTATTTATTCCAACCATAAATAAACTTACACCATTATCTTAATCTTAAAAATGAAAATGAAAAGTGCGTGGATATTTTTCATTTTTGTTTTATACTGTTTAACTGAAAAATTTACGGTGAAATAATCACTCCCTGTTTCTTATGTCGAAAATGGATTGACAATTTTTATGGTCTTTCCATGTAGTAACAACCAACGATAGACCAAAAAACTTTTTTTTCTATTTTATCTTCACTTTTTCCCTGGGCTCATTTACAAATTCGCCAGTGGTCTTGGGCTTGTGTGTTAGTCGTACTTTCGTTAAATCTCATTTGACGCTAGCTCTCTCAAAATAGCTTGATTCAGTATTTTATTCAGTGCATGTGCAGTTTGCGCTAAATCATTTATAAATGCCTGAAGATTGATAAAGACACACATTGTTTCATGCTACTAAGAAACCTTTTTTTTGTCAAACCTCTGTTAGTATAAGAAATTACGTGTGAAAAATGCACAAGCTAAGTATTTTAAAAATCACTGGTTTGTTCTTTAAGCAAAGCTTGGGAAGAAACTTCGCGGGTGTAAACTCAGACCTTGTACAAAATCCCGAATGGGCAAAATCCCGCAATGGACAAAATCCCGAATTGGTCAAAATCCTGAATTGGACAAAATCCCGAATTGGACAAAATCCCGAATGGAAAAAATCCAGAATGAACAAGATTCAGAATCGAACCAACTTCAAAGATAGAGAAAGTCGGGATTAATACAGTACTCACTGCTGGCTTATACTGTAAGCACTAATAAATATAAATAATTAATTTGCCGACAAAACTGGATGTCTTTCATTCGCTTGTGTCGTGGCGACCTAGAAAAACTGCGCAGATACAAAAACAGAATGATCAAAGTCAAAAAACTTTGTAGTTTTGTCAAGTTGACTTGAAGCAAAGCAGTTTGTCATGTAGCAAAAGTTTCGCACTTTTCACGTTTGACGTTAGCTCCTTTAGTTTGCAGTAAAAGAAAATAGACAGTATTTAAAATAAATAAATTAGGCGTGTTCTGTTCTTGACAAAAATGTAAGCAATTAAGAGGTAAAAAGGGAGTTGGCGCACGAGCAAACTTCCTGAAAATAAAATTTTCACTATTTCCAATATTGCTTTCTTGTTTGTCTAGAACAAAATTTGGTAGAAATGTTTGCCAAATCAAGTACTAATGTTTTTTGCCCTAAATAAAAGGATTTCTTTTGAATTAGACCAAAACCGGCAAAGAGCAATAAAGTTTAGAAAATTATACTTTAGATGATTGATTATGCGTTATGTATATAAAACTCAAATTCATTGACATAAAAAAAACTAAATTCAAATTCATTGACTTTGAAAAAGTCGAATTCAAATTCATCAATAACTCGTGAGCGGATTCAAATTCAATCCAACCCCACTTTTCACACCGAAGATACAAAGAGAATTTTGCAGTTTGCACCTAGCAAGTCACAGTCGCAGATAGGTATTAGCGCATCACAGGTGCATAATAAACCAACTACTCTAGTCGCTTGAATCCAGAATTGGATCCAGTGCCGTCGCGAGAGCAAAACAAGCGAGGGGGCACCAGCCAAAAATGTGGGGGGCACTAAAATTTGCTTATAAAAACTGATCTTCAGATTTTGTACGGCTACAGTTATGAGCAACTTTAAAATAAGGCCGTCAGCGTTTCTTAGCTCGTTTCGTCCATGGCCAATAATTGCTTGAAAAATCTCTCTACAGCAGTGAACGCTACTAGACGTGCGACCAGGATTTTGCGAAGAGAGGTGAACCAAAAGTTTTTTTTCACACAAAAACTGCCTGATTTAGTCCCCGTGCTGAACAAACTGATGCAACTCAAGCGTGTCACAGACTGACATAGATACTAAATATTAAGTGAATGTACATAGAGCCTGAGGGCGGATCCCTCAGCGGCTGGGCGATTTGAAAGCAAAAAAATATCAATTAACGCCATTTTAATCATACTTTGCACTTTTAGAAGCCATATGAATAACCAAATTGCTAAAATTCAAAAGTCAATTCAAAGAATTGAGTTGCTTTTCACCTCCAGCCCCCCTTACTTTAGGTCAAGTTTAAATACGCTTAAACGTTTGTATTTTGAGATTAAAATTTTGAAGTAACTTTGCCAATGGGGCTAAAGCCCCTTCATCCGACTGTAGTTGTGCCACTGACTGTGACCTAAAAATCTTGAGTGTGCTCTAAAAATCAAAACAGCTGGTCTTTGAAAAAAAGTTTTCACGCATTGTTTCATTTCATAATCACTAACGAAGTCCCGGTAACGTTTCTGCAGGCTTACATGGCTCTTCCGCGACATATCCGTAAAGGCGTGTCAATAAGACGGAATATTGCGTCCGATTTTTGCACAGCAGTTGGTTGCCAGCAATTTCGCAAAGAATCGAAAAAACATCAAAAAAGAGTTATGTTTAAACGCAATTATTTCTTTTTCCATCATTTTCTGTTGTCTTATGTCGTTGTGTGATGTTTCAAAAGCTGTATTTTTAGTAAACCGAAATGGGGGCACACGCAGCCGTTAGGAGGTTACGCCCCCCTGCCTCCCTTAGCGACGGCACTGGTTGGATCCATTCATTTTGTTTTTAATTTTTAAATTCAAATTCATTGACTTTGAAAGAACTAAATTCAAATTCATTGATTTTGCAAAAGTCGAATTCAAATTCAAATTAATCAATATAATTCGTAAGCGGATTTAAATTCAAAATTCAAATTTAATCCAACCCTAGTCAAAACTGCTCGCTTGAATTTCTTTGCGAGATGTTCGTAAGTCAAGTCAAGTTCTTTGCGAGATGTTCGTAACTTGTGTTAGTACGCAATAAATATCTCATTGTGACGTCAGACGCATTTCTGCTTCAAAATAATGCTTTCAAGTGTACTGTATGTACTGCATTGCTTTCGAAAAAGATACTATTAGCCAGTGGTTCTTAAACTTTTTGAAGGTACCGATCCCTGCAAGTTTTATGCGGACATTCACCGAACCCTTCATTGAAATTCAAAATATATTTGTTAACAAACTTGAGCCTAAAGCAGGGGTGCCCAAAAGTTTTGAGAGACGAGCTGCATTACATTTTTTTGAACTTTAGCGGGCCGCAAAATTCTCATAAAATGTTTAGATGATTTCTATCCCGAATACTGCTCACATTAGTTTTGCATTGATCTACCAAATTAAATACTTCTTAAACCGAAGTTAACCTTTAATAAAATTAAACTTCGTTTTGTATTCATCATAAATTCAAATTCGTTGAATTATAGTATGCAAAAGAACTTTTTATTACCCATAAAAAAACAACCTTTTGTATTATTACACCATATACAGGATTTTGCTAAAGAAAAGACTTGAACCAAAAGCTAACATTTGTCTATGCGGAAGTTTATGCAGTATCCAGCATGCAACGTGTTGAATAACTGTGGCACGTAAATGCATCATGGATGAGATCTGGAAACAAAGCCCTCTACCGCGGGGCGCTTTTTGCAATTTATAAAAAAAATAGCCATTTTAACGCTACTTTAAAGAAATTTTGCACTTTTTTAGAGCGACTTCAAAGAATCGCATTGCTTATTCCTAAATTGTTGGTCAGATCTAAAACATGTTTTAAAGTTATAGCATAGTTGGGATTTTTAAAAGTTTTTGAATTAGTTAGCTAAAGAGGAAAGCTTTTAATCACCCCTCGCAACACTTGTTCTCCAATGGGTGCACTACTGAAAACATCTTGGGCGAAACATATTATCCAGCTGCTGTGACCCATCGTTTAAAAATGAAAACTGCGCAGTGATAAAAATGCAAGTAATGAAACAAAAATAGCTACACTCCAGCTCATGCGGAGGCCCGTGTAACGCAAATTAGCTACTTAATTACTCGTAGTGGCGTTATTAACGAAATAAGATTTACAAAATTTATATGAAATTAATGTTTGAAAAAACCGGTGTCAACAAATTTGACAAAAGTATTTTTTAGTAAAAAACTTGCAGGTATATCGAAAGAAATTTATGGTAAATCTCGAGATCAGTCACGGGCCGCGAAAAGCTTGTTCGCGCTGCACACTTTGGGTAGCCTGACCTAAGGTAAACTATGCATCTGCTGCACATCAGCAGTATGCGTCAATTGACGCGCTTGGTCGTCTTAGTGTTTAGCAGAGGACTGTGATTGCTGTACACGTAGCGTGTGTAATGTGTATACTTTTCCTAATCTCTGCTGAACCCCTGATCCCGATTCAACGAACCCCCTGGGGTTCAGTCGAACCCAGTTTAAGAACCACTGCTATCAGCTATGCATTATTATTCTAAGCCAGCAAATTCCTCAACTGATAATAATTAGTTAATGAACGACAGAATTTAATTATATTTTTGGATCATGTGAAATAAGAACAACTTTTTCCTTACTACAATTTTTGTAAATGACGTAAAGCGCCCTTGAGGTTGTTGGTGGGTTAACTTACAACATATCTTAATAGTAACTTTAGGTTTCAAAAAATTTCAAAAGTGAGCAAGTCGAAGTACGGTCTTCTTTTTTAGAACCGGTAAATCTTGAGTTGAGACTGGCTGTTTCTAATTTTTTAAAAATATTCAGTCTCATTTGTTCTTGATTTTTTAAAAATTTTGAAAGCATCGATGTCAATTTTAGCGGGCGTGTTTGTAACTCTGTTTAATTCCTAGTGCTCTGTCTGCTTAAGTGAAGCCTTTTTTCCTGCTTATGCAGCATTCGTAAAATTGCAAAAAAGAAAAAGCAAGCTTTTTTCAAGTTGAACAACTGCCAAAAAAATTCTCAATTGCCTTCGCAGAGCAACAGCGCTTTATAATCTTGAATAGTTACAATTTTACTTGTAAACACAAGAAAATCACTAAACTTTTATGTTTTTGAATCAGCACAAAATTTATTTTTTTCATTGGTTTGAATTTTTTTTTGTTTGCTTTTGATTTATTTTGCTGCCGAGCTGGCATTGTTTTTAATTTGTTCATAAATTTTGAGCAAAAATGAGACTCGAGTTCTTAGAAAATTGTTTTTCTGAAAAAAAGTGTATTACTATTTTTGTCTGCTGGCACTACTCAATATTTCTTTATCAGTCGAAACAGCTAATGGTTCTCAATGCAGTTCGTTTTCTTCTTAGTAGTCTAATAGCAAACATGGAAACGATTTTAATTAATTTTCAGCAAAAATTCGCTTTAGTTAGAAGTTTTCAACATTTCGCCATTAAATTTTTGAACCAAAAAAGATTTCTCTCATGCTTAAAGAGTGCTTCAAAATTTTCGTCAAGTTGGCGAGGAAAATGTGACGTTTTTTTAACTCGAGTTATATCTCGCAATCGGTCCAAGCAACTTAGCGAGCGAAAATGACGTTGCTGAGCTCCCATAGCTTCAGATGCACGTGCAAAAATCACCTTTAGCGAGGATTTCGTTTGGTAGTGCACCTTAAAAAAATTCTCGTTCTTAATGCGAACGAAGAAATTTCTGTCATGTGGGCCCTGTTTCGCTCGCTTATCCAACATTTAAAAGCACTGTTGAATTCGTTTGATCGCATGTGTTGATATAATTTGTTTAAACATACAGTACACTGTCGTCAAATGAAGCGCGTTTTAGCAACAGTTGATAAGTCGCATTTCGCCGTTTTGAAAAAATCGCGTTTAAAGTTTTAAACTTTCATTTGGCTCCGTTATCAAGTGCAACATAATAAGCTATTTATTGCCAAAACATAATTGAAAATAAACTTAACTTTTTACTCAAGTAAAACAGTTTTAATAAATAACTTGAAAAATATGAAAAACTCATTTTTTGAAAAATGTCACTTATCAACTTCTGCCAAAACATGCTTCAAATCAAATCTTTCATTGCACTCGCTGTACTACACCGAAGTGTGCAACGAGTTGGCAAGGCCCATTTCCGCGTCATTGCGTCCGAGCAACACAGCTCCTTTTGAAGAAATGTTGCAGCGGTGGCGAGCCATTGACAACACTGTGTTCGATTTGACCGGAGGTGGAGTCGAGGACACAATGTTCGAGGCCAAAGCCAAAAACCCAAAAAAATCCGAGGCCAAGGATCGACTTTTCGAGGACAGACCCTCTCGAGGCCAAGGACAGAAATGGTCAAGGCCAAGGACCGAGGACAAAATTTTTCTAAATTATAGTCAGTAAATTTTCCATAATTTTTAAACTCGAAAGTGCTTAAGATATCGCATTTTGTTAAGTTTTGATGATAATCCGAAAATAATAGTTTTTTATGATAATACCGACTGCCAGTTTGAAGTTTTACACGTTAGCAGCTGATGTCGATTTCGCAACGTAGCGGTATTGTAGGAATGAAGCAAAGCCATTAACTGTGAATGGAAATATAGCCAGTACTTAAATTGTAGGAGAAAGGCATCCCCCATTGAAATTTGGCTTCCCCTAATGGAAAATTTAGTGTCCTCCCCCCACGAAGGGTAAGTGGGAATACATTTTTTCTAATTTGTTTGGTCGTCATTCGAATGTGGCGGTAAAATATTGCGCAAAAAAAACACATAAAGCACGATAAAACAAATATCGCACAATAAAACCACAAACAAAAAAATCGTCAAATAAAACCTTTTTTCATTTCTGTCTATTAGCCCATTTGGTCCCCTGTCCAGAATTAATTTTTTCCCTTTTTTTTCCGGGTTACCATGGTCCCAATTGCAATTATTTTTCACAATTATACTTTGATTTCAATTTTATGGGCTAGTTGAATTTCGGTTTGTAGGCCAGCTTAGTTTAGCTTTTGATTTTCGGTTTGAACGTCAGCTCTGCCGATGAGCGTTGGTATTACGCGAAACTCTAGTCCAAAGCAGTACGTGGGAAAAAATTTAGATCTGCCTTTTTAGCACCTGAAGTTACGAGATGAAGACGACGCCTATTCCGATACAAGCCCGACGTCCCTGGGGGGCATTCCGGGGCCGTGCCCCCCAAACGAAAACTGGTGCCCCCCCAAGCGAGGGCTCTGCCCCAAAGAAATTAACTGGTTCAAGGCTAGTGGAGTGCAAATCGAGGCCTTAGACTCCCAAATTGCTGCTTATCGCCCTACAATTAGCGATCAAAAACTGTTTTTTTGTAATTTTTGTGGCCTCACACCGAATTTCATGAAGCGTATGGGACGAAGACCTTTTTTTTGGTCTTCACCGCTTTCGTTTGATCCACATTCTAAAATTCACATAAACAAACTTTTCGTGCCCCTTTTTTCGTTTGATCCACACTCTCAAATTCACATAAATAAACTTCTCTTGCCCCCCAAATTTTATTCCTGCCCCCCCCCACCCACTCACGCTATCCTGGAGCCGGGCCTGTTCCAATAGCTTGGTTATTCAAATTGACCGCTTGAGTTAGCCTAATTCAGGGATCAAAATTCCTTGCATTGTGTCGGCTCCTCTTCACACTGATGATGAAATCAGTTGACTTCGAAACACGGTGATGCTACCACGATGGAGGGCTCCACCTCACTGCGTCTTTAGGGGTTAAGATGATTACCCATTTAGACGCGGAGACAGCACTACGGTGTTGTCAAATGAAGTAGGATTGTAAGACGTGATGTCTCTGTGAGCTATTAAATTAGTTTTGCCTATTTCACTTCAGGAAAAATAAAACCTTTTTGCTTTAGTCTTCATTTCAGTTAAGCGGATAGCATTTGTACAAACTGGGGTTAAGACCTTGTTTTTTTTTTGTCTTCATTCGAATTTGGCTGTAAAAAAGTCGCAACAAAAGGCGATTGTTTTTGTTTTTCTTCTGATTTTGGGCAAACTTCGCACCAAGTTGCTGCGGCATTGCGAATGCGTCTGGTCAGGCTGCTTAAAGGTGCGTTTAGACTGGACGCGAAGCAACGCGAAGCAACGCGAAGCGATGCGAAGCAACCAAAATTTGACGTCATCGACAGCTCGCGAAAGGTTGCAACCGCTCGCAACCTTCACAAGCAGTTGCACAACATCGTTTGCTCGCTGGCTGTAGTAAGATGACCAACTAAATCACTTATCGGATTTTTATGATCGCAGTTTGCTAGAAAATCATGTAAATAGTATATTTGTATGGTTTAGCGCCTATTTATCAGTCCAAAGAGTAGGTTGTTGGAAAAGTTAAATTCGGGATAGCCCTAGGCTAGCCAAGTTAATTTGGATCTAGACTGCTAAGGCTGTAAATTCCAGAGTGATTTTTCATAGCTATGCTTGATCTCAGAGCTTCATTATAATGAATACACCAAAGCAGTAGGCCTAGCCCCACGGCATCTAGCTATTAAAACAAAACTTTTTATTCTGTGCGGCATAGCAGAAGGTATTGTATCAGTCCAGTGGTTCTTTTGGCTGAGCAGCTTTTGCTTTTTTGTCTTAAGCTAACATGGTGTTGTTTTTTTTTCCGAATATGAAACAACCCACCAACAGGCTAGTTTTGAATGTGTTGATTTTGATAGTGTTTTTACCCATTGTTTGTTAGCTTGTTGTTTTAAAAGTAACTACAATTGAACAATGGCTTGAATACTGGAAAATTAGCAAGTTTTTTAGCTGTTTACTTGGCTAAGCCAACTTGGTGAATAAAACTGTATTTAGAATTGATTTCAAGCTACATACAAGAGCAAGATAGATACAAAAAATCAAAAAATTTCTATGAGCTTTTGGATTGGCCTTATTAATCACTTTTTGGAATAGCTACAAACATGGAATTTTTTCTTCTGAATGTCTTCTTAAAAGTCTTCTTGTTTTTGAAGGTTTGTGACAGTGATCAAGATGAACTGGAAGCAATGGTTTTGGACTCCCCCAAGTTTTATAATCATAAATATTGTAGTTTGGTAGTGATTTTTCACTCCAGTTCTAATTGATGAAAATAGAAGTGTCAAGTGTGTTAAATATTCATTTACTGTGTCTTTGTGTAATATCTGAATTTAGTTGTTTGTGAATTTCAAAACATTTTTACTGTCTCTTAAAATTTTTACTGCTTCACATGGTGAATAAAGTGACAAAGTAAATAATTTTAAGTCTGAAGTTTAATCATTGCAATTACAGTCAGTGTATTCAAATGAACTAGAAAGCCAATATATATCTAACCCGTAGAAAGTGAGTTCTATTGTTTTGCTGAGGTTACCATTATTGGTAGAGAAGTACCCGCCTAGCAAGTTCATTAATATTGTTCCATTCTCATTAGTCACCACTAAACAAAAAACTTGATACAGCATTTATATTCAAAATAATTGGACTGGGGAAGGAGGAAGCGTCAGTTACATAAAAATGTGAGAACTAACAACACTTTTATTCAGATGCTTGAGTAACAATTTTCACATAAAAAAATCTAAATGTTTTTTTTATCAGGGGCATAAGCAAAAACTTGCTAAGAGGGGGCTTGACCTTGCAGCTATAAGTTTGTCTGTATCTTACGAACGGTGGTTTGGAGCGAAGCCCTTTGAGGTAAACGCGACCGTCGCAACGTAGCCTAATGGTACCGCAAGAAAATGCAAACTAATAAAATGCTCTCAAAAGCATTTAACTTCGCATTAAACATCGATAAGCGCTCCGCTAGCGAGTAAAACACCAAACTTAGTTTTAGAAGCTGGCTTTTCCTCAAAGCAACTGCTGGTATTACTGTGCTAAATTCTTGTCCTTCGATGATAATGTCAAATCATGCAAAAACTGCAATGTTTTTTTTGCTTTCTCCAGCAAATCAACACAGCAATCCATTGCACAATAAGCAAAAAATCCACTACATAACTGATGACAAATCCAGCTTTCAGTTTCACTCATAGCGTTAACATTGGGAGTCTTCATAAACAGCACAAAATAACAAATACAAACAACTGTTTAAGCTTACTACAGGTATCATAACATGCTTGCCTGAAAAAGAAAAATTACATCAAAAAAACAACCTAGTTTATGCTTTAAATGTACTTGTGAACTAGCCTATTGGTCTACACTTTACAAAATAGATCTAACAGTACCTTAATGAGACATGGATGGTGAAAGCGTTTAAGGATTTGTTAACTGAATAAACACCTATAGCGAACTTTTGACATCTGCTTCCAGCTTTTCGCGTTTCTGCATTATAACCCAGAACTGTCATTGTCAAAACAGATTATGGCAAGTTTTCAGTGGAAGGATCTAAACAAATCATTGATAGCTAGTAAATAGGCTAAGTACTACTACGTTTTTGAAGAAATGACTAGTCTTTTCATTTTCAAATTCGATCTACTGTACTTCGTTTTTCACTTATACTTTACAAACATTTTTCTCAAGATTGTTTTGTTACGTGAGCTATTATAGTCTAGACTCTTCTTCACGGTTATTGCGTGATAGCATAATATAAACTCAATCTTCGTTTTACCGGTAATTTCAGCGCGCTATGACAAAACAGAACCTGTGATTACTATAATAGCACTTCAATAATGAAGTACACAAAGCTTTCTGCTCATTGAATACATTTTAAAAGTAAGTTATTAAAATTAGCCTATGAAGCGACCAGTCGCGAAGATTAGCAACCACTCGCGAAGACTCGCGAAGGTTGGCAACCTTCGCGAGTGACGTAATCGACCACTCGCGAAGGTTGGCGAAGGTCGCCAACCTTCGCTTCGCGTTGCTTCGCGTCCAGTCTAAACGCACCTTAAGCGTCCCCCCTTGCGATATTTCACAGTTTAAATCCTGATGATAGCTAAATTATAAACGTAGAAATGGTCAATTTTAAGGCCATAATTTCATCAGTTAGGGCCCCGATGCAAGCACCCACGGAGTCTGGATCCCCACTTTTTTTGGTAGTTTCCTAAACGTAAACCATATTGCTTGGTTAAACCATTTCTTTTCTCGGAATTTTTCAAAAATTATTGTCTAAAAATATTGCAAAATACTGTAAATTTATGTCTTTAAAATTAATTAAGGTTCCGTAAAGGGTATATTTGTAAGCTCAAAAGTTTTTGACATTGAAAAAAAGGGGGTTTAGCGCGAGGGTAATATCTCCATGCCCTCGTTAAATAATTTTAGTGATTTTTTTGAAAGAAAAATAGCAATTTTTGTGACTTTAAAGAAGGTTACACATTTCGATTTTCAAGCAATTTGAAAAAAATACCTTAAATGCTACGATAGAAAAACTTTAGTTTTCTCACAATTTCCCAACTCTGATTTTCAGCCAATCTTTTCTATACATTTCAGAGCATTTGTCTTTCTCACATCTATAATGCATGCCAATGAATCAGCGCTAAAGTTTCGGACACCAACTTTGTTAAATTTACGTAAGGTATTTAATTACAAAAAACCTAAGGATCCCAGGAGGTCCGAATTAAGAAGGAAGGCATTGGAGACATTTGCCCCGTGCCCAGTGGTGCCGATTTATGTTGAGCATTGGGGGAATCATTTGCAATTTTACCCCAATTTTGTCCTGTTTTCAAGATTCGTTGGGAAGGAGGTTACAACTATTTTTTTTACGAGAGCCAAACCAAGTGAAGACCAAAAAAAAGTCCAAAAATCATCCAGCGCTTAGGTGCAGACCATGGTCAAATTATTGGGGGGATGCGGTCAAATTAGTCGGAGATATATCCCCCACATCCCCCAACCCCGGGTTTCGGCACCTCTGCCCGTGCCCTTTCATCAGATCCGCAATTGTCGAAGCGGAAAAATAACGAACCATTAATTTTTTCTAAAAACGCCCAATTATTTTTGGAAGCTTGTAAAATTTTTTTTAAGTACTCCAGGTTTTCGAAAAATTCTTATCAAATCAAATCTTTCATTATACTCGCTGTATTTCGTCAAAGCGTGTAACGAGTTTAAATTCTAGTTTTATTTAATTTCACTCGTACTGTAATTTAATAATCCTTCATGTAGCGTTTTTTGTGATCCAATAGATTGTTATTTGGGATTCTTAGCGGCAATTTCTAACTCACAAATTGTTCACTGCGCGTGGTTTTCCCTCCAGACCGTTTACCAGTGATTAGAGTTATTCTTTCTCACCTCAAAATCGCGTATTTTCAGAACAAGTTGGCGTTCTCAATGAGATGTACTAACAAAATTACGGTAATATATTAATATGCCTTCCCTGGTAATACTGTATTACATTTCATTATCACACACATACTTTTCTCTAAATTCACACACAGAACAGGCTCGTTGATGTTTTAGTATTAGCAACTCAAAATGGTATGTCCGGACCCCCAGATTCCTTATAATAGCTCTGGATAGCTTTACAGTAGTGTTTTGCAGTTTTACCGCCTGCATCGGAAGTATTAGCAGAAATAAAAACAACAATTTTTGACAATGCGTTTTGTCTCCTTAATCTCCGAGTAGAGCTTTCACACAATGCCATTTAAAATACGTTATAGTATAATTTGGCGTAGTTGGCCATCACATCGTATTATTTTTCAAACAAGAAAAAGAAACAGCGAATTGACAGACTATCTTTTTTTTTTTCACCAATCAAAAAATAATGCTGTCCTCGAGCCGAAGACACGACAATTTCGAGGAAAAGTAGGTTTCAAGGCCACAGCCAAGGACTTGAGCTTCGAGACCAAGACCAGGATCTAGGACTTGAAAATGTCCTTGACCGTCATAACATTTGAACCTCAAGCCTCCCGCTCCAGAGACGAACGCGTTACCGCTCGAACAACTTTCCGGTCCAGAAAAAAACATATTATAACGTATAATGATCATAACTCATAATCAATGAAGTGAAGTATAATTTTCTAAACTTTATTGCTCTTTGCCAGTTTTGGTTTAATTCAAACGAAATTCTTTTAGTCACTGCAAAAAATGTTAGTATTTGATTTTGTAAACATTCATACCAAATTTTGATCTTGACAAAAAAAGAAAGCGATATCGGAAACAGAGAAAATTTATTTTTAAACTTTTTCTTCACCTCTTAGTTGCTTACATTTTTGTCAAGAACAGAATTCGCTAATTTATTTTAAATACTGCCTGTTTCTTTTTTCCTACAAACTGAAGGAGTTGACGTTAAACATGAAAAAGTGCGAGGCTTTCACGACAAGATAAACTGCTTCGCTTTTAATTAACTCGGCAAAACTGCAAAGTTTTTTGACTTTGATCAAATGAAAGACATCCATTTTTTTCGGCAATTTAGTTATTTATATGTTTTAGTGCTCACAGTATAAGCCAGCAGTGAGTACAGTATTAATCCTGACTTTTTCTATCCTTGAAGTTGGTTCGATTCGGGATTTTGTCCGTTTTGGGATTTTTTTCATTTGGGATTTCGTCCATTCTGGATTTTGTCCGATTCGGGATTTTGTCCATTCGGGATTTTGTTCATTCAAGATCTTGTCTACTTCAAAATTTCGTCCAATTCGGGATTTTGTCCGTTCGGGATTTTGTCCAGTTCGGGATTTTGTCCATTCTGGATTTTGTCCAATTCGGAATTTTGTCCAATTTGGGATTTTGCCCATTTCGGGATTTTCTCCGTAGACGGTGTAAACACAGTAAAGCATTGCAAAAATGACATTTTGTGCATTTTAATGTTTTTGTGTAATTTGTGGTTGTGCTGTGAAAATAACAAGTAGCTTCTTGCTTTTATTCTTGTTACGTATTGCTTTCCTATTATGTGAGGGATGCGTTCGATCAAAGTTTTGCGTTGCTTTGCTGGGTTAATTCACGTAAATTAATTGCCACGCGATTGCTTGATTGCTTTTATTTCTATTGCATTGCAGCCTTATTGTTTATTCGGCAAGCGTCGGCGCTAACAACCAAACTTTTTTATTTTATCATGCCGTTGTATCTATCTTTAAACAAACCGTGTGAGTAAACGCGTCAGCATATCGCCAAGACGCACATGCTTATTTGTGACTACGTTTTCGGCCGAAAATCGTCTGCCGCTTAAAATTGAAGAAAAAAAAAGTGCAACATGAAAGTTTATAGTCGGCTTAGTGAAGTTCTAATTGAAGTAGGTACCGTGCCAACTACCCCTTTCAATGCCGTCGGGACATGAATGTCTCAGGGTGTTGCAATTTTTCATTGAAAACATGCTGAGATGTGACAAATCGGTATTGTGACGCATGTTTGTGTGGCAATTTTTACACAAAACCACGTGTTGCCGTTGTAGTTGACTAGCTACTTACCGCAAAAAAGTGGTTGAAATGAGCAAAAGTGAAAGTTTGGAAAAAGTTTCCCCAAAGCATCAGAGAAAAAACAGTAAATAGTTTACGTTTTTGCAGAGGGCAAATAGCAAAACTTTTATTAGGCCATGTTAGAAAAAAATATTCATTTGATTGTAATAGGGATTCATGCTAGCAGCTCTAGTTTTGGGACATTCTTGTCCTATTGATACTGAACTATCCCAATGGTATATCGGCTATTGTTATTGTGTTTAACAGTTTTTACCAGAGGTGGAGTCGAAAATACAATGTTCGAGGCCAAGGACTCGAAAAAAGTCCGAAGTCAAGGCCAAGGACCGATTTTTTGAGGACAGTCCCTCTCGAGGCCAAGGACAGAAATGGTCGAGGCCAAGGATCAAGGACAAAAATTTTCTAAACTACATGTATGGTGGGAAAATTTTCCAATATTTTTAAGCGTGAAAATCTTTAAAGATGTAGCAGTTTGCAAAGTTTTTGATGCTAATTTGAAAACAGTAGTTTATAAATAGGGAACATTCGATAGAGTGGAATTTTTTGTCGCAATTTCCGAACGGTTACTACCGGTCATTTGTTAGTTTTGGAATATGTAACACCGTTTGTCGCTATTTTTTGAATACCGAACATTCGATAACAGGTCTCATCAAAGCAGCAAACTCTTTCAAACAAAAAAACGAGCAAAAACAATATTATTTGTTTCCCAGACA
Organism: Trididemnum nubilum; assembly: GCA_963965965.1. NCBI lineage: Eukaryota > Metazoa > Chordata > Ascidiacea > Aplousobranchia > Didemnidae > Trididemnum > Trididemnum nubilum. The sequence continues at coordinate 35,836,100 of OZ014481.1, read as the reverse complement.
GTATAATGCATGTAGTGCAGTAAACGGCGCAAAAACATGTGACATCAAAAGTTATCTAACATTTTTTACAACATGGGCAATTTTTATTCGTGATAAACTGCTGTCATCGATTCGTTATTTTTTTATTTTACTTTTCCACTTCTAAATTCGCTGTCAATTGTTCCAATTCTGAAATATTAGTTGTGAGCTTTCTTTCTCGATGCATTCTGAAAAGAAGCGCCACACTCACCAAAATAACTACAATATCGCCACACAAAATAACTACTGCGATAGGTGCTCTAATTGATTTTGATTTGTTGAAAATTGAAAGACACTTTGTTGTGGTGTTTAAACTTCCATTTTCAAGACACTTTACAGGTATTGGATCTTGATCGGTGTTGTTAGGTTGTTTCACAAAAACAGAGCCACAAACAATTTTAGATTCAACTGGGGTGTTTTGACAATATTCATCTTCTACATTGCAAAGTGGAGCAGAAACGTTTTTGCTAACTAGATTTGAACTGAGTCCATCGGATTCGGTAGTTTTATTTTCAACTCTAAATTCGATATTTTCATTAACATCCCAATTTGTGATACTTAAAGTGATAGTATTACGTTTTTCGGATGTTGATGGGGAAAAAAACTTTGGAAAAAAACTGAAATCGAAATCATTTAGTGAAAAAAGTTTATTTTCAACTTGATTGAAATATATTTTTCCAGTTTCAGTGAATGAGATTAGAACTATTTGAGCTTTCACATGTCCACGAACTGCGTACCATTCCAATTGGAATGGTCCAGTGAACACAACTTCAACAGCGATCAAAGCAGTTGTACACTCATCTCTAAGTTCAACTGACTGAAAACTAACGTTTTGACCAGTTACAAGCTTAAAAAAACAGATACCCACAATCACGTTATGGAATCCAGTGAATGTAAACATATTGCAAATGATATCATTCACATGTCTGCCAGATCGCTAATTTTGCATGAAACGTTTACAACGAGTATGGAAGCGTCTTAAACAAATACATTGATGGTAAATCAAAGTCTAACAAAATGTCTTAATTTCACAGTAAAACAATTCGTCTAGAATATAGAATCGTTATTCATATAAGCAGCTAAAGAAGTATAATATGCGTCTTGTAATGTGTAGAAATAAAACTGAAATTTATTTATTTGTTACCTGTTATAGATACACAGCATAAAGTAATGCAAAATGAAAATAAATTAAACACATTCAGCATTAATTAATGCAAGGTAAAACTTATAACAGGCACAAGGAGACTGCGAAGGCCCTGATTTCGTCTTCGTGTCTGCAGCCACGCATTGTTACCAATGCTTCACTTTTTGTTCAGTAATATTTGATCTTTTTTTTTTTTAGGGAACATACTAACAAACAAACAATAGCAGCAGAGAGGAGAAGAAAAGAAAAAGGGAGAAGGGGAGAAGCAGGAACCTCGTACTGTTAAGAAAAGATTTAAAAATAAATAAATAAATGAAAAACTGTAGTGGTTTTATTTAGCAACAATGAAAATGTATAAGTTATATACGTATATAAGTTTATGTTTTTTGATCATATTTTCGCAAGAGTAAGTTTTTAAGTTTTACTATGAAAGATTGCAATGTTTTGCATGTTTTCAAATCGGCATTCAACGCGTTCCAAATCAGAGGACCTTGATATTTTATAGATCTTTAACGTATTCAAAAGAGAAATAAAATAATTGCTTTGATAGGATGCTCTATGGAGCGCCGTTTGTGCACCCTAAATTGTGCAGCATTTTTTTGCAAATTAAATTAAATAGGCATTTTAATTAAATGTACAAAAATAAATATGCAAAAAAAAGACATGCAAAAATAAATATTCAAAAATTTTTGAACATTTATTTCACTATAATTTGCAATTTGCGCAATGTTTTTTTGCATATTTAATTAAATAGTCATTTTAATTAAATGTACAAAACTATATGCCGCAGAATACACCATTGCAAAAATAAATAAACAAAAAATTTCTTGCGTAAAAATTTTTGACACAAAAATTGTTGTTGCAAAAATAAATCCACAAAAATTTTTGTGGTTTTATTTTTGCTACATCATTTTTTGCATCACATTTTTTTGCATTACAATTGTTTGTGTCACACATATTTGTACATTTATTTTTGATAGTAAAGAAAAAACTACACATGCCAAAATAAATGGGCAAAATTTTGTGACGCAAAAAATGTTGATGCAAAGTTTCTTGTCGCAAACAAAAACGCGTACAAAAATAAATCGTTAAAAACATTTGACTATTTAGTTTGCGTCCATAATGATAAAGGGTTGTAATTATGCGGGCGGGAAGGTACAGGTGAATGAACGTTCATTTCCCAGCCCAACGAGAGGTCTCATTTGCGAGCTAGTACTTTACTATAGGCTGCCGTACATCCCAAAGCTTTCGTCCTGAAGTTCAAGTATTATACCTTGTCGGTATCTTCCCGCCCACATAATTCCAACCCTTTATCATTATGGACGCAAACTAAATAGTCAAATATTTTTAACGATTTATTTTTGCACGCGTTTTTTTTGCGACAAGAAACTTTGCATCAACATTTTTTGCGTCAAAAAATTTTGCCCATTTATTTCGGCGTGTGTTGTTTCTTTGCTATCAAAAATACATGTACAAATATTTGTGACACAAACAATTGCAATGTAAAAAAATTTAATGCAAAAAAATAATGTTGCAAAAATAAAAAAACCACAAAAATTTTTGTGGATTTATTTTTGCAACAACAATTTTTGTGTCAAAAATTTTTGCGCAAGAACTTTTTGTGTAACAATTTTTTGTTTATTTATTTTTGCAACGGTGTATTCTGCGACATATAGTTTTGTACATTTAATTACAATGACTATTTAAATAATATGCAAAAACACGTTGTGCAAATTATGGTGATATAAATGTTCTAAAATTTTTGCATATTTATTTTTGCACGTCTTTTTTTTGTATATTTATTTTTGTACATTTGATTAAAATGCCTATTTACTATAATGTGCAAAAAAACGTTGCACAAATCAGGGTACACAAACGGCGCCCAATAATGCTCTTGCAAACTTTTTATATACCTGACTCGCTTCAGTAAGGTAGTATCTGAATTGATCTTGCAGCATTTTGATTTTAAATTTAAATACAAATAATGCTTTTTGAAAAAGGACCATATCAACTAATTTAAGGATACCCAATTTTGCATAAAACTGTGTTGCTCGATCATCGTATTTACCCCTTCTAACAATTTTGACAGCTTTATTTTGTAAATTACTTATATTTTTAAAATAAGGTTTATAAGTTGGGCTCCAAACAATTCAACCATATTGCAGATGCGAGTGGAAAATAACACAATATTAATTTAATAAAGCCTCTGTGCGACAACCTTTTTATTAAGTTTTTGATATGACAATTAAAAGAAAGAGATTCGTCAGAAGTAAAACCCAAATGTTTAGCATTTTTCACAATCATGATCGGTAAAACACCATCATAACAGTTTTTGTGACTAAGAGGTCGTAACAACATTCAAAGAAAATGGTTTAACAGAATAAAACTCAGGACACAACAGACGTAAGTAGTATATGCTGCTCCAAAACGTGTACGTTTGGGGAGGGGAGGTTTGGGGATTGGGGAGGTTTGGGGAGGTGTGTTGTTTGGGGATGTTTGTAAAATGCGGCATTGTAGTAGGCTTAGCTCTAACTCTAATCTTAACCCTAAGTTTGGTGTAGCTAGTTGCAAGAATTGAAACGTAGTCTTGAGTATCTTACGTGAGTACCGAACCACCGCAGGTGGTTTGCCTTGGAACCACTTCAAGTGTAAAGACCCTTAGTGTATCACCTGAGAATCAAACCACCGCAGGTGGTTTGCCTGGCTATGGTTCAAGTCTAAAGACCCTTAGTGTCTTACCTGAGTATCAAACCACCGCAGGTGGTTTGCGTGGCTTCAAGTCTAAAGACCCTTAGTGTCTTGCTTGAGTACCGAACCACCGCAGGTGGTTTGCCTGGCTTCAAGTCCAAAGTATTATTTAGTAAGCGGTTAAAGTATAAGTGAATAACCTGAGAACCTGGTAGGTTCTGAATCTAAAAAAGGTTATCTAGTTAATGCTATGGAACATAAGTCTCTTTGTACCTTTGGGAATAAGCTTCGTGTAACTTGAAACGTTTCCTGTCGCGCTGTAGCTGAATTTTCGGCGCCGTCGCGAAATCGTGCGGTAAAAAACAGCTGTTGACCTGTCCAAGGTTTAGCTGTGAATCACTACCTTTGTTAATCTTTGTTACTTTTTTTAACTCTTCGAATATGGAACAAGCATGGCGCAACAGAACCTGTGTTTTAAATTTCAACCCAAATAGTAATTACCAACGCAATAGTAGGATTCCCCTGAAAGTCAAATCAATGCAAATAGTCTTTAAAGCTACTTGTATTTTAACGTTTTTTCTAAGTTCGAACCCAAATATCCTTAACATTTAGTTTTGCCTAAGATTCAAACCCAGTGTTAAATCTCTTTTGCTTAAAACCCAAGTGTCTTTTTTGTCTTGTCCAAGAATCGAAATTCTCAAAGAGATGTACCTCACACTTTTCCGCTTTGACTCGGTTGGTATTTTAAGTTATCTGATGGTATGCAATCTACGAAAACTGTCTTTTGTTAATTTTTCAAAGAGGATACCCAAACCTAGGCGCAAATTTTTCACACAGTTGTTTGAAAAGGGCTTAGTGATCTTTGGCTAGTTTCAAAGTATGTTACAAACATAGGTTATTCTTGAAAATCTCAACAAAACTCACAAGCATTTTCATCTTTGATTTACCTGAGGTTTAAACCACTGCAAGGTGTTTTTTCAAAAGAAAATCTAAAGTTTAATAATTCAATGAATGTCTTGTGCAAGAGTCGAACCCAGATATTAAATTATTATCAACGAGATTGGAGCGTGGCTCACCTGAAAATCAGTTTTCAGAAAAAAAATTTATACATTACTCGTATTTCAATTTAGGGTTTGACCTGAGTACCAACGAAGTCGCTACATTTTGGAAATTTTAAAGTTTTATAAGCTGCATAGCTTTTATTATATTTGGGACTTCTTTTCAGCAAAAAGTTTATATTGCGTCTGTCTTGAAGGTATGGCTTGCAAGCGAAATATAAAACACAAGGGACGTTACGTGTTTCCTTGACGCTTGTATAACCTGAAATTAAATCTACTAGACCGAGATTAAAAACTTAAATCGCCGCAGAATAAGTTTAATTTTACAGGTGTTATTGCGCCTTGATGTGTTGGATTTCACCTCCAAGAAGTAAAGTTGTATTTGACCAAAGTTACCTCATTACATGCATCCAGCATTTCATCCCAAAATCTATCAAGAATAAAAACTTCCATAATCGCGGACGTGTTCAGTTTTACAGGGCTTGATGCAATGCACATACCTTTAATTTTCATCGCGAACCGTAAATCTTTTTTTACCCAAGATTTAAAACCTGCATCACACTAAGCGTTTTTTTTTTCGCACCCTTAACTGGTATGTAAATTCACCTGTAGTCACACATTTTTCATATTCTTTCATCATGGGTGATTGCTGTGACTCCATTGCACTACCCATTAGTTCTACTACCTCATGCAAAAATCCGAAGTTTCAATGTCTATTTCCCAGAAACAGGCATCTGAAAAAGTACTCTGACCGATTGGAAACTTTTACTGAATCAATCAACTGGCCAGGTGCACGAATTAAAGGAACCTGTCATGAACTTGCTGAAGCTGGTTTTTACTACCTCGGTGATCGAGATAGAGTCAAGTGTTTTTACTGCAACGGTAGTTTAAAAAATTGGGAACTGACTGATGACCCTTTTCAGGAACACGCAAAATGGTATCGGTTGTGTGAATACATTTTAAAAAAGAGAGGAGGGGTTGAATTTGTCAAAAACAAAGTTAAAAAATACCACGATTTGAAACGTCCGATTATAACAAATCCCGCTTCAGTTCAACTCGTTGGCGATTTGATGAAATATCTGAAACCTCAACCAGAACTTCAGACCAGGGATATCTAGAACATCGGGATTGCTAACTCAATTTGGCTACTGACAACTGGAGGGCTACGTCAATTTTTTCAAATAGACGTTTATTAGACATAACATATGCTGTATATGGGTTCTTGACAACATATATGGCATTAATAATAATCCCTACTAAAACAACTGGGCTTAGTGAGGGAGTACGAAGAGTACAGGTTCGATTCCCGAGGTAGTCAAATATCTGGTGCCACCTTTCCAGGAAAAACTAAGGCATTGCAGCCAGGCTAGTGACTAGCCATCAACTGTCCAGTTGGTAGTGCGCTATATGATCATCGAGATGTTGTTCACTGGTTCGGTACTTGCACTGGGCATATTACTGTATTGAGCTTGGGAAAGACACTCCACGCTAATTTCCGTCAGAGCCGTACAGTCTATCCGTCGAGGTGGCTTAGTCTGACAGAACATTAGCAAACAAAACCGAAAATAGTAAACAAACACGGTACAGCTGATTTCAAAGTGTACCAAGCAATAACATAAACACATATTGCTTTATAAACATATAGCTGACAACAAGCTTAGAATGTAGTCGCTACTGCATGCACATTGTTACTTCTAGTTCAGTCAATAAGCTTTCGAATATGCTTCAGTTACACATTTTAAAAGTCAATTTTTGGATTTTTCTTAAACATTTTCCCTGGGGGTCTTCTATAGTAAGGCAGCTGTTGAGTTTCTTCAACTGATTCTTTGCAAAGCGATTAAAACCGTCCGGACAATGAACTTAAAGTTTGTGTGGTCTGAGCTGCATTTGATATCGGTAAGATCACAGAATGTGCTTGCATTCGCAACTGCAGTAGAAGCGTTCGTAAATACAGCCCGTGGATTGTTCAATGTCAACAGCGTTTTCATATTTTTAGCATCCGATGCCAGAGCATTGAAAAATTGCATCGCAAATACCGTAGTTGCAAAGAAAACGCACTGGCTCTACATGTCCGTCACGGTTTGCCATTTTGAACAGCTTTTGATGCTCTTCGAATAGACTTTCAGTAACTTCCGAAAAGGTATTGCTTGAAATCAATAATTTCTTGCAAGACGTGCATTTTCTTTGGTTGTCAATTCTACGGGCAGTGTAGCCGCTCACATAGTAACATATTGCAACATCTGCCTGGGAAACGTCCTCCAAAGTCACATTGGAAAGAATTACCTCCAGCCAATTGTAGTCCTCTTCCATATCAATATGATTGGAGAGCTCATTGTACAGTTCACACTGTTGAATCGTTGTTAACAAGGCATCTTGCTCCAGCAGACTTAAGCAGCGGATCTTTTTTCTGAATGCAGTAGATGTTTCATGGAGATTAAGAAATTACCACCATTACTGCGACGGTACCATCCAAAGCGTCCTTCTAAAGAAGCAGACGTCAGCTTTCCAGTTAAGAAGTACTGAAAACCAAGTCTTTCGAGCAAGTGTTTAGCCAACTCGGGTATTGCTGTCATAGATTGAATGTAGGCCATAAAAGTTTCTGCAGTAAACCCTGCCTTTCCGGATTGCTTTCACTCGCAAAATATTAGGATGGCTTCTAAATATTTCAAACTAGGGTGGTCATGCTGCATGTGTTGAATTGACATGTACATTTCCTCTTTCTATCTTTGATCTAAAACCAAAATATAATTACTCAGTAAGGGTGTTTACAACACATTTTACACTATTTATATCATTCGTCGCCACATGCTAGCATGGAATTGTGCGCTACTTACTGCACCACAATGAATGTTTTCCGTAAATACAGCAATCACATTCATGATTAGATAGTAGACACCATCGAACTTACTGCACACTTTGGCAATTACCAATCTTCAAGTACATAAGCATCTCCACCCTGTTATTATCCTTACCTAGCTGAAAGCTAGACATACCTTTGTAAGGTGCTTTGACTGATAAAATTTTCCATATGGTGGAGATAAAATCGAGGTAACGAGCAGTTTCAGAAAACTCAGGCTGACCCTCCGAATAAAACTCGAAGCACGAACACTTGAATCATGAAAAACTCCTATAAAATTGAACATTTGACGTAGACAAATACTTTTAATTTACGCAAAAGCAAACCTATTACTGTGGCTACCATTAGTCTCGGTCACATTACCTCATCTAGGAAAACTAGTCGTGAAACAACACCAATGCTTGTGCTGCAATTAAAATTTCAATATGTTTTGTATAGTTTGTCTTAATTCTAATTAAAAGGACATAGATGGTGTCGTAGTAATATTAAGAACAGGAGAGTATGTCAGCAGACACTTCCCTTTCATCAAATAAACTAATGCATATCAATTGAAAAATCTTGTACCGTAGTCTATAGTCATCGTGCTATAGCAGCTGTTTTGCTGTTACTGTACTGGTAACCTGACAGCCAGATATATTGCAAAACTTTCAACTTACCAAGGACAAGTTGAAGTGATGTTTGGGCAATGCTACTTGGGTTGAGGGATACTTTTTTCAATGCATGGGCAACTTTTAGGGGTTTTACTTCTTCTATGCGATAAAGGTGCTTCAAATAGGCAAACTGAGCAATGCATTTGTTGCCAAGGATGTACTCATGACAAAGTGTTGGTGAGAGCATCAGTCGCTTATTCATAAACTGTTGTACAAATTCTTAAAGTTGTGCGTGAAGTCAAATGTGAAAAAGAGACACTCTCTTGGGATAAATGGATGCTCTATACTGGGGGATAGCTCACTATGGCAGAGATCCACAAAAAGCTTCCTAAAACATAAAAAAGGTCAAATTGCATACCAGCTACTTAACACAGCTGCTATCATTACTTCTCTTGTACAGTATTAGTATTGAAGTTCGTGGTTGTAGTCATGTCATTTCAAGTTAAATCCATCTGTATTCACTCGGTTTGTTCAGCTCATTTAATGGTGAGAAAATTTAGCAAAGCTTACCACATACTTGCCATTGAAACCTGTCACCTATGAAAATATAAACTCACAACACCCAAATGGGTTTTACTGCTTAAATTAGTAGGGAAGATATCCTTCTTTCATGAAATTGAATAGCAACATCCACAACAGTTTACATACACCATATAAAAAACTGACTACTCCACTCAGGCTACAGGAGTATTCTTGAAATCCGATGTTAATGTTGGCAGTACTTCCTTCATTATGCTATGTCGAGGCATAACGAAGTAATATGCGCCTAATACACTTAGTTGCAGACAATTTCTATTTCATACTTAGATTGCATGTACAGTAAAAACCAAACAATGAAAACATCTTACAGGTTGCATATGTGGGTGTCGGTTTTCACAGCAAGAACATCAAAACAATCTTTGATTCCTTCCATCACTCCATATTCTCATCTGGTTGTCCATCAAGTGTGCATGCTGTTACGTAATGTACCAAAAGCGATATCACCAATGCAATGCAAGTGCTTGCAGTGAAATCAGATGACCAATCACAAGCAGATTTGCAAAAAGGACAGCAAATTCAAAACTCTGTAGTGGTCTTTATAGTGCTGGCTGAATGCAATAAAGGATTGTCAGAAGATCTTGGTAGTAGAGCAGAAGAAATAAACATTTGCACTTCAAGCTTGTCGGTAATAATAATTGTACCAAGAAGTTTCGGTGAATCCAATGGCTGGTTAGAACTTTTGATATAATGGTAAAAAATGCTGCTACCTTCTTCCACATACACAAAACCGCTTGGTAAAGATTCAGATTTTATCATTTTTTTCAACTCCCGCGAAATTTTTTAGTTTCTCTTTCAAACAGTAGCTCGCGTGTTTATTGATTTGACTGTTTTCATTTATCAGTATAGCTGAGGATGTGCTTGATGTTGTGGGTTGGGGTGCAGATGAATTTGAAGACAAATATTGAGGCAACAAAGGAAAAATATGAGGGACCGCAGTTGGCTTCAAGCGAATTTGCTCCAGACTTTGGCTTGAACAAGCCTGTTTGTGTGATTCTCTGTGATCACTTGACCTAGTTTCAAAATTATCTTCAGTGAAATGATGAGCACATACTCATGGTTTTGTATAAGGGTCCAGCTTTTGCGAGGAATTGCTTTAATTCATTTTTGCCTCAATACTGGTACTGCATATCTTTTTGTGGAAATCTGAATAGTGCGACTGGTTCTGATTTCTTGCTAGATTTATAACTAAATTTACATTCAGGACAACAAGAGTTAACCATCGCATTTGGTAGCCTACAGTATATATATCATCCAATAAGAGAATAAAGATAAAATTCGAAAAATTTGCCGCAAAATATCAGTTAAAATTTTACAATAATGTGTATAGAGCATCACTGCACTTCAGACTAACCAATAGGAAATACCGGTCGACCACTGGCTACCGGTATGTGTCTACCTAGGAGTGCAATAGAGGTTGTAATTTGCTAACAGACTCACTCTCCACTACGTAGGCAGACTAACTTTTTGAAATGCTCTAGAGATTTATAGCTACATACCAGTAGGCTACTGAGTAGGCTATTTACCGGTACGTATGGAAAATTTACCGGTATTAGCGGTTGGAAAATAGGCGCTTCCACATCCCTGGTTTTGTGTAAATAATTGAAGTATTACAATTTTTTAACGATGATTTTTGCTGTATTATTTGCGATAAGGCAACGGCAATAGCTCAGTGGTAGAGCTTCGGGCTAGTGATCGAAAGGTTGCTGACCCCTGGCTCGAACTGATAATGCGCTGTTGTGTCCTTGGGAAAGAGACTTTATGCTAATTTCTCATTGCGACCAGGCAGTCTGCCCGTAGCGGTGGCCCAGTCTGATGAAAGACTTGCAATAAGAACTCAAGAAGCGGTGCTCTGCGTTGGTGTGGTTAGACAAATGCAGTGCCTGGTTCATAGAAATAAATCAAAAATTTGACAACTTTTAACTAAAAATTCTTATTTTGTTATAATGTACAGCAAAAAACTAATCCAAAAAACTCGTTTGATACTTTAACTTTTTATAAACTTTGTCTTGATGTCAGAGTGATTTGATCAAAATATTGAAAATCGTCTGTTTATTCTGAATACCGCTTTTATCTTAAAAATTGTTGAGAAATTTCCTGGACTTTGTAGAAATGATTCAATCTGAGACATTTGAAACCTTCCAACCTTAACTTAAAAATTAAAAATTTTGTAAAACTATTGTATTGTATCAATTAAAATGTAGGGACTTCGTTTTGGAGTGGTATAAAAGCATATCGATCAAATTGTTTAAAAACAACACTAGGTTTTTTTTCTTCGGGAACAATTGAGAGGCTTACTACAATTTCAGCTTTCAATCTCAGGTAAAAATTGAAAGTGTCTGCAATGCATCGAGTACTGTAAAACTTCTGCGGCAATGAAAATTTTTAATCTTGATAGATTTATTTTTTCGGATGAAATTGAATAGATATCTGTAATGGTAAAAGTTTTTTACCCCGGTCAAATATACTGTAGCTTTACTCCTTCGAGATGAAATCAGAGACGTCTGAGGTACTTCAAGCTTCTAACCTCAAAAGTGTAAGGTTTCGAAGATCAAATTTTTTTTTGTGCAAGGATTGTGAAAGAAATAAAGAAATCCAGGCGAGTGAGAAGCAAGTTACCTATAATTATGCAAAGCTTGAAAATAGACTATGTCGTAAATTTGGGATTCGTCGAGTGAATAGAAATAATAAAAAAACTCGCCTTTTCGTCTTGTTCAACACAAAAAATATACCAACGTTGATTTATTACAATAAAAACACTGCTAACAAAACACAACTTTGAATAAAGAACGCTTAGATTTTCGGTAGCGTTTTTTCAGCGTTTCATTCGCTTTGCCGCGCCAGTCGGTTTCGCAGAGCGGATAAACAGTCACAAAAGTCGCAGAAATAATTCTAGTCGCTTGTGACCTTGGGAGTTGGATGTCAAGATTCATCATTTTAATAACCAGCGATTTGTAGTAGTTGAGAAGATACAAAAAGCAACGTCGAGGTCAGGTTTTCCATTTTGAAGCGTAGCTGATAGTTGTCTACTGCCACCTCCTGTTGAATTTCTGCTTATTTTTTCTGAATTTCACAATTAAAACGTCATAGTAAACTTAGAGTGAATAGGTCATGACAGTTAACGTGTTTGAGTATTGATGGTGTAATTTAAGATCGATAGACTCTCATTTTTTTATCGATTTTTACGTCACAGATGTTACATCGAGTGAGAAATTCGCTACATCGAAAACAAACACCCAAATGTTTACACGATTTAAAGACCACATCCCTTTCTTCTTTCTTGCATCTTTTACATTTTCCTTCTTCTTCCAGAATTTTTCTTGCTTCTGCCAGAGTCATTTGTCGATCTTCAGGGGCATTTAACAACGCTTGAAGAAAATCTTCAAAGTTATAAAACTTATTGTCGTGTTCTTCATATCTTTGAGTTAAAACGCGTCTGATTTTCGCCTCCCTGAAACCTAGCGTTTTCAGAATTCCCACATTTTCTCCATGATCCATTTCATTGTTTATTCATTGCCACATTTTCAATTTTCCGGAATTAGTAAAAGCCGGAGAAGTCTGAAGTTCTGGTTGAGGTTTCAGATATTTCATCAAATCGCCAACGAGTTGAACTGAAGCGGGATTTGTTATAATCGGACGTTTCAAATCGTGGTATTTTTTAACTTTGTTTTTGACAAATTCAACCCCTCCTCTCTTTTTTAAAATGTATTCACACAACCGATACCATTTTGCGTGTTCCTGAAAAGGGTCATCAGTCAGTTCCCAATTTTTTAAACTACCGTTGCAGTAAAAACACTTGACTCTATCTCGATCACCGAGGTAGTAAAAACCAGCTTCAGCAAGTTCATGACAGGTTCCTTTAATTCGTGCACCTGGCCAGTTGATTGATTCAGTAAAAGTTTCCAATCGGTCAGAGTACTTTTTCAGATGCCTGTTTCTGGGAAATAGACATTGAAACTTCGGATTTTTGCATGAGGTAGTAGAACTAATGGGTAGTGCAATGGAGTCACAGCAATCACCCATGATGAAAGAATATGAAAAATGTGTGACTACAGGTGAATTTACATACCAGTTAAGGGTGCGAAAAAAAAAACGCTTAGTGTGATGCAGGTTTTAAATCTTGGGTAAAAAAAGATTTACGGTTCGCGATGAAAATTAAAGGTATGTGCATTGCATCAAGCCCTGTAAAACTGAACACGTCCGCGATTATGGAAGTTTTTATTCTTGATAGATTTTGGGATGAAATGCTGGATGCATGTAATGAGGTAACTTTGGTCAAATACAACTTTACTTCTTGGAGGTGAAATCCAACACATCAAGGCGCAATAACACCTGTAAAATTAAACTTATTCTGCGGCGATTTAAGTTTTTAATCTCGGTCTAGTAGATTTAATTTCAGGTTATACAAGCGTCAAGGAAACACGTAACGTCCCTTGTGTTTTATATTTCGCTTGCAAGCCATACCTTCAAGACAGACGCAATATAAACTTTTTGCTGAAAAGAAGTCCCAAATATAATAAAAGCTATGCAGCTTATAAAACTTTAAAATTTCCAAAATGTAGCGACTTCGTTGGTACTCAGGTCAAACCCTAAATTGAAATACGAGTAATGTATAAATTTTTTTTCTGAAAACTGATTTTCAGGTGAGCCACGCTCCAATCTCGTTGATAATAATTTAATATCTGGGTTCGACTCTTGCACAAGACATTCATTGAATTATTAAACTTTAGATTTTCTTTTGAAAAAACACCTTGCAGTGGTTTAAACCTCAGGTAAATCAAAGATGAAAATGCTTGTGAGTTTTGTTGAGATTTTCAAGAATAACCTATGTTTGTAACATACTTTGAAACTAGCCAAAGATCACTAAGCCCTTTTCAAACAACTGTGTGAAAAATTTGCGCCTAGGTTTGGGTATCCTCTTTGAAAAATTAACAAAAGACAGTTTTTGTAGATTGCATACCATCAGATAACTTAAAATACCAACCGAGTCAAAGCGGAAAAGTGTGAGGTACATCTCTTTGAGAATTTCGATTCTTGGACAAGACAAAAAAGACACTTGGGTTTTAAGCAAAAGAGATTTAACACTGGGTTTGAATCTTAGGCAAAACTAAATGTTAAGGATATTTGGGTTCGAACTTAGAAAAAACGTTAAAATACAAGTAGCTTTAAAGACTATTTGCATTGATTTGACTTTCAGGGGAATCCTACTATTGCGTTGGTAATTACTATTTGGGTTGAAATTTAAAACACAGGTTCTGTTGCGCCATGCTTGTTCCATATTCGAAGAGTTAAAAAAAGTAACAAAGATTAACAAAGGTAGTGATTCACAGCTAAACCTTGGACAGGTCAACAGCTGTTTTTTACCGCACGATTTCGCGACGGCGCCGAAAATTCAGCTACAGCGCGACAGGAAACGTTTCAAGTTACACGAAGCTTATTCCCAAAGGTACAAAGAGACTTATGTTCCATAGCATTAACTAGATAACCTTTTTTAGATTCAGAACCTACCAGGTTCTCAGGTTATTCACTTATACTTTAACCGCTTACTAAATAATACTTTGGACTTGAAGCCAGGCAAACCACCTGCGGTGGTTCGGTACTCAAGCAAGACACTAAGGGTCTTTAGACTTGAAGCCAAGCAAACCACCTGCGGTGGTTTGATACTCAGGTAAGACACTAAGGGTCTTTAGACTTGAACCATAGCCAGGCAAACCACCTGCGGTGGTTTGATTCTCAGGCGATACACTAAGGGTCTTTACACTTGAAGTGGTTCCAAGGCAAACCACCTGCGGTGGTTCGGTACTCACGTAAGATACTCAAGACTACGTTTCAATTCTTGCAACTAGCTACACCAAACTTAGGGTTAAGATTAGAGTTAGAGCTAAGCCTACTACAATGCCGCATTTTACAAACATCCCCAAACAACACACCTCCCCAAACCTCCCCAATCCCCAAACCTCCCCTCCCCAAACGTACACGTTTTGGAGCAGCATATACTACTGACGTAGTCTACGACAATAAGTTACAGACGTAGTCTATGACAATAACTTACAAAATGATGGCATCAAACAGTGGTAACATCCTTAAAGGCTAATCAACATAATAGCCTATGCTTTTAAATATTTCTTGAAGATAATGGCAATGCATTCCGTACCATGGGTGGTGATTCATACGAAAACATGGATTGGGATCTATCAAAGGTTAAGCTTGTTACGGTTTGTGAAGAAGCCAATTATCATCATTAACAATCAAGCTATGTGGTATCTAGCAGGGCCTCAGAGAAAAAATTTCCAGGGGGTACGAAGGTCGATACTGGGCCCCCAAATCTTATTGGGCCCTCAAGCCTTATTGGGGCTCATGCCGCTAAATCATTTTTTGTCGGATGGGTGCAGATCTTCATTTAAAAGTGAGGGGATAAGGATATTCGCATACAGTTAAGACCTATGAAAAACACAACTAGACAGAAAATTGGTTTAAATCTAGCTAGGAGGTTTAAGGGAGCGCTGTGAGCTCCCTCAGCGGTGTCCAGGGCGAAGCCTCAGAAGCTTTGGCACTTTTTATGTTTCTCGAGGGTAAAATACCGCATTTGATCAACATCTCAGCACCAAACTTGCTTAAATTGACAAGCATAAAACGTGATACACATGAAAGAAAGTATGTGAAGGGGGGATGATGACATTGACACAATACTATATTATATAATGACTTTAATATTGGAAACCCAAATACTTTACTGATAAAAGTTTCAAGAAGTCATCTGCAATCAAAGACATCACAAACCCAAATACCTATTAAACTCATACAGATAGAGTGAGTTACTTAATGATAGTAGTATAGTATGCCAACTTTGACTCTGCTCTCTGAGGTTGAAATGCTTTTGGATCTCTGGAAATGTGGGCCCTCGTACATTGTTATACCGTAGAATTAGAGCTCTCAAATCAGAGAAATGTAACAAAACGTTAATTTCGGTGCAAGTGTGTGGCTTTTGATACATTTTCCTCTTTTTCTAATTAAATCGGCCAATATTGGATGCCCTAAAGGCTGTGTAACAAAAATAGCGACCAATTACCAGTATTGAATAGGCTGACTGATATTTTTGGTGTAGGCAAGTTTGATTACGGTGTTATGGTGCGATATCAAAACTTAACGCGAAAACCTGAACTCTTCCGGGCCACTTGAGCTGGGGCCGGGCTCGGGTACGATGTTCCCCCTGAACCCCCCCTCTCACAGGCCCTGGTATCTAGCCGAAACAGAACATTTGCGCGAGATCCACGCAATTTTGAATTGGACGCGAAACGTAATTGGTAAAAAATGAAGATTTTTTTGAAATATGGTAGCACATGCATACGCAAAGCAAAACCGCAAAGTCCGAAAATAAATCTCACTGCAGCATATAAAATTTTTGTCATATTTAAGCCAGTAGCGTAGCCAAGGGGAAGGATGGGAGGCCATATCCCCAGTGGCGTAGGAGCAAACGTTGCCGCCGCTGGCTTTGGATGAAAATACCGCCCTAAGCAGTTCTTAAACTGTAGGGGGTACGCATCCCCATCTTGAGTTAGCGACCTCCAATTTAGATTTAGTGTTCCCCCATCGAGATTTCAGCGTCCCTCTTAAAATGGGATTTCAGCGCTCTCCAGTAAGAGGAAGCGTCTGGAAGATTAGACAAAAAAGTGGCTGTTTGCACCAATAAATCCCGATTTCCGGCCGAATATAGTACCAAATTGCGATGAAGACCTTTTTTTGGTCTTCAGTTGAATTTGGGGACAAAACCCCTTCAAATTTTGATGAAAATCTTTTTTTTGTATTCAATCGAATTTAGGACAACATCTGCACTTGAAGCAAAATTTTTACAAAATTTCAGCCGCATTCCGCTCGCATTTGCTCAAGGCTGCAAAAGCGTCTCTCCATGCAAAATTTACAGATTTTACGGTTTAAGCACTGACCCTAAGTAGATTGTAGCAAATTTTGAAATAGTATCACGTTCAAGCAATCTTTTTAATAAAATAATTACAAATACTGTGCCAAGTCTCAGAAGTTCTGTATTGCTTGAAAAAAAGCCAAAAATAAAAGACAAAATGGTGAACAAATGTATGAGACAAATGAAAGATCAATAGCCGCCTCAAAGTTGAACTTTTTGAGCTTTCGCCGAAGTAAAATCAGCGATGATAATTTCAAATGAAGTTTTTGAAGGTAGTCTCTTTCTGTAGAAAAAATCGATTGAGCCGATAGCCGATCAGCATTCATGGTCGAACGTAAACACAACTATATGAATTTGAGCTTTGAGAAACTCCTCTCGTTGCTTGCAATTGAAACACCAATGGTAAGATAAAGCGAATTCCGACATAAGGGCGCTGACAAGAGATCGCAGGACATACAGTAAGTGCGCAGCCATAAGGAAACGAGGACATAAGGGCGCAGCACATAAGGGCACAGAGACGCAAATCTGCAATCTGCGCTAATATTTCCGTGCTTCGGAAAATAATTATGCGATCAAAGAAACGAACTTGACTAATGAGTATTTTATCTAATTTTTGAAAGTGAATTTCGATAGAAGTTTTTTGAATTTGCTTCCTGCCTAATAGGCTCCGCAAACTCCTCTCACGAATTTAGCGGAATAAAGCGAGAAAATGACTGATTTGGTTTGGCTTGGTTTCGCACGGGGACAAAAGACTAATTATACAGTTACTATTGTTATCTAATTATACTATTGTTTGCTTAACGGATTAAGTACAACCGTAAATTGACTGCGTTTGAAACAACCGCTGACGAGGTTACGTAAGCAAATAAACTCATTAAAAATAAACATTGCTTTTTAAAGGTTTGTTCAAAAGTAGGGTACGGCGACTTAAAAACAGTTTAAGGGTAGTGCTTTATGCGATAATTGAAAACTGGAAAAAGAGAGCAAATTCAAAAAACTTTCTCTCAAAATTTGACTTTTAAAAATTAAATAAGTTATTCATTAATTAACCAAGTTCGTTTCTTTGATTGCGTAATATTTTCTGAAGCACGAAAATGTTAACGCAGATCGCAGATTTACGTCTCTGCTTCCTTCTATCCCTGGGCCCTTATGTCTTTGAGCCCTTATATGTCGTAGATTGAAGATAAAGTTTCAAACACAACCATAAATATAGTGTCGAACCAAGTAAGCATGATTTTGCTAACTACTGTAAAACATCAAACGCTGTTGCATTACGATTAAACGTGGTTTCACGGCTTTGCACCAGCCTCTTGCAGAGTTGTAAACGGGCTGACTGGTTCAGGCCCGAACCCGAAAACTAATTTGAAGCCCAAATCATGCCCGAAAAAAACAGAAAGTTAAGTTAGGTCTGAAAAATTTAGCAACGTCGCCTAGTAATTTTGATTATATTTTTGTGCACTTAAGACAAAAAGTAACGTCTCGGGCCCAAATTAAGCCCGAAATTTTTGTCAACTTTAGGCCCGAACCCGACCCGAAAAGCCCGGCCCGACTTACAACTCTGGCCTCTTCCATCTGTTAGTTTCCACAGCTAACTCCTTAGTGCTTACTCCATCGCTAAAATAATAAAATACATCAATACCTCAGCTTTACTGCACCCGAGATCTGACTACAAAAACTTCTGTGGGACTGCGGAAACAGAGAAAATGAATCGTTGGTTATAACAACAGATTTATGACGTATTAAATGTTACTATAAATTGAACAACAGACGGAGTACAGCACTGCTATCCAACACCAAACAAAAAGCAACTCAAACTTTAAGTTTTTTAATGTGTGCTAGCTGCCTCTTTGTAAATCATTTTCTTGTTTTACTTTTTTTTGTTTTTGCTTGCTATGTGCACTGCGAAGCCTCATTTTGCCGCCCCCTTGCATATTGCCACCACTGGCGCAGAGCCAGGACCGCCAAGTGGCTGCTCTGCCCCTGCATATCCCTCCACCCCATTGGCCTGCTGAAAAAATGCAAAATAAGAAAAATACTACGTTTTTAGCACTTCTGAGACTGTCGTTTGCACTGAAATGAACTCAAAAACAATTTAAAGTATATTTTAAAACGCTTATTTAAGGGAAGGGGAGGGGGGCTAATTTGTCCAAAATAATACTAATAAATCAGAAAAAACTTTTAAAAACGGCCAAAAATTGGGATTCAAATTTGATCGATCACTGAAAAATGCTTAACATAGGTTTCATCAATAAAAATTTAAGCTCAGGAATTCAGTATTAGTGAAAATTACGAATCACTTCTCTCAAACTTCCTTCCACTACTACCCTTCTAATTATATCTTTCTCCAAAAAATATTGACGAAATTAATTACTTCTTGATAGTTTTATAGAACCATCTGTATGGGATTTTATGATTCAACAGCTTGCAAACAAAATAACTGAAATTCTAACTACAGCTACCCCCCACACACCCAATTTATGCAACTAGTATAATCATGTTTTTGCACTGCAGATTTCTATGCTACGTTTTAATAGCATTAATTTTTATCAAAATAGGCCTAAAATTAAGTTATTTTTGCAACAAAAACGCAAAATTTTCGAGCGCTGGGGGCTCCGACCCCCGTAACAGCTCCCTCTCCCCCTATTGCAGATTTCTGGCAACGCGCTTGATTTATGCAATACATATTCAGGTAATTATAAAACAAAGCATTGCAATAATAATATGAAACAAAATCAAACAATGAACTAGCTGAACTTTTAGAGTTTTGAAAAGTTTAGATGCAATTCTGCCTTAATTACGTAGATTAGCGTATAATATGAACTAACAACTCTGTTGATATGCTTTTCAAGATTCAGCCTGTCATCATACAATACGCCAAGACTTATGACAAATTCATTGGACATAGGCAAAGAACAGCTGTCATCAATTTGTATGCCAAAATATTATTCTGGGTTCAGCTATACAGTTCGATAAAATTTCAATTATACTTCGGTCTTACTTTTATTCAGTTTTAGAAAATTACAAGTCATCCAATGCTTTGTAAGTCTTACAAAAATGCTCGAATCTTGCTTTTAATCATGTCAACAGAAGCATCTTTATGAAAAATATAATATATACAGGGTGGCCCATAAGTCACTTTACATTTTATAAATTAAATAATTTTTTTTCTAATAATATATTTCTATTTTTCTTTTCAGAATTTAAAAATATAATCCTTGTAAATTTTTGGTATGGAAAAGTTTACAACAGAACAACGAGTGAAGATAATTGAATTTTACTTTGAAAATGGACGGTCAATTGTTGCAACGCAAAGATCGTATATGCGCAATTTCAATGTTCGACATCCCCCTAGTAGGCCTGCAATAATGAACTTAGTGGCGCGTTTTCAAGAGTATGGCTCTGTAAGTGATAAGCCTAGAAGTGGACGAGGTCGTTCAGTACGTACACGTGAAAATACTGAAGCTGCGAAACGTAGCATTGAAGAGAATCCAACCACATCCACTCGAAGGCGTTCTCAAGAACTTGGCATCTCACGGAGTTCTCTGCAGCGTATTCAAAGAGACTTGCACATGTACCCTTACAAAATTCAATTAGTGCAATCTTTACAACCACTAGACTTTCAGAAACGACTAAATTATGCTGTCAGGTTTCAGAGAACTGCAAGAAATGACAATGAGTTTATTCACAAGTTGATCATGGGAGATGAAGCTCATTTCCATTTGAATGGACATGTGAATAAGCAGAATACCAGATTCTGGGGCACCGAAAATTCACGGCAAGTTCATGCGATTCCATTGCACCCGGTTAAAGTCACAGCATGGTGTGGAGTAACATCAGAAAGAGTTATAGGGCCCTTCTTCTTTGAAGATGCAAATGAAAATGCTGTGACTGTAACTGGTGAAAGATATCGAGACATGCTAGTGAATTTTGTTCAACCTCAGTTAGCAAACATGGCAGGGTATTGGTGGCAACAAGATGGAGCAACTGCACATACCGCTAGAGCCACAATGCAGTTGTTAACTGAAATGTTTCAGGATCGGATAATCTCTCGTAATTCCGATTTTGAATGGCCTCCACGTTCTCCTGATTTGACAGCATCAGACTTTTGGCTTTGGGGATATCTTAAAGACAAAGTGTATGTCAATAAGCCCCGAACTATTCAAGAACTTAAGTCAAACATACGACAGGAAATTCTTTCAGTACCACCTCAGATTTTAAGAAGTGTCATGGAGAATAGCTTAAAAAGAGCTCAAGTTTGTGAAGCCGAGAATGAAGGCTATTTAAGAGACATAATCTTTCGTATCTAAGTCAGAACTAATTTACAGACTCTAAACTTTGTAATAAAAAAAGAATTAATTAAATATAGTCATTTAAGAAAAAATTATTTAATTTCTGAAATGTAAAGTGACTTATGGGCCACCCTGTATTACTGCATATTATCAGCATATGAATGCACAGTTGCACACCGTATGATTTACATATGAATTTCTCAATCCTTACGCTATAAATCCTATTCAATTGAAAATTTTAGCAAGTTTTACCAAAAATATAGGTACTTAAATCAAAAAATTACTTGATGCAATTGGATTTTATTATTGACAATTACTTTCTTCGACCATATAGCAAAACTAAATTTTTGCTTTGCATCCGCTTACCTCGGATAAACATAATTTCGGAATAAAAAAACTTTTTTCTTTTGTTGTGATTAAGGTCTTGTGACATCATAAAAGCAGTTCTTATCCATAACCTACCAGTCAGTTAAACCAGCATAATTAATTGGTTAGTTGGTTGAGCGGCCGGCAACGCGTTCGTCTCTGGAGCGGGAGGTTTAAGTGTGAAATCTCGGGCCGGTCAAATAGGACAAAGTGCTCCCAACTGCTCGCCAGCTCACCACTGCGACAATACTGTGTTTAATTTTTTGCGTGCTTCTGGCCTAAAGGCTACCAGCGTAAAGGCCTACAGGCTACCAGTAGTCGCTGTACTGGTGGCTCTTCCCTAGGCTTCCGCGCTGGTAGCCTTCAGGCCAGAAGCACGCAAAACGATTAAACATTAAAACTCTGGCCAGCAAACGTTAAAACCATCTTAACTGACTTATTATTAAAATACTTGATTTTGAAAACATTCATACCAAATTTTGTTCTTGACAAAAAAAGAAAGCAATATTGGAAACAGAGACAATTTTATTTTCAGGAAGTTTGCTCGTGGGCCAACCACCTCTTCACCTCTTAATTGCTTACATTTTTGTCAAGAACAGAACTCGTTAATTTTTTTTCAAATATTGCCTGATTTCTTCTGCAAACTGAAAGAGTTGACGTCAAACGTGAAAAGTGCGAGGTTTTTGCTACCGCACAAACTGCTTCTCCTCCAATTAACTCAACAAAGCTGCAAAGTTTTTTGACTTTAATTATTCTGTTTTTAAATCTGCGCTGTTTTTTTACATCGCCACGACACAAGCGAATGAAAGACATGCAGTTTTGTCGATAAATTAATAAACTATATTTAACTATAGCTTTAAATAAAACCGGATTCATCGTTTAGTGATTGGGTATAGCTTTAAACTAAAACTATACTAAACTGTAGCTTTAAATAAAACCGGATTCATCTTTTAGTCATTAGATCCCAATCACTAAAAGCTGAATCCGGTTTTATTTAAAGCTATAGTTAAATTCTGTACCACCAATCAATTATTTAACTATGTTTATTAGTGCTTACAGTATAAACCAGCAGTGAGCACAGTATCAGAGGTGGAGTCGAGGATACAAGGCTCGAGACCAAGGCCAAAGACACAAAAAAAATTTGAGGCCAAGGCCAAAAACAGCCTTTCCGACGACAGACCCTCTTAGGCAATTTTTTGTAATTTTTTGGAAAAAAAAGCTATTTTAATGCCATTGAATAGCATTTCGCACATGTTTAGAGCCATTGGAAAGCACTAGATTTTTGACATTTGAAAGCCAATTAAAAAATTAAATTGTTTAATCCTCTACCTAGTCGCTATTGTCCAAAACACGTTTCACATCTTGCATTTCGGTGTTAACGTTTAATAGTACGTGATTTGGTCCAGGTAGGGGGAAGTGAGGAGCATTGTCTCGTGCAACATTTTAGCAGTAAATGAAAACCCAATCAACGGTTTTCTTTAGAGATTTTTGTTTTGTCATGAAAATAACCAGTGATAGAAGTGCATGTTAGGCCTGGGGGCCAAGGCCCCCTCAATTAAAGTTCAACGATTTGTTCAATCAGAATTTTCTTAGGCTAATTTTTTTTAAAAGTCATTTGTGCATAAAAACTGGCGAGGTGGAAGTGAATTAATAAATTGTTATTGAAAAATGGTACAATAGATGGTTACGCTTACTAGCCATGTTATTGCCGGGCCGGATTTACATCACGCTGGGTCCCTGGCACTTTGGAGATTTTCGCAACATCTTTGTGCCAATTGTAGGTGAAGACCATAAAAGTCTTAACATTTGAGCGCAGGGCCCTTAGGTGGTACTGCGCCATATTGTGGTAAATCCGGCCTTGGTTAATGCATTACGTTCATAAAAAGGCTAGATGTGATCCTGAGATAGCAACTTTTAGGACGAAAACTATCCATTTCTTCCAGGTTTACGTTTAAATTGGCTGGCAAAAATTGATTTGAGGGTGTCCCGGGGCCCATGGATTGTTCGCTACTGGTATTAGCAAAAAATGCTAAAAAGAAACTGAAACTGAAAAAACAATAGGCTTTTTGCCACATTTTTGTCATTGGTGAAATTTCAATTGAGGGGCAGCAGGCCCGGCGCCAGGAAAGCGTGACTGGGGGGGCAGAAATAAATTTTGGGGGGGAACGAGAAGTTTATTTTGAGTGAATTCGAAAGGGGCATGGGGGCACAAGAAATTTATCCCTGTCTGGATCAAAGGAACAAGGTGTGGTGCGAAAATTCCAAGGGATTTTCCGGCCGAAATCGGAATTTCAAGTGGTTTTTCCGGCCGAAAACAGGTGACCTCCAAAAAAAAAAAAGGTTTTCTTTGAAATTCCAAGGGATTTTCCGGCCGAAATCGGGATTTCTAGTGGTTTTTCTGGCCGAAAACAGGTGCCTCCAAAAAAAAAAAGGTCTTCACTGAAATTTTAAGGGATTTTGTCCATAATCGGAATTTCAAGTGGTTTTTCTAATTTCAAGTCCACAAAAAACACTAATTTGGGCCTCGATTTGCGCTCCAAAGCTACAAACCTGTTAATTTCTTCGGGGCACAGTTTCTTCGAGGGGGCACAATTTTCGTTTTGGGGGGCACAAGCAGTCAGTTGGGGGGTCACGGCCCCGGTATGCCCCCCGTGGCGCCGGGTCTGGGGGGAAGGCCCGCTTGGCTAAGCCTATGCTCCAATTTCGGAAAACAAAACGGTATTTCCAAATTTTCCGCGAGGTTTCTGGCGTTTTCCAATAAAATTTCAACGGTTCAAAAAATAGTTCAAAAATGGTTCAAAAATGGTTCAAAAAATTCAACGATTCAATATAATCAAAAAATAGACCAAGGACGTTCTCGAGGACTCCGCCTCTGTACAGTATTAATCCTGACTTTTTCTATCTTTGAAGTTGGTTCTATTCTGGATTTTGCCCAATTCGAGATTTTATCCATTCTGGATTTTGTCCATACGGGATTTTTTCCAACTCGGGATTTTGTCCAATTCTGGATTTTGTCCATTTCGGGGTTTTGTCCATTTCTGGATTTTGTCCATTTCGGGATTTTGTCCATTCGGGATTTTGTCCAATTCGGGATTTTGCCAATTTCGGGATTTTCTCCGTAAACGGTGTAACCACAGCAAAGTGTTGCCAAAATGATATTTTGTGCATTTTATTTAAGGTCGTTGTGTAATTTTTAGTTGTGCTGTGAAAATAACAAGTCGCTTCTTGCTTTTATCCTTGTGACGTCTTGCTTTCCTATTGTGTGTGGGATGCGTTCGATCTAAGTTTTGTGATGGTTTACTGAGCTAATTCACATAAAATAATCGCCACGCGATCGCTTCATTGCTTTTACTTTAAGTGCATCGAAACCTTGTTGTTTATTGGGCAAGCGCAAGCGCTAACAATCAAACTTTTTGTTTGATCATGCCCTCATATTTTTTAACAAACCGTGTGAGTAGACGCGTCAGCCTATCACTTAAAGGCCACCTAATGTCCGCCAAGCAACGCCCTTTAAATGTGATAAAAAATATTTCTAATCGAATGCTGAATACCCGGTTTAGATACATGTACGTTCTCAGTTCCAAGAAAATGAATAGCCACTATTTAATCAAGATTCCTTTCGCGTTTTTAAAAAATGACATGACGTCATCAGACCCAGGAGTTTGGTGCCTTTGACTAATTTATCATTGCAGAGGATAGACGATTTTGGAAAGGCATGTGATAGCAGCTTGCTAGTCTAAAGGTGTTGCGCACAAAAGGTGTAATTAACTCAAAGTAGTTTCATTGCTAAGTTCAGAAATGAATTACCCGTAGCAATCAGCTTTTACTGCCAGTATTGAACAGCAGTTTTATTACCAGTAATGACTCTATCAGTAATGACTCTAAAATTCCAACTGTACAAAAGTTTTCGCATTCTATCTGGCATTTCCGTACTCAATACCGGTAGGCTACCACAGTGCAAAAAAAAAAAGATTTTAGACTCAACAAGAAACTACTGAAAGCTTATAATTATGTAAAATTTTTACCCTTCTAATACCAATAGGCTACAATAGTTTACTGCCTAGGATTAGGAATATAGCGGTACGGATACTGTACAGTACAAGTAGTATCAGAATCAGATCAGTCTGGTTTGGTTTGTGTCTTAGTAAATATTTTACTTTTATCAATGTATTAGGCTGGACTAATCTGCTAGGGTACCATAGTTCCTACGGTTGCCAACTTTGCGTTTAACCTTTCCGGGACACCTTAATGCTTAGAATTTGAAAACTGATGCAACAGATGCTTACGACACACGAATGACATCGAAAGCAACAGTGCGTACTGCGCGTCATAGAGTGATGATCGTGCAGTGTTATTAACCAACTCCCAGCCTCTAAATAATTTTATCATAATCAAAAAAACGAGTGAAATAGTGAATCTTTGAAGTATAAATGCAAAAAGCACTAAAACAGAAAAAATGTACACCATTTGTTCTAACTCTAACAAAAAATAAGGAGCGGTATACTGCTCAACGTTTGTTGCACTTAACGCAATGCGTTAACTTTGTTATTATCTCTACGATGCGTAGAGCCGCTAGAGCGCGACAAAAAAAATTGAGCAATATGCTGCCCAAGAAATTGCAAGATCTCCAACAAAAAATCAGTTCTGGCATTTAAATTTGTATTTGAAAAAAAATCATTTTATTTAAATTTCCTGCCAAAATTTTATGTTAAAATCCGTAGCCTAATCGTTACGGAAATATAATAATCAATGAACTCTCGCTAAACTAAGACAAACAGTTGTCAGCAAGGCGTCCTATTGGAAGGCCATGTAAGCCTGAAATGTGACAGAATAATTTGACAGATTAATTGATAGATTAATTAATTGATTGTGACAGAATAATGCGACAGATTAATTGATTAATTAATTAATTTAATGACAGAATATAGTGACAGAATAAACTGACAGAATAATGAAAACCTGCTCATAAAAAAAGCCTCACACTAACAATGCAATATAGGCCTATAAACTAGGCCTATTAACTAGTTTTATACAAACTAATCAATCTAGTCATATCTTCACCTTTACGTTTAAAATGCTTTCTTGGCTAGCTTTTTACGCTTACAGCTACAGTAATCTACTGCTTAAGTACGCACCCGTTTAAGTTCGCGTCCCTGTTAAGTACGCACAAAATGTCCGCAAGTTTTAGATTCAAGTTTTTCAAAAATTTGTGCAAGTAATTTAATGTTCACTTTTCAAACATGTTATAAAGCGTTAGTTGATCCGTAATAAAATCTCTTTTGCATTTTGCTTCACCAATCACCTGTCGCAATTTTCACTGAAAGTGTTCAAAAGAATTTTCAGCTCGCTATATTCATCCATTTCTTGAACTTGCACCTCTGGACTTAACAATGATCTTGTACTTCAAGCCTTTTTCGTACATGTTTTCAAACCCACAAGAAATTGACATTGTCTTTGTTGGTTCCGGAAATGGTGTGCAAGCTTCGGCAACTGTATTAATTACTCTCATCTTCTGCGTTTTCTGGTGTTATTTGCATTGTTTCCAGTACCTCATTTGTATCATCCAAAATAACTTTTTATTGTTTTCGTCATCAATGTGCATAAACTCTTCTATAGAACATTTGTCTTTTAAATGCTTTAAAGTTGTTGCGTTCTTGGATAAGACGCTATACGATGATTATCTCTGCTTGGTGGCTTCGAACCAGCATCAAAATTAGTGAATGGCGAAAAGGCGGAAATCGTGCCAAAAGGTGGAAAAGTAGGAAAAGGCGATAAAAGTTAGAGCTAACTGCAACCTTGATCCCAACCCCAACCCTAACTCTAACCGCCTTTTAGCGCGATATTTCCACCTTTTCCTTAGGCGGAAAAGTAGAAAATGGCGGAAATTGTGTTAAAAGGCGAGTTAGGATTAGAATTAGATTAGGGTTAGCCAGCAGTAGCGTACGCAGGATTTTGGAAAGGGTGTGCCGGAAAATTCAGAAAATTTGAGAAGAACAAAGATCAGAATAATAATTTTTTTACTCAAAACCAGTGCAATTTTCCTGTCCAAAATCAGTTGAAGACCAAAAAAAAAGGTCTTCACTCAAATTTAGCCCAATTTTTTTGCCCCAAGATGGGTGCTGGCCAAAAACAAAGGTTTTCGCCTACCCTTTGTGTGCTCAAAGCTTCCGCCCAACTTACAAACAGGGGGACCGTGCCGCAATTCTATGCTAATTATGCTACCCTGGCGACTCAAAGGGGGGGCCATGGCCCAATGGTCCCCTCCTAAATACGCCCCCTGGGGTCAGCCCGAACCCTATTTGCCTTTTCCTACTTTTCCGCTTTTCCATCCCCAAAATTACGTGAGATTTTGATGAGATTTTTCCGGCTGAAAACCCCACGTAATTTTGTCGGAAAGTTTGGAAAGTGGTCAACTCTTAAGCGGATGTGGATTTGTGCAAAGCCAAGTGCACCGTCGCTTTCTCGTTGTAGGAGAATAAAGATGCATCAATTAGTCAATGCTTTAAAGCTACTCAATAAATCAGCCACAATATCAAATTTCTGATCCACTACACCTCGCAACGTTACTAACTGAGACTTGTAAAGTTGAACGCATTCTTTATTGATGCATCCGAAATGAAATCCCAGGCAAGCTTAACGTATTGAGCTGCATCAAGCAAATGGACAGGATTGCCGTAAGCAACACCCGCTGCTCCTCAAGGTAGCCTACTTGCTTGCTCTTTTTTGTGAGCCTTCAACTTGTTGCCAAGTTCGTAAAACTCCAAAGCATCATTAAGAGATAAATATTTCTTCAGTGCAACAATAATTTCCACATCACAAGTAGTAGCGTAGTCAGGGGGGGCGGGGGGCTATAGCCCCCCCATTGGCATGTCGACCAAAATGCAGAATGAGAAGAACACTACGTTTTTAGCACTTTTGAGACTGTTTTATGCACTGGAGTGGACTAAATAGGATATAAAACATCTTTTGAAACATATATTCAGGAGGGGGGCTAATTTTTCAAAAATAAAACTAATAAACAAATGAAAACTTTGAAAAATGGTCAAAAATAAGCAATTAAATTCGATCGCAAGTGTAAAAATGCTAAATATAGGTGTAATCAACAAATATACTATAAACTAAGGAATAGGGGGGTCTATTCAGTATTAGTTAATTACCAATCATTCCTCTCAAATCTCTTTTCATTAGCCCCCCCATTTATTTTTCTCTATAAACTGTATACGAAATAAATTATTTCGTGTGAGTTTTATTGAACTATTCGATTTTATAATTTATCGCCGCCACCCCCCATTGGCCTGTCACCCAAAACGCAGAATAAGAAAAATACCACATTTTTAGCTCTACTGAGACTGTTTTTTTCGCTGAAATGGACTAAAAAGTATTTTAAAGCAACTTTTGAAGCAAATATTCAGGGGGGCTAAATTGTCAAAAATTAAAGTCACAAATCAATAAAAACTTTTTAAAAATGCCCAAAAATAAACAATGAAATTTGATCGCTAGTGTAAAAATGCCAAACATAGATTTTATCAATAAATATATTATAAACTCAGGAATAAGGGGGGGGGGGGGGGCTATTCAGTTTTAGTTAATTACCAATCACTTCTCTCAAATATCTTTTCATTAGCCCTCCCCCCCCCAATTACGTTTCTTTATAAAATATAGACGAAATACTCTGTGTGAGTTTCATTAAATAATAAAATTTTATGATTTACCAGCATGTACAAAAGAGAACTACAGTGTTATCATTAGCCACCTCCCACATAGCCCATTAATGCAACCAGTTGTACTACCAGTTGCACTGCCAATTTTTATGCCACGTTTTAAAAGCATTATTTTTTACTAAAATAGCCCTAAATTTATGTTATTTTTGCAAAAAAATGAAAAAATTTTCGAACACTGGGGGTTCCGCCCCCAGACCCCCATATTAGCCCCCCCATTGCGAATTTCTGGCTACGCGCCTGATCACAAAGGCTGTTTCCAGCTTGTAAAGCTTGGTTAGAGAACACCATTTTAATGTTACCTCTTTCAAAAGCGGAAGATGGCCTGGAGCATTGTCCGACTGTAAAAAAACTGGTCAACTGCACGTCCAGTTCTTTTTTTTTTTTTACCGCAGAACAGAATACATTATCAAACAATACGGTAATTCATTGACACACATGGTACTTACAAAACAATTCAATTAGCAACTCTCGATTTAAACATAAATTGTCAAGCTCGCACCAACCGGTTAAGTTCGCAAAAGCTGCGTAGATTCAAATTGCGAACTTAAGCGGTAGGTTACTGTACAAAACCGTTTTAAAAAGTACTTGCGTTTTTTTCAATCGATAAACGAAGTCGAATGATCGTCTTAAATTAAGGTAACTGGTGATTTATCCTTTATTTTACGATTGTTTAACTTATTTAATTGTTATGTCATCAGGACGTCACAGTTGACGAAACGTCTTGTCCACAACATTACCCTCAACTCATTTTTATTTGATTGACGCATGCAGAATGATGTAAACTGCTTTTATTTACTAACATATTCGCATGAATTACATCCGTTTCCAGTTTTGAACGAAGCCGACATGCTTACATGGCCTTATATATTAGAACGCCTTGGTTGTCAGTAAATTCCGGGACAGACGTGGCCCGGTCCGGGACACGGGACGCCAGACGTCAATTCCGGGACTGTCCCAGGCATTCTGGGACGGTTGGCAACAGAGGTGGAGTCGAGGACACAAGCTCGAGGCCAAGGACACAAAAAAAATCCGAAGCCAAAGCCAAGGACAGCCTTTCCGAGGACAGAACTTCTCGAGGCCATGGCCAAGGACTGAGAACAATGGCGCAAGCGTTCTCCTAAAAAAAAGGTCTTCAAAAATTTTTTTCAGGCGATCTCCAATTCATTGGCATACCCAAAAATTTTGATTAAGGAAGGCCTAAACCACAAATCACATGGTATGACGTCATCAAAATTTTTCCAAAGAAGAAGTTTTTGCGGGACAAAGATATCGTAAGATGAAAGATCTGAAATCGTTGCTGCCTGTTTGCATGTAACCAGGATTTTGCAAAGGAAGAGAGCTTAAGTTAATAGTTGAAAAATGCAAATATCCAACTTTGGAAACGTGTTGAAAAAGCTAGTGTAACTCAAATGTATCATAGACGGGGGTTTGAGGGCGGGGCCCCCAGC
Organism: Trididemnum nubilum; assembly: GCA_963965965.1. NCBI lineage: Eukaryota > Metazoa > Chordata > Ascidiacea > Aplousobranchia > Didemnidae > Trididemnum > Trididemnum nubilum. The sequence goes on along the minus strand of OZ014481.1, from coordinate 35,805,406 downwards.
CGCCGGAGACTTTGGGGGTCTGGGGGCGAAGCCCCCAGCCGTTGGACGATTTTTTGTAATTTTTTGGAAAAAAAAAGCTATTTTAATGCCATTGGATCACATTTTGCAAGTGTTCAGAGCCATTTGATAGCACTAGATTTTTGACATTTGAAAGCCAATTAAAAAACTGAATTGTTTAATCCTCTTTCTAGTTGTAATTTAAGTCCAAAACACGTTTCACATCTTGTATTTTGGTGTTAACGTTTAATAGTACGTGATTTGGTCCAGGTAGGGGGAAGTAAGGTGCAGAGGTGGAGTCGAGGACATAAGGCTCAAGGCCAAGGCCAAGGACACAAAAAAATCCGAGGCCAAGGCCAAGGACAGCCTTTCCGAGCACAGACACTCTCGAGGCCAAGGACAGAAATGCTCGAGGCCAAGGCCAAGGACTTCAAAATGTGTCCTCGAAGACGTCCTCGAGGCCAAAGACGTCCTCGAGGACTCCACCTTTGGTAAGGTGCATTGTCTCGTGCAACATTTTAGCAGTAAATGAAAACCCACTCAACGGTTTTCTTTAGAAATTTTTGTTTTGTCATGAAAATAACCAGTTATGAAAGTACACGTTCGCCAGGGGGCCCAGGACCCTCAATTGAAGTTCAATGATTCGTTGAATTAGCATTTTCCTGGGCTAATTTTTTTTTAAAGTATTTTGTGCGTAATACCGGCGAGGTTGGAGGTGAAATACTGAATTGTTATTGAAAAATGGTACAATAGATGGTTACGTCTACTAACCATGTTATTGCCGGGCCGGATTTACATCGCGCTGGGCCCCTGGCACTTGGGAAATTTTCGCAACATCTTTCTCGGAAATATAGGTGAAGTCCAAAAAAAATCTTACGATTTCAGCTCGGGGCCCCTAGCTGGTACTGCGTCATATTATGGTAAATCCAGCCCTGATTAATGCATTACGTTCACAAAAAGGCTAAATTTGGGCCTGAGATAGCAACTTTTGGGACAATAACTCTCCATTTTCTCCGGGTTATACGTTTAAATTGGCTGGCAAAAATTGAATTGAGGGGGACCCGGCGCCTTTGATCTCTAATATTGTTAATTAGTTATAATGTTGTCAGCGAAAAATGCTAAAAAGAAACTGAAACTGAAGAAACAATCGGCTTTTTTGTCACATGTTTGTCATTGGTGAAATTACAATTAAGGGGGGGCTGCCTCCCTCTCCTTGCCTACGCCTATGCTCCAATTGAGGAAAACAAAAAAGGTGTTCGCAAATTTTCCGCGAGATTTCTGGCGTTTTCCAACGAAATTTCAACTGTTTAAAAATTAGTGCTGTCCTCGAGCCGAGGACAGGGCAATTTTCGAGGACTTGAGGCTTCAAGGCCTAGGACTTGAGGCTTTGAGGCCAAGGACTTCAAAATGTATCATCGAGCGTCCTCGAGGCCAAAGACGTCCTCGAGGACTCCACCTCTGGTTGGCAACCCTAAGTTCAGCGGTATCGGACTAGACTACCGGTATCAGATCGGTGTACTGATATTTCAGATTTGCACAACCAGAAAACAGCCATTGAGTGTAGGTAACTTATTGCAAGTGCCAGTATTGTGAATATGAAATTGTAGTCCTAAAAAGCTGCCAGTGATGATAGCATTTTTACCTATCGTACCAATGTAACATACCGGCAGTGGTGGCCAAGTTACTTTCTAAAAGTAACTAGTTACAAGTTACAGTTACTTTGCAAAAAAAGTAACTAAGATACAGTTATAGTTACAAATTTAAAAAAATAACTAATTACAGTTACTTTTAGTGATTAAAAATTTGGACTAAAAACAGGCCTGTCGGTACTTGCCAGATTACGTCTGTTTGTCTCAAAAGTATATTAAGACCAAACCAAGGATGTTTCTTTGTCACAAAATTTAGTTTTGTCAAAGCGTTAAATTTCATACATCAACTTTCAAAGTCGCATTTTAGTAAGAGTGCAAAGAAAAAAGGACTAGCTAGATCTAAAAATATGCACTGATACTAACAAAAATTTTGAAAACAGAAATCAGTTAATTGCCTTTCGAAAAAGCTAACATTTCAAAGTAGCTGTGCAGTAGGCCTACTCAGCACTGAATCCCAAAACGGTTTCAATCACCAGAAAGCGAAGTTGGAAAACTATCACTGCCTTCGCTTTAACCAGCAACCACATGTATAGTCCAGTGAACACAGTGAAGAAAATATGGATAAAAGGTTATGGTTGATCAGACATGCTACTGTGCGCCCTGTGTTGCCTGTGTAACACAATTATTTTGAATGGAGTTCATAAAAATGGGTAATTTGCTTCAAAGCATGTAGTACAACAAGTAACTGTAACATTCACTTTTTTTGGGGCTCTAAACTGGTAACTAGTTACATATATCGTTACATTAAAAAAAAGTAACGAAGTTACAGTTACAGTTACCAAAAAAGTAACTAGTTACAATTGTAACTAGTTACTGCCCACCACTGCATACCGGTACAGACGACACTTACTTCCTTGCCATTATTAGCCTATCGTACCAATACTCCCATCGACATTTGCAATATTCTGAATCTACACATACACTCTGAATCTACACATTCACTCTGAATCTACTGATACCCAGGGCCTCAGAGAGAAATTTTTCCAGGGAGTACGAAGATCGATGCCGGGCCCCCAAAATTAGGTGAAGAACTACCAAATAAATCAAAAAAAGGTCTTCACTCAAATTTGGTCCCATTTTTTGCCCAAAATTAGGTGAACAGCAAAAAAAAAGGTCTTCACTCAAATTTGGTCCCATTTTTTGCCGAAAATTAGATGAAGAGCAAAAAAAAAAAACAAAAAAAAAGGTCTTCACTCAAATTTGGTCCCGTTTTTTTGCCCAAAGTGAGAGACACATAATGGTCAGGGATGAAAAAAATTTTGGTCCAAAACTGAACGCGACGACCTTAACTCTTCCGGGCCCCCTAAGCCCGGGTCCCCCTAGACCCAGGCCGGGGTATGATGTACCCCCTGAACCCCCCTCTCGCAGGCCCTGCTGGTACTGTACCATGGTATTGTACCGTACCGGTATATACCTACACGGTAAACTGTTGTAGCCTACTGGTATTAGAAGAGTAAAATATTTTTACATACGGTAATTATAAGCTTTCAGTAGTTTCTTATCGTGTCTAAAATCTTTCTTTTACACTATGTTAGCCTACCGGTATTGAGTACGGATATGCCATATTTAGGGGGAGTGTTGTACATTTTCAACACCTCCTTGCCTTTGTTTTTCACGTGAAAGCTAACTTGTTACGTCATAATTTGTAAATAGTTCTTTTTGCCTGATTACCTTGTTTATGCGGCAGATATACGATTGCGATTGCTTAAAATAGCAGCCATATTGTTATTCTGAGAAGTAGTAAACTCTTTTGTATTTGAATAAGCTGTAAAGTATGTGTTAAAGTAATTCCGTGCTACTTATTAATGTGCTCAAACGGGATTACTTAAAGTCTTAAAGAGCCCAAGAAATATTGGTATGTACCTAGTTTTTTGACTTTACCGTGGTCTCTAGTTTCTGGCCTAGTTAGCCTACAGTAACTTGTTGTGTTAATTTGCTAAGAACGAGACTGATTCGTATTTTTGTAGCCCGTGGCGGCATTACAGCAAAGATTTTAGTATGTGAATTGATTTTAAGTTCAATCTAGTAGTGTAGCCTACTGCAATGTTATTGATTAAGCGTAGCATCGAAGCCTAGAACGCTAGTCTATATTTGTGGTTTTTGATAAGCCTGAAGCGTAGTTTGGTGTAAAGGTAATTTGTTTACACGTTAAGTTTATAAGTAATTTGTAGTCGCTAAATGCTTAGACGTCCGTTTCATTCTAGATTTAACGGACGGAATGGACAAATGAAGGCTACAGCAAAAGTTTAAAGTGCCGTAGTTTGTTTTTACCGCTCTGTTAATTAAATTTTTCAATATCCTTGTGTTGTTTTACCATGGTTTTACTCTACATAAAAGTTAAATCAATATCTGCACGTTATAAGTTGGCTTACCAAAGTTATGATTTCGAAAAGTGAATTCTTTAATAAGTCCCTGTCTGCTGAAGAGAAGTCTATAAAGGCAAACATTGAGGTTACGTCAATAAAGCCGGTTCTACAGCTAAGTCTTCCAAGTGCGGCAGCCGATCTTTAAAATCAAGCCAGTCAGCAATTAGCCTTAAACAAAGAGAATGTGCCGTTAAATTTAAACTCGAGCAGTACGATAGAGACGCAAAAATTGCTCGACAAAACGATGAAAGTGAGGCTTTGCGGGCAAAGGAAGAAATTGAGTTAGAGCCTAATAGAAAAGCCAAGGAGTTGCAACGTGCTGCAGCAGAAAGAAAGGAAGCCATTCAACGAAATCTCGTTATAAAACAAAAGGAACGGGAAATACAACGCGCTGTAGAAGAGATGAAAGCGTGGGATGAAACTTCTTCTATGATTACCATCGACCAAATGCAAGAACCCATTTCTGGTAAGGAAAGGTCACCAGAGATTGAGTTTTCTCAACCTCCTAAAGAAGTATGGGAGTTGAGGTTGGATGCAAGATCCGAATCCAATTGTAAGATGAGGAATGAGGTGAAGAATTGGAGGGAATCTAATCCATACAATCGTGGTGATTTTTCAGATCCTTGCCAACCTCTACCGCCAGTCAAGTTGGTGGCAAAGCTGACGCCGAGCGAGGAAGCGCACAAGATAATGTCACCTCCCCGCCCTCAATTCCAAACAGCATCCGCACCTATGCCATGTTATCCGGCAGGCGTGGATTATCCGCACTCGCGTCCCGTCATTCCCAAATTTGAAGGTGATCCCATTAAGTATCTTTCCTTTACGAAGACTTTTAAAACCCACATTGGAGCAAGGGGATTTTCGAATGATGCCTGTTTGACATATCTAATACAGCATTGTTGTGATAAGGTGAAAAGACGCATGGAACATTTTCAAAGTAAGCCTGGTGGTTTTAGCCGGGCATGGCATGCCCTCTATCTCAACTATGGCCAGCCCTATATTGTGGCTAACTGTTATGAAAGAGAACTGCTAGCATTTCCTAGAATCACACCGGACGATCGTGAAGGCCTTGCGGACTACGCAATCTTACTAGAAAACAGCTTAAACGCATTGGAAGAGTTAGGGGAGTTTGCCAGTATGAATTCCCTTAACACCTTAAAGGACATATTAGGCAAACTACCTCTAAAGTTTCGGCATGACTGGTCGGAAAAGGCTTTTGAAGTGAGAGAAAGGATTGGTCGTAAAGCTGGTTTTCGTGAATTAGTGGAATTTGTTGCTTACAAAGCTGAAGTAAAGAATTCTATTTATGGTTGAATAGACTGGAGCAACCGAGTTAACGCGACTGAAAGGAGGTCTGTTACTCAAAAACGAAAACCTGCTGTATTCAATACTGTGAAAGAACAACCGAAGAATGTTGAGCCTAAGCCAATAAACTAGTGCTTGTATTGCAAGAAGAGTCAACATGATCTCATAAAGTGCAAGGATTTTCAAAATCTTGCTTACCAGGAAAGGGTAAAGTTTGCAAAAGACCAGCGACTGTGCTTTTTGTGTTTGAAAGGCAAGCACTGGGCTTATACCTGTGAATCGAAAGAAAGGTGCAACAAAAGGTGCAAGAATCCTCGGCATCATACCTTTTTGCATGATCAGGAAAGAGATAAGCCAGTGGAAGTACTCCACGAAGAAACAAGTACAAGTAAACCGACGAATGTATGCTCAACTTTGAACCCACTCAGTCCCAGAAAAGGTGACAACTCTTTACCATTGTAAGCTACTTTGCCTGTCAAAGTTGGCTATGGTTAACTCGAATTATGCACGTATGCTTTGCTGGGCTCTGGATCTCAACAGTCATTTTGCACTCGGAGATTAGTGGAAAACCTCAAACTTAAGGGTGAAGACCATGAAATGCGACTTCGCGCAATGACCCAGACAGGAGAGGCAAGTGATTTAAGGGGCGAGCTGGTAACGTTTTCTGTGAGCTCATTGGAAGACTTCCCTGATATCTGCGAACTGTCAAAGGTCATGACAGTGGATAAATTGCCTATTCGACAATGTCAAGTTCCCGGATGGGGGAGCTGAGTTGCTGGGAATATCTCGATGACGCACAATTTCCGGAACTAGAAGACAAATCTGTTGATCTCTTGATTGGCACAGATCATACCCATGCTTCCATTCCCTTGGAAAGTCGTTACAGCCCCGAAGGCGGTTCAGTAGCAGTCAAAACACATCTGGGATGGACCTTATATGGGCCAATGTCAAAGATCAACAAAGGAAAGGTAACTAATCCTGTGTCAATGCATGTTCAATTAGTCAATTACGACGGTTTTAGCGAGTCTACAATAACTGCGCCACATGTACTAGTTGAAGAAGGAGAACTGAAATGTGATAACGCGCGAGAAGACTGAAGTGCCTTCCAAAGAATGAAATCTTCCATTAAGTTGGTAGATGATCACTTCCAGTTGCCGTTACTGTGCAGGAATGAAGATGAAGAGCTTCCGAACAATTTTGAAATGGCAAAGGGACGTTTAGCTTCTCTAAAGCGCAAGCTTAAGAAGGATGAAGACTTGCTGCGGCGATATAGCGAAGTTCTAGAAGCCTAGATGGTTATGTCACTGATGGATACGCTGAACCCATCCCTGAGTCGGAGATTGAGCAAGAAATGAAAGGTAAAGTTTGGTATTTGCCTCATCATGGCGTTGTTAATCCAAAGAAGCCAAACAAGTTGAGAATTAAATTATTCCTGAAGTGAAATAGGTAGAACTAATTTAATAGTTCACAAAGACATCACGTCTTACAATCCTACTTCATTTGACAACACCTTAATGCTGTCTCCGCGTCGAAATGGGTAATCATTTCAACGTCTAGTGACGCAGGTGAGGCGGAGCCCCCTATCGCGGGAGCATTCCCGTGTTTCGAAGTCAACTGACTTCATCATCAGTGTGAAGAGGAGTCGACACAATGCAAAGAATTTTGATCCCTGAATTAGGCTAACTCAACCGATAAATTTGAATAACCAAGCTATCGGTATAGGCTAACGTCTTCATCTCGTAACTTCAGCTGCTAAAAAGGCAGACCCAATTTTTTTTTCCCCACGTACTGCTCTGGACTCGAGTTTCGCGTAATACCAACGCTCATCGGCAGAGCTGACGTTCAAACCGAAATTCAAAAACTAAACTAAGCTTGTCTGCAAACCGAAATTCAAAAACTAAACTGAGCTTGCCTGTAAACCGAAATTCAAAATCTGAGTAACGTAGCCCATAAAGTTAAAATCAAAATAGGATTGTGAAACATAATCGCAATTGTGACCAAGGTAACCCGAAAAAAAAAATTAACTCTGGACAGGGGACCAAGTGGGCTAATAGACAGGGAATTGTATTTCGAAAGTTGAGAATTGTATTCGATTGTGCGGCGGAGTACCACGGAACTTCTCTCAATCATCACCTAATGCAAGGATCTGCTATGTCTAACAACCTCAGCAGAGTTTTGCTTCGTTTCCGAGAACTCAAAGTAGCTATGGTAGCGGACATCAAGTGCATGTTTCATCAGGTCAAAGTCAGTTCTGAAGATAGAGATGCACTACGCTTCTTGTGGTGGAAAGACAGAAGACTGGAAGATGACCCGCAGGTGTACAGAATGAAGGTACATCTCTTTGAAGCAGCCTCTTCCCCGAGCTGTGCTTGTTTTAGCCTACTACAAGCTGCGGATTTATTGGGACCAGAATCTTCGAAGCAAGCCATGGAAGCTGTAAGAACTGGTTTCTATGTCGACGATCTGCTGATATCTGTTTCCTCCGTTGAAGAAGCAAAAACGCTTGCAACAGATGTGACAAGAATGCTCGTTAAAGTTGGATTTACACTTACCAAGTAGAAATCTACTAAAGAAGACTCATTAGCTGATATTCCTCAGATCAACGTTCCAAGTCCATTCAAAAACTTCATGGCAATGACAAAGCAAAGGAAAGAGTGCTGGGAGTAGACTGGGATATTAGGCAAGACAAGTTTCGAGTTAAAGTTGATATTTTTCCCAGACCAATGACACGTAGAGGCATACTTTCAATGGTACATTCGTTGTTTGACCCGTTGGGATTTCTAGCCCCCCTAACCATTGAGGCAAAGCTGCTAATGAGGCATCTAAACGACTACGATTGGGAAGTGCCTATATGCGCAGAGGAAGTTGCATGCTGGTCTAAATGGGTATCTTCTCTGAGTTTGCTAGAAAGCATGACAATACCAAGATGTTTAAACCCCGTTGATGGAAGTGAAGTAAAGTACGAACTTCACCATTTTGCAGACGCATCTCAATTAGCTTACGGAAGAGCATCATATATGAGAATTGAAGATAACAATGGCTACATTTTCTGTTCCTTTCTCATGGGAAAAGGTTTTGTGGCACCTTCTGGAGCAACCATTCCTAGACTAGAACTTCAAGCTGCAATAGCAATAGTTCGTTTGGACAAGTTCGTAAGAAGTGAACTGTTGCTGCCTATTGACAATTCCTTCTTTTGGTTCGACTCAATGGCAGTATTGAAAAGTAAAATAATATAGCCACAAGCTTATCGGGCATATACGAAATCAGTCGTAAATTATATACTACTATTTTATTTATTAAAATCGATTTCACCCCAGCGTATACTTTGAAACCAAAATCATCACAAAACCTATAAATAGACTCTAACATCAATCAAATTGAAAAGAACATAAAATGGACTCCAATAACAGCTAAATTAAAGAAAATATAATACCGTATATAGCAAAACCTCTTTCGAAAAGCAAATCATATTTCATATCATATTTATTTGTTCATTTATCAAGTGACGTCATATCACAAGAAAAAACTGCAACTTCCTCTAGGTCTTTCACCGAAGCATCGAAATATGCAATTCCTTTAAAACCAACACACAAACTTGCAGAGTCAAAGCGATATTTAGTCACTTGGTGAGGAGACCGCGAAGGACCGAAAGGTCATCTAAGTCTACTGCCACCTCACCAAGTTAAGGTTAAAAAAACAGCTTCTAGATTTTCTCAGTCTGCTACTTTCTATGATAAAAAATTTTACGCAAAATTAAAACAAAGTGTTGCAAAGATATGTACACTTTGTACAGTGTATACACAAAACTCACAGTCAACATGTGAAGAAAATGCAAGGCAACATTAGAATTGTTCTAACTCTAAGCATACTAAAAAAAAAAAATACTGTAACTACAGATTGAATAGAAAATAAAATCAATAAAGTTCATATTGCTTATTTATGTTTTATAGAATTGAAAGTGGGCAATTGGTGTAAAAAAAAAAACTTCCTTGCTTTGTTTTGTATTGTTTGCCAATATGTCATTAGTACTGGTACAATTTCCAACACCTGTATATATCAAACTCAGTCAGTTTCTGCAAAATTACTTATAATTCAAGAGCACATCAAAATGAGAGATGACGTATTGTATAAATGTGTGATAGATGAATGCACCAATCTCATGCCATTCAAGCAATAGAATAGGTTATTGTTGAACTCAAGCATAAATATGCAACTATGTTTCCTGTAATTACTACTGCATTGCTAATAGAAAGCTGTTATTCTAGCTTTTATCGGTTTTATAGGTTGATAAAAAATGAGCTTTAACAGCTTTTTTAAATCTGTAGAATGAAACTTCTTTTATACTGCTTGGAATTTCATTCCAAATTTTAATTCCTGCGAATGATAGAGACTTTTGCCCTAATCTTGTTCTAGTTCTTGGAAGAAAAAAGTTGTTTTCTGTGGCTCAATCTTGTCTTATGTGTATTGCAGTTTTTTATTAGGTAAAACTTATCTCAATTTGTAAAAGATAATACATTATTGTGAATTTTGTACATTAGCTTTGCAGTTTCCACAGAGCAAATAACCTTGAGTTTTAAGCATTTAGCTCGATAGAACAAAGGATTAGTATGCTCACGATATCCACTTCCAGTTAACAATCTGATGCTTCTTTTTTGCAGAATATAGAGAGGTGCTAATGTTGATTTTGAAGCAGTCTCCCAACTACTTATGTAGTATTGTAGATGAGAGTATATGAGGCAGTGGTAAACGGATCTTAAGGTTTGCTCATCTACAAAGTGTTTTAATTGATTAAGAGCCCAAGATCCCCTTGCTACCTTTGAACATTGTTCCTTGATTTGTTGTTTCCAGTTTAGATTGTCGTCTATGAGAACACCTAGATACTTTATGTGATGTGATTGCTTGATTGGATTATTATCTATTGATATTTTGAGTTCAGGTTTATTTTGTTTTGTTGTCACTACCATAAACTCAGTTTTATTAAAGTTAATTGATAATTTATTCACCTTGAGCCAATTGCTTACATTGACTAATTCATCATTAATATTTTGTTGCAGTGTTGAAACATTAGAATGGGAGAGAGTAAGGTTTGTATCATCTGCAAAAAATGAATTGTGGAATTTGAGGCAAGTGGTAGATCATTGATATAAATATTAAATAACAACGGACCTAGAGTTGAGCCCTGAGGAATACCGCAAATAACATCTCTTGACTTGGATTTAAATTGATTTACAATTGTATACTGTTGACGGTCCGCCAGGTAACTTGCTAGTAACTGCAATGGTAATCCTCTAATCCCGTACTTTTCTAGTTTCTTGATCAGTATTGTGTGATTGATGGTATCATATGCTTTTCTTAAATCTAAGAAAATAGAACATGTAATGAGCTTTTTATTCATATTGTCATGTAGCTCATTGTAAATATCTAAAACGGCTTCATTTGTTGAGCAATTTTTCTTAAAACCATACTGGTTTGGACTAATCAAATTATTGCTCACAAAATAATTGTTTAGTTGATCAAGCAGACACTTTTCAAATAGTTTGGCAAAAGGATTTAAAGTAGAAATAGGGCGATAATTACTGCATTACTCTCTTTCGCCTTTTTTGAAAATTGGAACAACTTCAGCGGTTTTTAACACTTTTGGAAAATATCCTGTTGATATGCATGCATTAGAAATGTTATTAAGAACTGGAGCTATAACAGAGCCTGACATTTTTATATACTTTGCAGGAATTCCATGTCTTCCTGTACTTTTTGATGGATTCATAGCTTTGATGTAATTTACTACTTCTTCTTTAACTATTGGTTCCAGAAAAAACGAATTGCAACTACTCTGAATCAAAGATGTGGCATTAAATTTGCCATCAATTATAGCTGGTGTTTCGATTGTAGATGCAAGGTTAACTCCTATCTCTATGAAATATTTATTGAACAAGTTACTGATGGCCTGTGGACCTTGTGCACTTTCACTTTTGGAAGCATACATTTTATTAGGAATGTTATTTTTCTTCACATTTATCAAGTGAATAATTTTATTTATTATTTTCCAAAGCGACGAGGTGTCATGCTTATTATCATTTACTAAATTTTTAATGTAAAGTCGTTTTGCATATTCCGTAATATGAGTCAGTTTATTTCTATAGACTTTGTATTGTGCCCATGTATTACTATCATTTAATTTAAGGGCTCTTTTGTACAATAAATTATGTTGCTGGATTGATATAAGAATTCCGTTGGATAACCATGGTTTGTTTTTTAGTTTTGTTCTCTTTTTGCTTTGTTTTCGCAATGGTGCATGTATGTTTAATGTCTTATGAAAAATGTCAATAAACTTTTCAGTGTAGTAGTCAATGCATTCCTCTTTGATATCACCTAATAGCTCCATTCCTTCAGTTAATTTGTATAGAAATTTTTAACTAAATCAAGGGCTAGTGTTACATGAAAAAGCAAAGACCATAGCCCGGCCTCACCATTTAACTCCCACCAAGATAGCCTGACTCTGTCGCAATAGCAAACTACAGGGCGCAAAGTAGGAAAAATCTCGCAAACTAGTCATTTCCACTACATTCAACCAAATCAGCTGATAAAAAATCAAAACAACTCATTATAGTAAAGTGAGAGCCTAAGACGTAACAAAACTAATACCAGTTGCAAAATTAAGCAAAATATTTTCCAAAAGCATGTCTCGAAGCAAAATATGGAGTATGGAAATTATACATATGGAATATAGAAATATGAAATGAGGAAAATGGAAATTATACAGAAATAGAAACAATATGGAAATTATTTTAAAGCAGAATATGTTGAAGCAAAATACCTATGTTTTGCGAGATTACCGTAGCTTATAGCAACAGATTATAATCAAAGCAAACCAGAAAAACAGTAGGCCGATGCAAAATTAGTGATATTTCGGTAAAATTGTTTTATTGATGTAATTTCCGCAACAAGTTTATTTATCCACATACTTTCCAAAACATCCAGCTTTTGTTGGTTTCTAGGTTCTTGGAGAAAAGTTACTTCAAAGCAATCCGAAATATCTGGCAGAAAATTCATTAGTTCTTTGTGCCAAGTTTGAAAATGAATCAGTAGGGATGCTCTATTGTTGTGTTGTTTTTTAGGGTTGTTATTGTTCCAAAATGCTCAATGTCCAGATCAACGAGTAGAAAAGTGATTTATCGTTTGACCTACGTAGATTTTTTGACAAATTTTACATTGTGCTGCGTAAATACCGTAGTTGGAGCATGTGAGATTTTGTTTCAAAAAGAAAAGTTTTCCTTGAGCAGTTTTGATGTGATTGACTGTAGGGACCATTGATTTGCCATTGTAGTTTCTAAAATTTCCACATAATGCACATATGTTACAGGGATGAGACAAGCTGGCCCTATCATCACGTTGAAAAGACTCATTACCGTATTTACTCGTTTTACCGCCCGATCTTGATTAAGGGCCCGTTTAAATAGCCGCCCGTGTGAGCAGAACAAAAAAATAAATAAGGGCCCGTGCTTTAATACCCGCCCGGTTCAAAAGCTGATTTTTCAGTGGTAGAGAACAATAGAAAATAAGAAGCTGCTAAGAAACGCTTGTGTCACAACGCTGTTGAATTTTAAGCGCTAGTAGACAATAGTCACGCCTTAGACGTCCAATTGCATAACAGATAGCATTGATTACGTTTTGGCAGACAACACTAACGCCTTAGACGTCCAATTGCATAACAAATAGCATTGATTACGTAACAGGTAGTATTGATTACGGCTCCCATTTGTCTCCTGCTCATTCATTCGGAATATTGAACCCTATGTGATGATTAAATCATATGGAGAAAGATTAAATGTCGTGAAATATTTGTCTTCAACGATAATTTTTGTGGTAATTTTACTTTGAAAATAACAAGCGCCCGTGCTTAAATAAACGCCCGTTTGAATAGGGGCCCGGCAGTGAGTAAGGTTGAAAAAAATAAGGGCCCGGGCTACAAAACGAGTAAATACAGTGTGCAACATTGCGGTAATTGGTGAGCATGGTTAGGGGTGTTGGAGGTTTTTCATAAACTACAGCAGCATCCGGAACAAGAAATTTTTCTGTGGAATTGAGTTTTAACAAATTTACAAAAGAAGATGCCCAAATAATCCGTGGTTTAGTTTTTTGTTGTCCAGAGTCTTGTTTTGGTCCAAAACGATCATTCCATTTAGATGCTAAATCAAGAATTCTGCTAACCAATTTAATATTGAACTGAGAATGAATGCACTTCTGCTTTAATCTTTCTAGACTTGCCAAATAATTAGATTGGGTTTCATTGACTCGTCGTAGGCGAACTGCTTCACTAAAGACAATGGATTTGAAAATGTGAGTTGGATGAAACGATATTCCATTAAGAAAAGTGTGGTCAAGAGCTGTAGGTTTAACAGAGTCACGAGTGTAGAATCCGCCAATGTGGCTATTGTCAATTTTGTGTTCAACATCCAAGAATTCTAAACATGATCCCAATTCAGCAGTATTGACACAGCGAAAACTTAGCTCAAGTTCATTTTCCATAAATATGCGAGAAAGAGCTTCTTTGATTTTTGTAGTATTGTTTTCGCCACATGATAGCCAAATAATGTCATCTATGTATCTTTTGAATAATACAGCTTGGTTGATAATCTCAGAAACAGGTAAAATAACATAGTGGAGAGCAGTAGCGTAGCCAGGGGGGGCGGGGGTGCCCCCCATTGGCCCATTGGTTTTCGAAATATGCAAAATCGCACGTTTTTGGTGCTTTTGAGGCCGATTTTTTGTGAAAAACTGAAAACAGCCCCCCTTAAACGTTTGATTTTCCAATTTTGGCTGAAAAATCAGTCTCAATTTTGGTGAGGACCTTTTTTTTTTTAAGACCATTAAGAAAAGTGTTTGATTTTCCGTAAAAACGTTTGAAAAAACGTTTGATTTTCCGATTTTGGCTGAAAAATCAGTCTCAATTTCGGTGAAGACCTTTTTTTTTTTTGGGGGGAGACCACCTGATTTTGGGCGGAAAAAACGTTTGAATTTCTGAGCTTTCCGAGAAATTCCGTTTTAATTTTCGGGCAAACCGTGTGAAACTGATGCAAGAACAATGAAAATTCGGGTCAAGGTCGTTTGCACTTTTCTCACTCTTTCAAAAAAGCCCCCCCCCCTTTTCCAAATCCTGGCTACACGCTTGGTGGAGAGTGATGTTCGCAGGATGATTGTCGCCAGTAACGATTCCTATGTTTTGAGTCAAGAAGCCTACCTTGTATAGCATTACCACATTATTTAAGCAAAATAGTGCCAAATCCACGAGAATTTTAACAGCAGCTTTTGAGTAGTGTGAAAAGGGATTTAGAACATAAGTCAAAGCTTTTTTGACAAGAGATCTGGAAGTGGTTGGATAGCATAGGCGTAGCCAGGATTTTTGATTGGGGGGGCCCAAACCACAAATCACACGCAATGACGTCATCAGAAATTTTCGAAAAAGTAACTTTTTGTGGGGCAAAGATATCGTAAAATGGAAGATCTGAAGCCGTAGCCTGATGGCACTTTGCCAGGATTTTGGTAAACGGAGAGGGCAAAAACTAATTGTTGAAAAGTGAAAAAGTCTAACTTGAAAGACGTCTTGAGTAAGCTAGTGTACTCAAACGTATCAGAGACGGGGGTCTGGGGGTAGAGCCCCCAGCCGCCGGTGGCTATGGGGGTCTGGGGGCAAAGCCCCTAGCCGCTGGGCGATTTTTGTAAGTTTTTGGAAAAAAAACTATTTCAATCCCATTGGATCACATTTTGCACGAGTTCAGAGCCATTTCAAAGAACTAGATTTTTAACATTTCAAAGCCAATCAAAAAAATTTAGTTGCTCAATCCTCTTTTTGCAATTAAATCCCAAAACACGCTTAGAATCTTGCATTATGGTGTAAAATTTTAATTGTAAGTGATTTGGTCTATAGGGGAAGTAACGAACATTGCCTTCTGCAATACTTTAGCAGTAAATAATTAAGTTCATAATAACGTTAAACGAGGGCCTGGGGTGGCAACTTTTAGGTCAAAACTCTTAGATTTCTCACAGGTTTTGCATATAAATTGTTAAAAATTTGCATTAAGGGGCCCCTGGCCCGGGAACCTTGGTCGTCAGTCAGGGGCCCTTGGGCTCCCTGGTTGCCAATTAGAGGCCCCGTAGCCCCTTGCTGGTCGGTTAGGATCCCCGGCCCCCTGGTAGTTAATTAGGGGCCCTGGGGCTCCGTGGTCGTGAGTTAGGGGCCCCGGGGTCCCCTGGTCGTCAGTTAGGGACTCCAGGACTCCCTGGTTGTTGGTTAGGGGCCCTGGGGCCCCCTAGTCGTCAATTAGGAGGGCTCCAGGGCTCCTCATTGTCGGTTAGGGGGCTCCTGGCCCCCTGGTTGTTGATTAGGGGTCCCCTGGTTGTTAGTTAGGGGCCCTGGACTCCCTGGTTGTGAGTTAGGGGCCCCCTGGTCGTAAGTTAGGGACTCCGGGGCCGCCTGGTTGTTGGTTAGGAGCCCTGGAGCCCCCTGGTTGTCGTTTAGGGGCCCCCTGGTTGTCGGTTAGAGGCCTGGGCCCCCCTGGTTGTCAGTTAAGGGGTCCCCTGGTTGTTGGTTAGGGTCCCTTGGTTGTTAGTTAGGGGCCTTGGGGCCTCTGGTTGTCAGTTATGGGCCCCCTGGTTTTCAGTTAGGGGTCCTGGACCCCCTGGTTGTCGGTTAAGGATTCCAGGGCCCCCTAGTTGTTAGTAAGGGCCCCCTGGTTGTTAGTTGGGGCCCCGGGACTCACTTGTTGTCATTAATATTATTGTTAATCACTGTTATGTGCGTAATTACTGAAAAAAAAAACTGCAACTAAACATCACCAGGCTATGTTGTCATAACTTTTTGTCGTTAGTGGTATTTTGATTGGGGGGGCCCGGGCCCCCTGGGCCCCTCCCCTGGCTACGCTTATGTTGGATAGAGTGCCTTAACATCACCAGCAACAATATAAAGATTATCATTATTGCTGTTATGATCAACAGTCGTTTTCCGCTCCGCCACTTCGTGTAGATATTGCTTGCTGTCTCGATAATATTCATTTATTTTGAATTGACAAAATTTAATGCTGATTCGTTGGAAAATGTGTTCTAAAAAAGCCGTTATTTTTGAAGTGGTGATATTACCAGCCAATTGTAAGAGGCGAATAGGGATGTCAAAAACTGAAACATTGCCTAATGCATTTGGTGTCAATTAGTGTGTTTTAAATAAAGGATATGCATATCCTGGACGGTTAGAAGAAAAAAATTTTGCAACAGGGCCAGGGATTTTTTGGTATCCTTTGCACTCATAATACTTAATGCCTGTAGCATGCTTCAACATCTGGTCGTCAATTATACCATCTTTGCGTAGTTCAATCATTTAGTTATCAGCCTTGCTTCTGATGTTGTTCAGGTGTTTTCGTATGTTGTCTGTGGTGAGTAAAGAGATGTAAGTAAACGATCGCTGTAATTCATTTTTCATTATCTGATTGTAATCTTCGTAATTCACCACTATAACTTTGCCATCTTTGTCAGCTCTGCACACAACAATTTTTTCGTCACGGACAAACATGCGTCGGAGACCGTTTAAAGCAAGCTGTTCGTTTTCGTTTAAGTTATTTTTTGAATAGAATATTTCTTTAACCATCGGTTTAAGTGATCGCAATTTTACTGATACAGATTCACAATACGCATTCACTTGTTGGCTAAGCAAATCTTTATCTGGACGGTTAAATTTTGGAATTTTGAGTTTTGGAGGCATCTCATTTTCAAAGGAGTTTTCTTCTCTCGGCAAACTATCTTCCGATTCAACTCTGCGTACATGCATCGCTAAATTGAGGCGCTCATTGAATTCTACTTCCTTCGTCCAGTTGGGAGTTGATGCAAAGTTTAACCCATACATTAGCACCTTTTTGTGATGTTCATTCAAGCTATAGTCTGATTTGTTCAAGATGGTATCCTCTGCCTTCTAACGACAGCTTTCCGCTGCTTTCAGTGTCTTGCGTTTGCGGTATCGTTTGTGGTCAAACTTGTTTTTGCGTTTTTTTCTGAAGGTTAAATGCAAACTTATAATCTTATCAAATTGCTTGTCTAAAGTCCAATTAAATTTGCTGATATAATCCGTTCTATACCTAGTTTACATACTTTCAACTGCTTTCATTTGGTTTTTCTGGGTTTTAGTAAGCGTGTTCTTGAGATTTCGGTTTTTTGTCACAAATCTATCGATCTCATTGATAGACTGGGCAATACGACATGATTGTTGAATAAGCAGTAGGTCGTAATCAATGCCAGATTTTTGGTTAGATCGCAGTAAAACTTTCTGCTTTTCACATCTTTCCGAAAATATCCGCTTTTGTTGGAGTTTTACGACCTTGCAGTAGATGTTAAACTTGCCAACCAAGGTAAGAGTTTGGTAATGTGTTCTTTCCCAATTACACCTAGTTTTGAAAAAAAATGAATTTAAGTTTTCTACATTTTAAGGTTTGGAGATACGCGTATGTTTACTTTTTTGCTTGCTTAGCAACGCATTTTATAATTGAAAAAATATTTTTTTTGTTGGGATTTATTATTTTAAACTACTCTTTTGTAAAGCTTTTTTCTGATGTTGTGGTGGCATAGACGTAGCCAGGGGGGGGACCCAGGGGGCCCGAGCCCCCCCCCAATCAAAATACCACGAACGACAAACAATTATGACAATACAGCCTAGCGATGTTTAGTTGCAGTTTTTTTTCAGTAATTACGCACATAACTGTAATTAACAATAATATTAATGACAACAAGTGAGTCTTGGGACCCCCAACTAACAACCAGGGGGCCCTTACTAACAACTAGGGGGCCCCAGGGCCCCTAACTAACAACCAAGGGACCCTTAACCAACAACCAGGGGGCCCCTTAACTGACAACCAGGGGCCCCAGACTCCTAACCGACAACCAGGTGGGCCCAGGGCCCCTAACCAACAACCAGGGGAGCCCGGAGTGCCTAACTGACAACCAGGGGCCCCGGGGCCCCTAATTAACAACCAGGGGGCCCCTAACCAACAACCAGGCGGCCCTGGAGTCCCTAACTGACGACCAGGGGGCCCCTAACTCACAACCAGGGAGTCCAGGGCTCCTAACTAACAACCAGGGGGCCCCTAATCAACAACCAGGGGGCCAGGAGCTCCCTAACCGACAATGAGGAGCCCTGGAGCCCTCCTAATTGACGACTAGGGGGCCCCAGGGCCCCTAACCAACAACCAGGGAGTCCTGGAGTCCCTAACTGACGACCAGGGGACCCCGGGGCCCCTAACTCACGACCACGGAGCCCCAGGGCCCCTAATTAACTACCAGGGGGCCGGGGATCCTAACCGACCAGCAAGGGGCTACGGGGCCTCTAATTGGCAACCAGGGAGCCCAAGGGCCCCTGACTGACGACCAAGGTTCCCGGGCCAGGGGCCCCTTAATGCAAATTTTTAACAATTTATATGCAAAACCTGTGAGAAATCTAAGAGTTTTGACCTAAAAGTTGCCACCCCAGGCCCTCGTTTAACGTTATTATGAACTTAATTATTTACTGCTAAAGTATTGCAGAAGGCAATGTTCGTTACTTCCCCTATAGACCAAATCACTTACAATTAAAATTTTACACCATAATGCAAGATTCTAAGCGTGTTTTGGGATTTAATTGCAAAAAGAGGATTGAGCAACTAAATTTTTTTGATTGGCTTTGAAATGTTAAAAATCTAGTTCTTTGAAATGGCTCTGAACTCGTGCAAAATGTGATCCAATGGGATTGAAATAGTTTTTTTTCCAAAAACTTACAAAAATCGCCCAGCGGCTAGGGGCTTTGCCCCCAGACCCCCATAGCCACCGGCGGCTGGGGGCTCTACCCCCAGACCCCCGTCTCTGATACGTTTGAGTACACTAGCTTACTCAAGACGTCTTCCAAGTTAGACTTTTTCACTTTTCAACAATTAGTTTTTGCCCTCTCCGTTTACCAAAATCCTGGCAAAGTGCCATCAGGCTACGGCTTCAGATCTTCCATTTTACGATATCTTTGCCCCACAAAAAGTTACTTTTTCGAAAATTTCTGATGACGTCATTGCATGTAATTTGTGGTTTGGGCCCCCCCAATCAAAAATCCTGGCTACGCCTATGTGTGGTGGTGTAGATAAAACAAGGTTTTGAATATATTTGCTGTGTGAAAGAGGTTTTGCTATATACGATATTATATTTTCTTTAATTTAGCTGTTATTGGAGTCCATTTTATGTTCTTATCAATTTGATTGATGTTATAGTCTATTTATAGGTTTTATGATGATTTTGGTTTTAAAGTATACGCTGATTGTTTTTAGATCTAACTGATGATGCCCCGCTGGGGTGAAATTGATTTTAATAAATAAAATAGTAGTATGTAATTTACGACTGATTTCGTATATGCCCGATAAGCTTGTGGCTTTATTATTTTACTGATCCCTAAATGCGAAGTCGTCGGAATTTTTTCTTTCTTCTCCTGTGTGTGATTTTCATCCAAAACATGGCCTCAAACAGTATTGGAAAGCATTGCCTATTCCAAGAAGAAATTCCCAGTGTATGGTGCAAATCGAATTGCAGAAATTGAAAGAAATACCCACATTGAGAACTGGCGACATGTGCCCACTAAGTTAAGTCCGGCAGATGAAGTGTCTCGGGGTGTTCAAGCGAACAAGTTTGTTTAGAATTCCAAGTGGCTCTCTGGTCCAGATTTTTTACAATTACTGACCAAAGAATGGCCAAACCAACAAGCTCTCCCTGAGGAGGAGTCTACAATTGTTTCTAATGTGACAACCACGAAGATTGCTTTGGCATCAGAGCTCGGTCTTAATCGTTAGATTTGTTGTTACTCCAGCTTTGAGCGCTTGAAAAGAGGTGTGGCATGGATAATGAAGTTTGGTCGTTTTTTATTGCGCAAAGTTCGGCGCTCTATTGCACCTGAATCTCGTCATTTGACTGTTGAAGACTTAGATCAGGGGTCGGCAACCTGCGGCCCGCGGGCCAAATCCGGCCCGCCGAATCATTTTATCCGGCCCGCGGCCTCTTTTCGAAATTGTGTATTTATCCGGCCCGCGACCTCTTTACGTAATTATGACAATTAGTGTAGCAAACAGACATTTGGCGATCACTATTTACTTGAGCTGAAAGTGAAACCAAGCGTCTAAACAATTGCTTGACGCAATAGATTTGACTGGAAGCATTTCCGTGTTTTATTCTGTAGAAGACCGGCGAAAGAAGAAAAAAGAATATTAATCACACATCAAGCACTTCGCAATTCGCACCTTGACCAATGAAAACGGAGAGAGCGAGCGTTTTTGCAGGAATTGCAGTTACATGCTTTCAAATGTATATTGTTCACCAATGAGCAGTTTGCTTTAATAATAACTGAATTTCTGTTTTGCTTTTAGTTAATAGCTAGAAAACATAGCTTTTGTAATTTATTTTAGCAATCTTAAAATGTTATTACAACGTAGAAAAGTTGATGAGAAATTCAGAGCTTTTTAAGTAGAGTGGGAAAACAATTTCGTTTTTGTAAATCCCCGTGGAAGACGAACTTGTTTGATTTTTACCGAATCTATTGCACTCAATAAAGAGTGCATTTTAATTTCTTCACGAGTTTGTTTTTATGTTTTTGGCGTCCGTGATCTTAATAAAGTTGCAGATCAACATCTTATTAAAGTTATGACAGTAACAGTAAATGAATGCTCTTGCGCATTTTCATTTCTTCACGAGCAGTTAAGTTTTTGACTTCTTACCTTAGCTAAACTTTCAATAACAAGCACAACATCAACAGTCTCGTTTGACTTGACGTGACAACATAAACACTTTTGTGTATTTTTTGGTCCAGATTCAGTGGAAACCTTGTTTATGGCCCGCGGCCAATTATTGAGCTTGATTTTGACCCGGCAGCACCAAAAGGTTGCCGACCCCTGTTCTAGGACATTTGGGAAAGGTTATCGAAGTATACACTGACAGCAAAAGGCTAGTTAGATCTGTGCGCTTACGCGTAAAGGACAATGAACTAGTACGGCCAGTAGCTAAATTGAAGCTGTTTTAGCCTGATGAAAGAAGTTTCGAAGACAAAACCGAATAATAACATAACCTATGGTCTCACATGCGACGCGACACCGAACATAACACATACTTTTTGTGTTCACCTTTGATTCGTGAACTAATTAATGTACACGCGACGCGACACTAACCACTCCACAACATGTCGCACGGCACCGAACATATCAACTTGTGTTGTGAATTTCTGAGTTAAAAATGACCTGAAGTTGTAAATATGCCATTCTTGACGTAATGCCGTGTTTGGGGGGAGTGTTGTATATTTTCAACACCTCCTTGCCTTTGTTTTTCACGTTATAGCTAACTTGTTACCAGAGGTGGAGTCCACGAGGACGTCCTTGGCCTTGAGGACGTCCTCGACGACACATTTTGAAGTCCTTGGCCTTGGCCTCAAAGCCTCAAGTTCTTGGCCTTGGCCTTGAAGCCTCAAGTCCTCGAAAATTGGCCTGTCCTCGGCTCGAGGACAGCATTAATTTTTAAACAGTTGAAATTTCGTTGGAAAACGCCAGAAATCTCGCGGAAAATTTGCGAACATCTTTTTTGTTTTCCTCAATTGGAGCATAGGCGTAGGCAAGGAGAGGGAGGCAGCCCCCCTAATTGTAATTTCACCAATGACAAACATGTGACAAAAAAGCCGATTGTTTCTTCAGTTTTTTTCTGGCATTTTTCGCTGACAACAGTATAAGTAGTTTACACATTTGAAGACCAGGGGCCCCGGGTCCCCCTCAATTCAATTTTTGCCAGCCAATTTAAACGTATAACCCGGAGGAAATGGAGAGTTATTGTCCCAAAAGTTGCTATCTCAGGCCCAAATCTAGCCTTTTTGTGAACGTAATGCATTAATCAGGGCTGGATTTACCATAATATGACGCAGTACCAGCTAGGGGCCCCGAGCTGAAATCGTAAGATTTTTTTTGGACTTCGCCTATACAGTATTTGGCAGAAAGATGTTGCGAAAATTTCCCAAGTGCCAGGGGCCCAGCGCGATGTAAATCCGGCCCGGCAATAACATGGTTAGTAGACGTAACCATCTACTGTATACCATTTTTCAAAAACAATTCAGTATTTCACCTCCAACCTCGCCGGTATTACGCACAAAATACTTAAAAAAAAAACAAAATTAGCCCAGGAAAATGCTGATTGAACGAATCATTGAACTTCAATTGTGGGTCCTGGACCCCCTGGCGAACGTATACTTCTATAACTGGTTATTTTCAAGACAAAACAAAAATCTTTAAGGAAAATCTTCGAGTGGATTATTACTTACTGCTAACATGAAACCAGAGACTATGCACCTTACTTCCCCCTACCTGGACCACATCACTTGCAATTAAAATTTAACTCCAAAATGCAAGATGTGAAACGTGTTTTGGACTTAAATTGCAAGTAAAGAAGGATTAAACAATTTGATTTTTTCAATTGGCTTTCAAATGTCAAAAATCTAGTGCTTTCAAATGGCTCTGAACACTTGCAAAATGTGATCCAATGGCATTAAAATAGCTTTTTTTTTCCAAAAAATTACAAAAAATTGCCCAACAGCTGGGGGCTTCGCCCCCAGACCCCCAAAGTCTCCGGCGGCTGGGGGCCCCCGCCCTCAAACTCCCGTCTGTGATACATTTGAGTTACACTAGCTTTTTCAACACGTTTCCAAAGTTGGATATTTGCATTTTTAACTATTAACTTAAGCTCTCTTCCTTTGCAAAATCCTGGTTACATGCAAACAGGCAACAACGATTTCAGATCTTCCATCTTACGATATCTTTGTCCCACAAAAACTTCTTTTTTGCAAAAGTTTTAATGACGTCATTTCATGTGATTTGTGGTTTAAGCCTCCCTCAACCAAAATTTTTGGGTACGCCAATGAATTGGAGATTGCCTGAAAAACTTTTTTGAAGACTTTTTTTTTAGGAGAACGCTTGCGCCTGTGTCCTTGGTCCTTGGCTTTGGCCTCGAGCATTGCTGTTTTTGGCCTCGAGAGGTTCTGTCCTCGGAAAGGCTGTCCTTGGCCTTGGTTTTTTTATGTCCTTGGCCTTGGCCTCGAGCCTTGTGTCCTTTAGTATGTGAATTGATTTTAAGTTCAATCTAGCAGTCTAGCCTACTGCAATGTTATTGATTAAGCGTAGCATCGAAGCCTAGAGTATATGTGCTTTTTGATACGCCTGAAGCGTAGTTTGGTGTAAAGGTAATTTGTTTACACGTTAAGTTTATAAGTAATTTGTAGTCGCTAAATGCTTAGACGTCCGTTTCATTCTAGATTTAACGGACGGAAGTGACAAATGAAGACTACAGCAAAAGTTTGAAGTGCCGTAGTTTGTTTTTACCGTTCAGTTAATTAAATTTTCCAATATCCTTATTTTGTTTTACTCAGCATAGAATACAAAAGCTTTTGTACTGTTGGAGTTAGTAAAACTGCTGTTCAATACTGGCAGCAAAAGTTGGTTGCTATGGATAATTCATTTCTGAACTTAGCAA
This sequence comes from Trididemnum nubilum, assembly GCA_963965965.1. Classification (NCBI taxonomy): domain Eukaryota; kingdom Metazoa; phylum Chordata; class Ascidiacea; order Aplousobranchia; family Didemnidae; genus Trididemnum; species Trididemnum nubilum. The sequence goes on along the minus strand of OZ014481.1, from coordinate 35,781,549 downwards.
TGAAATTACTTTGAGCTAATTACACCTTTTGTGCGCAACACCTTTAGACTAGCAAGCTACTATCACACGCCTTTCCAAAATCGCCTATCCTCTGCAATGATAAACTAGTCAAAGGCACCAAACTCCTGGGTCTGATGACGTCATGTCATTTTTTAAAAACGCGAAAGGAATTCTTATTAAATAGTGGCTATTCATTTTCTGGAAACTGAAAACATGCGTCTAAACCGGGTATTCAGCATTCGATTAGTAATATTTTTTATCACATTTTAAGGTCGTTGCTTGGTGGCCATTAGGTGGCCTTTAAAAGACACACATGCTTATTTATGACCCAGTTTTTGGCCGAAAATCGTCGGCAGCTTAAAATTGAAGAAAAAAAGTTCAACATGAAAGTCCATATAAGGCCTTGTTAAGTTGTAAAGTTCGAATTAAATTAGGTACTGTGCCAGCTACCCCTTTCAATGCCGTCGCGACATGAATGTCTCAGGGTGTTGCAATTTTGCATTGAAAGCATGCTGAGATGTGACAAATCGGTATTGCATCACCATGGGCGTCGGCAAGGGGGAAGGGGCAGGGAGGGGGCTTGGCTCCCGCTGGATTTTCGTGCACTCTCTCTTAAACCTCCCAAATTTCAAAACTTCTTTTATTTGTAGTAGTTATTAGTGGCTTTATTCCTATTAGCTCCCCCCTGAAAATTTTTCTGCCGACGCCCTTGTGCATCGCATGTTTGTGTTGCAATTTTTACACAAAACCACGTGTTGCCGTTGTAGTTGACTGGTTACACCAGTAGCGTAGCCAGGGTGGGCGGGGGGGGGGGGGGGGGGGGTACTATAGCCTCTTCCATTGGCATGTCGACCAAAATGCAGAATGAAAAAAAACACGTTTTTAGCACTTTTGAGACTGTTGTATGCACTGGAATGAACTAAATACTGATTTAAAACATCTTTTTAAACATATATTTAGAGGGAAGCTAATTTGTCAAAAATACAATTCACAAATAAATGAAAATTTTGAAAAATGGCCAAAAATAAGCAATCAAATTTGATCGCTAGAGTGAAAATGCTAAATATAGGTGTCATCCACAAATATACTATATAAACTTAGAAACAGGGAGGGGGCTATCCAGTATTACTTAATTACCAACCATTCCTCTCAAATTTTTTTTCATTAGTTCCCCCCCCATCTATTTTTCTGAATAAACTGTAGACGCAATTCAGTGGATTACTCCATGTATGTTTTCTTGAACAACACAAGTTTATAATTTACCAGCATCTAAATAGGAGAACTAAAATTTTACCACTAGCTACCTCCCAAATAGTCCATTATTTTATGCAACCAGTTTAATCATGCTTGCCCTGCCAATTTTTATGCCACGTTTTAAAAACATTAATTTTTTTATCAAAATATTCCTAAAATTAAGTTATTTTTGCAAAAAAATGCAAAATTTTTCAGCGCTGGGAGCTCCGCCCCCAGACCCCCGTGCCTTCGACGGCTTGAGGCTTTGCCCCCATACCCCCGGCTTGAGGCTTTGCCCCCAGACCCCCAAACACAGCCCCACATTGCGAATTCCTGGCTACGTACCTGGGTTACACACCGCAAGAAAATGGTTGAAATGAGCAAAAGTGAAAGTTTGGAAAAAGTTTCCCCAAAGCATCAGAGGAAGAACAATAAATAGTTTACGTTTTTGCAGAGGGCAAATCGCAAAAACTTTTATTAGGCCATGTTAGAAAAAAATATTCATTCCATTGTAATAGGGATTCATGATAGCAGCTCCAGTTTTGGGACATTCTTGTCCCATTGATGCTGAACTATGACACAATACTATCTCGATTGTATATCGGCTATTGTTATTGTGTTTAACAGTTTTTACCAGAGGTGGAGTCGAAAATACAATGTTCGAGGCCAAGGACTCGAAAAAAGTCCGAAGTCAAGACCATGGACCGATTTTTTGAGGACAGTCCCTCTCGAGGCCAAGGACAGAAATGGTCGAGGCCAAGGATCAAGGACAAAATTTTTCTAAATTATGGTGGGAAAATTTTCGATTACTTTTAGGCGTGAAAGTCTTTAAAGATGTAGCATTTCGTTAAGTTTTTGATACTAATTTGAAAACAGTAGTTTATAAATAGGGAACATTCAAAAGTAGCGGAATTTTTTGTCGCAATTTCCGAGCGGTTACTACCGGTCATTTGTAAGTTTCGGAACATGTAATACCGTTTGTCGCTATTTTTTAAATACCGAACATTCGATAAGAGGTCTCATCAAAGCAGCAAACTCTTTCAAACAAAAAAACGAGCAAAAACATAATTATTTGTTTTCTAGACAGTATAGCCAGTAGCGTAGCCGGGGGGGGCTCGAGCCCCCCATTGACTTGTGAAGTATGCAAAATCGCACGTTTTTGGTGCTTTTGAGGCCCATTTTTTGTGAAAATTTGAAAATAGCCCCCCCCATAGGAAAACAGCCCCCCTCAAACGTTTGAATTTCCGAATTTGCCGAAAAACCAGTCTCAATTTCGGTGAAGATCTTATTTTTTTGGAAACCACCTGATTTTGGGCGGAAAAAACGTTTGAATTTCCGATTCCGGCCGAAAAACCAGTCTCAATTTCGGTGAAAACCTTTTTTTTTTTTTTTTTTTTTTGGAGACCACCTGATTTTGGGCGGAAAAAACGTTTGAATTTCTGAGCTTTCCGCGAAATTTCGTCTCAATTTTCGGGCAAACCGTGTGAAACTGATTCAAGAACAATGAAAATTCGGGTCAAGGTCGTTTGCACTTTTCTCACTCTTTCAAAAAAGCCCCCCCCCCCCCCCCCTTTTTTCAAATCCTGGCTACGCGCCTAAGTATAGCCTAATGCATAGTGCAGTAAACGGCGCAAAAACATGAGACATCAAAAGTTATCTAACATTTTTTACAACATAATCGATTTTTATTCGTGATAAACTGCTGCCATCGATTCGTTATTTTCATTTTCATTTTGCACTTCTAAATTCGCTGTCAATTGCTCCAATTCTGAAATACTGGCTGTGAGCTTTCTTTTTCAATTCATTCTGAAAAGAAGCGCCACACTCACCAAAATAACTACTGCGATGGATGCTTTAATAGATTTTGATTTGTTGAAAATTGAAAGACACGTTGTAGTGGTGTTTAAACTTCCATTTTCAAGACACTTTACAGGTATTGGATCTTGATCGGTGTTGTTAGGTTGTTTCACAAAAACAGAGCCACAAACAATTTTAGATTCAGCTGGGGTGTTTTGACAATATTCATCTTCTACATTGCAAAGTGGAGCAGAAACGTTTTTGCTAACTAGGTTTGAACTGGGTAAATCGGATTCGGCAGTTTGATTTTCAACTCTAAATTCGATACTTTTATTAACATCCCAATTTGTGATACTTAAAGTGATAGTATTACGTTTTTCGGATGTTGATGGGGAAAAAAACTTTGGAAAAGCACTGACATCGAAATCATTTGGTGAAAAAAGTTTATTTTCAACTTGATTGAAATATATTTTTCCAGTTTCAATGAATGAGATTAGAACTATTTGAGTTTTCACATGTCCACGAACTGCATACCAATCCAATTGGAATGGTCCAGTGAACACAACTTCAACAGCGATCAAAGCAGTTGTACACTCATCTCTAAGTTCAACTGACTGAAAACTAAAGTTTTGACCAGTTACAAGCTTAAAGAAGCAGATGCTCACAATCACTTTAGGGAATCCAGTGAATGTAAACATATTGCAAATGATATCATTCATATGTCTGCCAGACCGCTAATTTTGCATGAAACGTTTACAACGAGTATAGAAACGTCTTAAACAAATACATCGATGGTAAATCAAAATCTAACCAATTTGTCTTAATTTCTCAGCAAAACATTCACAAATCAAAATCTAACAAAATGTCTTAATTTCACAGCAAAACAGTTCGTCTAGAATATAGAATCGTTATTCATATAAGCAGCTAAAGAAGTATAATATGCGTCTTGTAATGTGTAGAAATAAAACTGAAATTTATTTATTTGTTATCTGTTATAGATAAACAGCATAAAGTAATGCAAAATGAAAATAAATTAAACACATTCAGCATAAATCTATGCAAAATAAAAATTATAACAGGCACAAGGAGACTGCGAAGGCTCTGATTTCGTCTTCGTGTCTGCAGCCGCCTATTGTTTTTAAAGCTTCACTTTTTGTTCAGTGATATCTAATCTTTTTTTTGAGAACACACTAACAAACAAACAATAGCAGCAGAGAGGAGAAGGAAAGAAAGAGGGAGAAGGGGAGAAGCAGGAACCTCGTACTGTTAAAAAAAGATTAAAAAAAATATATATAAGCAAAAAACTGTAGTGGTTATATCCAGCAATAATAAAAATGTATAAGTTATATACGCATATAAGTTGATGTTTCTTGATCATATTTTTAAAAGAGTAAGTTTTTAAGTTTTGCTTTGAAAGATTGCAATGTTTTGCGTGTTTTTAAATCGACATCCAACGCGTTCCAAATTAGAGGACCTTGATTTTTTATAGATCTTTGAGCATTTGGCGTATTCGAAAGAGAAATAAAATAATTGCTGTGGTAGAATGCTCTAGTAAACTTTTCATATTCCTGACTCGCTTCAGTAAGGTAGTTACTAAATTAATCTGGCAGCATTTTGATTTTAAATTTAAATACAAATACCGCTTTTTGAAAAAGGACCATATCAACTAATTTAAGGATACCCAATTTTGCATAAAATTGTGTTGCTCGATCATACTATTTATCCCCTCCAACAATTTTGACAGCTTTATTTTGTAAAGTACTTAATTTTTCAAAATAAGGTTTAAAAGCTGAGCTTCAAGCAATTAAGTTATATTGCAGATGCGAGTGAAAAATAGCATAATATAAATTTAATAAAGCCTTAGTGTTTAAAAACGGTTTTACTTTTGCTAGAATTCCAACTGATTGCGATAGCCTTTTTATCAAGTTTTTGATATGGCAATTAAAAGAAAGAGATTCGTCTAAAGTAAAATCCAAATGTTTAGCATTTTTCACAATCATGATCGGTAAAACATCATCATTAACAGTTTTTGTGACTAAGAGGCCATAGCAACATTCAAAGAAAATGGTTTAACAGAAATAAACTCTGGACACAACACAGGTAGTCTACGGCAATAACTTACAAAATGATGGCATCAAACAGTGGTAACATCCTTGAAGGCTAATCAACATAATAGCGTATGATTTTAAATTTTCTTGAAGATAATGGCAATGCATTCCATACCATGGGTGGTGATTCATACGAAAACATGGAGTGGGATCTATCAAAGATTAAGCTTGTTACGGTTTGTGAAGAAGCCAATTATCATCATTAACAATCAAGCTATATGGTATCTAACCGAAACAGAACATTCGCGCGAGAGCCACGCAATTTTGAATTAAATGCGAAATTTAATTGGTAAAAAATGAAGGAAAAAAAATCCCCCACCCCATTAGCCTGCCAAAAAAAATGCAGCATAAGAAACGTACTACGTTTTTAGCACTTCTGAGACTGTCTTGTGCACTGGAACGAACTCAAAAACAATTTAAAGCATTTTATTAAGAACAATATTCTGAGAAAATTAATAATAAGCTATAGACAGTATACAGAGTCTTATAGGCACAAACAAACTTATGATTAACAGCCTAAGACATACTGTTTCGGAATCGATATTCGTCTTTTATTCCTCCTCAGTATAGCTAGGACTACAAATATGATTATGAGCGTAGAAAAGCAAAGAATCGCAAATTAACCAGATCATGACACAATTTTTTTTTTCCGAAAAATTATTAAGTAATCACAATGTTACAAGAGATAATTCTAATAGTTCAATTCAAAATAATTTCCAATAGCATGCCTTAGACAGCTGTTTTACCCAATTTTAGGGCTCATCAGTAGGCTAAGGCTAGCAAGGACAAATGGACAACTATCACCAGTGATAAAAAACTTTTCAAAACATGCACTTTACCAATGTATCAATCAATGAATAAATCTTTACCGATAAGGTTTATAATACACAAATCTTTACCCATCGTTCAGTCAATTTTAGCCAAAATAAGTAAATCGTAACTAAAAAATCTTTACCCAATTAAACTAAGTCAATAATTAAATCTTTACCGAATGAAACTATTGCTATAAAACAAATCTTTACCGACTAAAGTACAAATCTTACCTCACATCCCTCAAAAGAGCGATAGACTAGCTTACAAAGTAAGTAAATCTGAACTGAAAAATCTTTACTTATAGGCACAATCAAACCCATGATTAACAGCCTAAGACATACTGTTTCGGAATGGACATTCGTCTTTTATTCCTCGACAGTATAGCTAGAACTACAGATATGAACATGAGCGTAGAAAGGCAAAGAGAGCGGAGGGTATTGATGAAGGAGAGCAAAGGGTGTTGATCGCGTTTCATTTCTAAAGATTGTTAGCCTAGTTTAGCTCAAGTCTGAATTTTGGCACTAGTTTTGAGCTTTTCAGCCTACTGGAGACGTAGCCATTTAAGGCGAGCGATGAGAAGAGTAGAGAGTTAGCAAACCCATAGTTCTTCTGAGAGATGTAAGGTAAGATTTGTACTTTAGCCGGTAAAGATTTGATTTGTAGCAATAGTTTCTTTCGGTAAGGATTTAATTAATACAGTAGCTTTAGTTTAATTGGGTAAAGATTTTTCAGTTCAAATTTACTTACGTTGTAAAGGTGAATTTACACAGTATCCGTTTTTCGTCCGTTTTTGTCCGTTTTTTTACGTTTTTGTTTCTCTTTGACAAAGTATGCGCTTTTTCATCCGCATTTTTATGTGTCCATATCCGCACTAACCAGACAGTCACATACTGGACAAAAGTTTTCCGAAAAAATTTTTTTGTAAAGGGGTACTGCTCTATTTCGAAATATCGCTCTTATCGTTCATACACAAAATTTTTGAACAAAATTTTTATCTATACATAACAGTCTACTTAGTGCGAATATGGACTTATAAAAATGCGGATGAAAAAGCACATACTTTTTCAAGGAGAAGCAAAAACGTAAAAAAACGGACGAAAACGTACGAAAAACGGATACTGTGTAAATTCACCTTAAGCTAGTCTATCGCTCTTCTGAGGGATGTGAGGTAAGATTTGTACTTTAGTCGGTAAAGATTTGTTTTATAGCAATAGTTTCATTCGGTAAAGATTTAATTATTGACTTAGTTTAATTGGGTAAAGATTTTTTAGTTACGATTTACTTATTTTGGCTAAAATTGACTGAACGATGGGTAAAGATTTATGTATTATAAACCTTATCGGTAAAGATTTATTCATTGATTGATACATTGGTAAAGTGCATGTTTTGAAAAGTTTTTTATCACTGGTGATAGTTGTCCATTTGTCCTTGCTAGCCTTAGCCTACTGATGAGCCCTGAGATTGGGTGAAACAGCTGTCTAAGGCATGCTATTAGAAATTATTTTGAATTGAACTATTAGAATTATCTCTTGTAACATCAGTAGCGTAGCCAGGAGGGGGGGGGAGCTATAACCCTCCCATTGGCATGTCGACCTAAATGCAGAATGGGAAAAACACTACACTTTTGAGACTGTTTTATGCACTGGAGTGGACTAAATAGTGATTTAAAACATCTTTTGAAACATATGTGCAGGGGGGGCTAATTTGTCAAAAATAAAACCAACTAATAAATACAAACTTTGAAAAATGGTAAGAAATATGCAATCAAATTTGATCGCAAGTGTAAAAATGCTAAACTGCTAAACGTAGGTGTCATCAACAAATATACTACAAACTAAGGAATAGGCCTAGGGGGGGGGGGGGGGGGCTATTCCGTATTAGTTAATTACCAATTATTTCTCTCAAATATCTTTTCATTGTCCCCCCAATCAATTTTCTCTATAAACTGTACACGAAATAGATTTCTCCGAGTGAGTTTTATTAAACTATTCGATTTTATAATTTACCAGCATCTAAACAAGAGAACTAACATTGTACCATTAGCCACCTCCCAAATAGCCCATTTATGCCACCGGTTTAATCTTGTTTGTTTTGCCAATTTCTAAGCCACGTTTTAAAAGCATTATTTTTTAATCAAAATAGCCCTAAAATGAACTTCGTTTTGCAAAAAAATGCAAAATTTTCAAGCGCTGGGGGCTCCGCCCCCAGACCCCCCAAACAGCCCCTCATTGCGAATTTCTGGCTACGCGCCTGAGTAACATTGTGATTACTGAATAATTTTTCGGAAAAAAAAAATTGTGTCATGATCTGGTTAATTTACGATTCTTTGCCTTTCTACGCTCATGTTCATACCTGCAGTCCTAGCTATACTGACGAGGAATAAAAGACAAATGTCGATTCCGAAACAGTATGTCTTAGGTTGTTAATCATAGGTTTGATTGTGTCTATAAGACTCTGTATACTGTCTATCGCTTATTTAAAGCATATTTTAAAACGCTTATCTAGGGAGAAGGGGGCTAGTTTGTTGAAAATAATACTAATAAATCAGAAAAAAAACTTTAAAAAACGGCCAAAAATTGGGATTCAAATTTGATCGATCACTGAAAAATGCTTAACATAGGTTTCATCATTAAAGATATAAGCTCAGGAATTCAGTATTAGTGAAAATTACGAATCACTTCTCTCAAACTTCCTTCCAATACTACCCTTCTAATTATGTATTTCTTCATAAAATATTGACGAAATTAATTACTCCTTGATAGTTTTATAGAACCATCTGTATGGGATTTTATGATTCAACAGCTTGCAAACAAAATAACTGAAATTCAAGCAATAGCTGCCCCCCACACACCCCATTTATGCAACTAATATAATCATGTTTTTGCACTGCAGATTTCTATGCTACGTTTTAATAGCATTAATTTTTATCAAAATAGGCCTAAAATTAAGTTATTTTTGCAACAAAAACGCAAAATTTTCGAGCGCTGGGGGCTCCGACCCCCGTAACAGCCCCTCCTCCCCCCCCCCCCCCCCCCATTGCAGATTTCTGGCAACGCGCTTGATTTATGCAATACATATTCAGGTAATTATAAAACAAAGCGTTGCAATAATCAATATGAAACAAAATCAAACAATGAACTAGCTGAACTTTTGGAGTTGTGAAAAGTTTAGATGCAATTCTGCCTTAATTACGTAGATTAGCGTATAACATGGACTAACAACTCTGTTGATATGCTTTTCAAGATTCAGCCTGTCATCATACAATACGCCAAGACTTATGACAAACTCATTGGACATAGGCAAAGAACAGCTGTCATCAATTTGTATGCCATAATATTATTCTGGGTTCAGCTTTGCAGTTCGATAAAATTTCAATTATACTTCGGTCTTACTTTTATTCAGTTTTAGAAAATTACAGTCATCCAATGCTTTATAAGTCTTACAAAAATGCTCGAATCTTGCTTTTAATCATGTCAACAGAAGCATCTCTATAAAAAATATATGTATGATGTATATACTACTGCATATTATCAGCATATGAATGCACAGTTGCACATCGTATGATATACATATGAATTTCTCAATCCTTACGCTATAAATCCTATTCAATTGAAAATTTTAGCAAGTTTTACCAAAAATATAGGTACTTAAATCAAAAAATTACTTGATGCAATTGGATTTTATTATTGACAATTACTTTCTTCGACCATATAGCAAAACTAAATTTTTGCTTTGCATCCGCGTACCTCGGATAAGCATAATTTCGGAATAAAAAAACTTTTTTCTTTTGTTTTGATTAAGGTCTTGTGACATCATAAAAGCAGTTCTTATCCATAACCTACCAGTCAGTTAAACCATTGTTAAACCAGCATAATTAATTGGTTAGTGGGTCGAGCGGCCGGCAATGCGTTCGTCTCTGGAGCGGGAGGTTTAAGTGTGAAATCTCGGGCCGGTCAAATAGGACAAAGTGCTCCCAACGGCTCGCCAGCTCACAACTGTGAAAATTCTTCGAAAGGTGCTGTGTTGCCCGCTGGCACAATGACCTGGAGAGGGGCTCCGCAAACTCGTTACAGCTTCAGCGTAGTATATTACACAGCGAATACATAATGAAAAATTTGACTTGATTTAAAGACATGGATAAGCGATAGACATTTAACGCTTTTAAGTGGCTTAGAAGGTTAGTCAGTAGCGGCTTATGGGTTTTCTGGCATTTCTGTTTTTCCTTGGCTGACAGCGGGGCAGTTGGGAAATTAATTGGGCCCAGTGCTACCCCAGTAAATTGATAAGCTTTTATCTAGATTTTAAGTGGCACTAGGCCTCTGCCAGTAAAAATCTGCATTCTTGATGATGAACATAAAAATTATCATTTGACATTTCCTTACTTCTACATAGGGGTTTTCATGTATCACACTTTCTGCCTGCCAATTTCGGTGCTTTGATGTTAATCGAATTGCTGCGTTTTACCCATGAAAAACATCGAAAGGACTAAAGCTTTGGAGTTCTACACCGGACTCAGCTGGGGAAGCACTGTAAGCTCCCCCAGCTGAGACTAAACCCCTTAGCTGAATTTGAATCATACAAATGTCATCATTTCCTCACCTTCAAATGGAGGTCTACATTCTAGGTCAAACAGTAATGCGTTCGTCTCTTGAGAGAGAGGTCTAAGGTTCAAATCTCAGGCCGGTCAAATCGGACACAGTACTGCCAACGGCTCGCCACCGCAGCAACATTTCTTCGAGAGAAGCTACGTTGTCCGCAGGCGCAATAACGCGCAAACTCGATACACGCTTCGGCGTAATACAGCAAGTAGTGTATAATGAAAGATTTGATTTGATATCCATAATGTAGATAGTGATTAATCTCGACAACAAAGTGCCTCAATGACTTTTCCAAAACTTTGAACTTTTAAACCGATACGGCTAGATCGATCAAATTTTCGGAATGGGTAAACATTAAAAATAAACTAAAACTAACAAAAATTGGGGGCGCCACGATGGAGGTTCCCCCCAAACGGGCCCTCCGAAGTTCACCCTTTTTACCTATCAAGCTAGATCCACGAAATTTCTAAGGTAAGTAAATATGAAATAAAAGATAAAATTTGACAAAATTTGGGGGTACAAAAATAAGGGCCCCCCGAATGGAGCCGCCAAATTCAAACTTTTTAAACACTCACGCTAGACACATGATATTTTGGGGATTTTTTTTATTTGGTTTTGCCAAAATTTTTTTTATTTGCTTAGACAAAAAAACCAGACCCAGGATAAAATGGATCTTTGCCAAAATTTTGCCAAAAAAGATAAAATTTGGTAGTGCCAAAATAGGGGTTCCCCCTCAAACGGGGGCCGCTAATTTAAAATTTTTAAACCATCACAGCTAGATGGATCAAATTTTCGGAATGGGTAGATATTAAAAATGAAGTAAATCATGAAAAAATTGGAAATGCCAAAATGGAGGTTTCCCCCAAACGGGAACTCTAAAATTTTAACTTTTAGAAGTTTTAAGCTGGACATCTGAAATTTTTAAGGTAAGTAATTATAAAGCAAAAATAAAATATGACAAAATTTGGAGATATCAAAATGAGGTTGTCTCCCTCAAACTGGTACACCAAAATCCAAACTTTTCAAGCATTCAAGCTAGACACATAAAACTTTCAGAATAGGAAAATTCAATAGAAAGATGATATCAGAAAAAGTGAATAAAATATGACTAATTTTGGGTGCCACAATTAGGGAATTCTCCTCTAACGGTTCCTTCAAAGTTTCTAACCACTTAAGCAAGACGAATAAAATTTTCAAGATAGTTAAAAAAATAATATGAAAAAATTTGAGTAACTCATACCACAGGGGCCTTCAATTATGTTGACACCTCCTCCCATTATAACTACAAAAGCTAAACAAATTAATCTACTGAATAGGGTAAGAAGACCATGCCAAATAGGCTCTTTATAATTTTTAAATCTTTATGACGAAGTACTATGAGTACCGGTAGGCCAATATAAGAAAAAGATAAAACATGCCAAACTTGGCAACGCCATGTTGGACAATTAGCTCTTAAATGGACCTTCAAACTATAAGATAAATTCTTACAATGAATTGCTATCACAGAAAAGTAGAAGAGTCAAACTTATGGAATTACTCCAACATTTAAGACGTTGAAGTACCGGTACTTGAGCTTAATGACTTGGTTAGATTTAAGCTGGATGACCCAGTTTTTTGTTTGGTTTTCACTTGTCACGTGGAAAAATCTTCTATTCGCTGTTCAAAGTTTTTGAACAAATTTATTAAGCTTTCGTGCTGACTAATCGATGTAATGCAATGTACTGTACAGTAATCAATTAGTTGGCCGTTGGGTCGCACTGCTAAATGGCGTTCTTAGGATAGAAATACAGCAGCTGTAAAATGCGTGCATATTTCTGCCTTTTGGCCCTGGTTTGTGTTAAGTTTGGCTGATGTGATAATTTTTTTCTAAAAAATTGCTGGAATTTTAAAAATTACTTTATGTTATTTCATGATAAGGTGAAAAACTGTTAGGAACTCCTACTAGCCTTTTGATTCAAGCCACTTCATTATTTTGATAACTTTTCGAAACCTTTAAACTTTGAGAGCGAATAACCTCATAGCTGTTAAAATTAACCAATAAGAGCGTAATGTGCCAGAGAAGTAGATAACTTTTGGTAAATAGTTGTTCAAATTTAAACATCACCTAGGGTTTTGAAAAGCATAAAATTGAGTAAATTAATGCAAGTTTTTAATGTGAAGTCATCGTAAAGTCAGACCGTAAATTATGGATCCTGAACAAAATCCCAAACGGACAAAATCCCGAATGGACAAAATCCCGAATTGGACAAAATCCCGAATTGGACAAAATCCCGAATTGGACAAAATCCCGAATGGACAAAATCCCGAATTGGACAAAATCCCGAATCGGACAAAATCCCGAATGAACAAAATCCCGAATTGGACAAAATTCCGAATGGACAAAATCCCGAATGAACAAAATCCCGAATTGGGCAAAATCCAGAATGGACAAAATCCCGAATTGGACAAAATCCCGAATGGACAAAATCCCGAATTGGACAAAATCCCGAATTGGACAAAATCCCGAATTGGACAAACTCCCGAATCGGACAAAATCCCGAATGAACAAACTCCCGAATTGGACAAAATCCAGAATGGACAAAATCCCGAATTGGACAAAATCCCGAATGGACAAAATCCCGAATGGACAAAATCCCGAATTGGACAAAATCCCGAACTGGACAAAATCCCGAATTGGACAAAATCCCGAATGGACAAAATCCAGAATCTAATCAATTTCAAAGATAGAGAAAATCCGGATTAATAGTGTACTCACAGCTAGCTTATAAGCACTAATAAATATAAATAATTAATTTGCCGACAAAACTACATGTCTTTTATTGGGACTTCGCGCTCGCGCGTAGTTTCTATGTTTTTACTCGGCCATTTTGATAGGTGAGCTTTAAAATTTTTTAAATTTTATGATAAATCAAAAACGGCAAAATCTGGAAAGCTGAAATTTGGACACAACATTGCAAGTTTACAAAGCATTATGCATGCCAATTTTGGGGGTCGAAAATTACGTAATAATGATTTGGGAACCCTAAAACCGATAAAAAACGGCTATTTTTGAGCCGAAATTTTTTTATTTCGCTTTTAACAAAAAAACAGCTGAACGTGAAAAGTTGAAATTTGGACACAACATGGGTAGTGATAAACAGTGTATGCATACCAAGTTTGGGGGCTCCCAGTTACGTGACCGAAATTTCTGAGGCGGAAAACGGTCAAAAAGTGGTAGATTTTGAAGTGGAATATCTCGGTAAGTAGTGATATTCTTTGAAAAAAATTTGTGGTTTTTGAAAACACTAATCAGTACCTTTGTAATGGTTATGTTCATTTATTCCGTATTTGAAATAATTTTTCCTTATTTTTGTCCTTTTTCTTTTTTTTTTTCTTTGTTTTTCTTCTATCACTATCTCCTTTTAAACCACAAAACGCAGATGGATGATATTACGGAGTGGTATAGAGTTCGAAACAAACTGGTGTGTGTCTGAAAATGGGGGTGTCATGTTTGGGGATTCCCCCTAAAATGGGAGCTGGAAAATTTTGAACTTTTGAATTGTTCAACGCAGATAAACCAAATTACCACATTTGGTGGATGTTGGTGGTGACTAAAACATATTAAAAATTGGGGGGCTGCAATGGGGGAAAATGGTTGAAATGCGTCATACAAAATTCGGAAAATTTTTTCTACTCTACTTAAGTACATCAAATTTTCGGAATAGATTAATGAAATAAAAAGTAAATTGTTAGTAAAATTTTGGAAATCACAATTGAGGAATATTCCCTCAAAGGGTTTTTCAAAATCCAAACTTTGTAATGATCATTATTGATCAAGGCATGCCAACATCAGTTTCAGGATAGTTAAATACAGACAAAAGCATAACATGATAATTTTTGTGGAGGTTGCATTGTACCAATCTCCCCAAAATTTCCTTTTTCCAGTTTAAAACTTTAGGGTTTTTACAACATAGGAATGGAATTGTAAAATAAAAAAGTTTCTCAATTTTTTCTGGCTACTCCAGTACTCCGCTTGATTAGTAGCTCACTTTGTGAGGCGGGGTTGTGACCAAAATTGGCGCCAATTTCGATTGGCAGTAGCAACTGCCAATGAAAGTTGGGCGTTTTAACAACTGCCAATTTTGTTGGCAGTTGGCACTGCCAATGGAAATTGGCGTTTTAGCAACTGCCAATTTTGTTGGCAGTTGGCATTGGCAGTTGAGCATTGGCAGTTGGCAGTTGTGCATTGGCAGTTGGCAAATTGAGCATTGGCAGTTAGCGCTTGGCAAGTACCATCAAAAAGGTGGCGATTGTTAAAACCAATAATTGGATGGCTGTTCTATTGACAGGTGATCCTGCTAATTGGCAATATTTAACTTTGTAATGACATTTTATTTGCTTTTGAGAAAGTATTATGAATACTGTACATGAAAAGAAGATATTTTGTAGACCCCTAAACTTTTAAATGAATGTTTTAAGTAACCTAATTTAACATAAAAATTATTAGGTGAGATGTGTTTTAAAACTGCAGAAATTGTTGTTTTTATCACCTGCCACTTTTTTGGTGGTAAGTGAGGATTGTTGTCATCACAAATCATGCATTGATGCATACGGTATAAATAATGCCTATCATTTACCAAATTTGAAATGCGCCACATTTGGTATGGTACACCCAGTAAAATAGCCTATTAGTATTAGATGGTACTGTACCAGTAGGAAATAGAATGCTTTTGCAGGTGTAATCAGACTCATTCTGGAATAAACACGCTTTGGGGTGGAAAAACAAAAATATTCACATTAAACAATTACAGATTCTGAGATTGTATTAGTAGATGATCTGATGATGACCAAAAATAAAAGCTTAAGGCTATATGTCCAATTTAGACACCGTTAATAGTAAATACGAAGTGACTACGCGAATAGAACATTCGCGGTATTTTTTTTTTCCTCGCGAATGGAGACATTGCCTTTTTCATACATTTAGTTCAAATATGTCATTTTGTCGTGGAAAAGGTACAAGCAGTGTAGCAGAATGGTTAGAGCGCCTAACTGCATACCTACGAATTCGGGTTCGACTCCCGGCGGAGTTGCGAATGCGCCTGTTGGAAGAGTACGCGAAATGAACAGATATGGGATGAATGTAGGTCTATCTATCTTTTTTTACTTCTAAACCTTTCATTACAGTTAGGGTTAGGGCAGTGATGCCAGTCTGAGGGTATAGCAATTCCCTGTAGTAGCTATTCATAGCGCCTGCTCCATTCGTGAGGAAAAAAAAGTACCGCGAATCTTCCATTCGCCAAGCCTCTTCCTAGTAAATAAACACTTACCTAAAAATTAGCAGCTAATTAGAATCATTAAAATTTCATTCAATGATTGTCAACCTAAAACTATAGGTTTTCGTGTTTCGACCAGTAACTTACCATAGGTCGTCTTTACGGCCAGCATTTAGAAGCATAAGTTATTCATCTGCACAATTTATTATTGTAATATACATTGCGATTGAGCTATCGTGACGCGTTTCGACCTTGCTCAAGGGTCTCATCAGGCGAAAAGAATAACACTTATTTAAATATGCAATGATATAAAACTGCAATTAAAATTTGGGAACAAAAATTGGCAGCAATTTTAAAATTATTGAAATTCTAAACATGCACTCATATTAATCTGCAATTACCAAATTTGGAAATAAAAATTGCATCGATAAACACATCTTCTTTGTCTATGCAAATTTTATAATGACGTCAAACAACTTAAGACATGTTCATATAAAAATCACAGGGAGAGCACGAGCTAAATGCATGTGCGACACATTGCTTAGTGAATTACGGTACCGGTACTTTAAAAGGTTAGCCTATTGTGATTATATAGTTGGAGTTCTACCAAAGGTAAAGTCCTTTAAACACTAAAGGTGGATTTACACTGGATGTGAAGCAGAGGTTGGCAAATCTAAAATGTCGCCAACTTTTACATTTTGTGAGAGGTCGCCCATGACTAACGTCACTCTCAAAGGTTGCCAGCCTTTGCGATTGCTAATGTTTGCTTCATACATCAGGCCAGCTCTGATATAACCTGCTTTTTCATTGGATTCAATTTGCAGGAAGTGTTGTATGCTTTAGTTTTGAAGTGGTATTCTGTATTACTCATTAGAGCTATCATAGACTATGTTTTGTCATAGTGTACTCGAACATGAGGAAGGTTGAGTTTGTGTTATTGTAGGCCTAGTACTGGTAAGCTATCACGTCATAATCATGAAAGAAAGAGTTTATAGTACTAGTTGCCTTAATACCGAAACAAATTAAACGTGTTAATTGTTATGGTACCGGTACCAGGGTACCGGATTGAGCTTAAACAGTTGTTTGTCTTAGCTGGTTAGAGCTGTTTGTGAAGATTACCGTTAGGGATGTCCATTTCAGAATATTGAATCCTACGAAACTGGATCCTATTTTGAACCGGTTCTGTTTTTAGGATTCGGTTTAGGTGTGAAGAAAAACTGCCAGCGATAAATCTTTTCAGGTGTTACGCATCAGCATGTATGTATAATGCCAACGCACGCTGCACTACACTACTACATGTGGTCTAATCGCATGTCCTGATTACTATGCAGGCACACACTTGCGGTCTTGATTAATGGGCTTACATGTTGGAGCCTTGAATATTATGCACTACAATAAAGCTTTATTGAACTCCCTTTAAACTCTAGCATAGCAAGGAAAAAAATTGAGAGAGGCCATGAGTGTGGAATGTACTGTTTGTACATGTTTTGGAGTTTATTTTTTCCTCAGTTTGTAAGATTTAAGAGGGTCCTAACTCCTTTTAGACCCTGAAACGCCACTGCCTGTACATTAGGGTGGTCCTTAAATACATAGCAAAAATTAAACAATAAAAATTATCATGGGAACCGAAGTAAATGTGTTTCTTTTATGCTAAAAGCATCGTGTGTGAAAAATCTCCGAGATAGAAAAACATTTAGAGGTTGCACAAAGGCAATAAATTTTTTAATAAATACCCAATTTTGCAAAGATAAGGGATTCGCTGTTTGCAGAATGTAAGCTGTTCAAAAGCATCAATATTATGGGTGTAACCCAACTTATTGTATGTTGCCAAGTAACACATGTACTGTCTTTATTCTCAATTAGCAAAAACCTTGCTTATGGTGAAGTGCATGTGAAGTGTAGTGAAGCTTATGGTGAAGTGCTTTGAGGTGAAGTGCATGTGGAGCTGAAGCTGATCTTCATCACATTTTTTGATCAGTAAGACGAATTCCTACATAAGCACCACTGCCACACCATGTTTTGCAGTTGCGTGCTGGACTTGGATTCTTTGAACCAACTTTCTGTCTGCCATCAATGAGCCTGATAATTCACTCCAAAACTCAAACTCAATATTGATGGAAATTTTTGATCAATTTTTATTTTTTGGAAAAATCCAATTGTTTCTTAATGGTGCGCTAAATAAAGTTTTCATTTTCGTGAAGATCTGCAACCATTCGTCACTTCATGTCATAATGCACCTCTGGTTCGGAAAAACCTAAGCCACTAGTTTCTTAGACGTGTACCAACGCCGACCATGAAATCTTTTCATTACGGTTGCCCCGATTCTCTTGTCAATGCGATTTTGTCTCGTTTTTTGCAAGTCCAAGATTTTTTCTACATTTTGGCTAGTTTAGTGCAGATACAAAAAATGATTTTTTGGTCCATGCTCGCCTTAATCAGTTTACCATGCAGTTCTGGCGTATGGTGAACTGATTATGGCCAGCATAACTTAGAGGTGCCATAATCAGTTCTGGAGCCTCTACTCAATTTCTGACTTTGTTCAAGTTTTGCTTTAACGGAGATACAAGCACCAGATTCTTACTTTTAGTGTTTGAGACATTCATGTCAAAAAACATATTACCCTGTAGCAAAAACTTTCTCAGCCTATTCCCATTCTTTTAATGCTCAAGCAATGCCATTTGCTTCAGACTAACTGATCCCATTAGGAATTAGGAAATTGTGAGCAGATGTTTTATGTACTGTAGATGCCAGAGGTGATAATAGGCAGGTGATAGACTTTTGATAATAAATTTGAATAAGATTTAAATTGGTTCAAGTAATAAATCAAAGCTTAAAAAAATAATATGTTCAGAATATATAGGGCTAATTTGTATAAATTTTTTATTTCTTTAGATGATCTTTCAAATTCTTTGTTCAGTTTATTGTTTGCTTGGTACTCAATAGACGAGGGCCCCACGTTAGCGGTAGAGGAAGTTTAGTTAAAAATTAAAAATTTAAAAACCCCACTACAGGCTGTTTCCCCCAAATGGGTTTGTTTGTCAGGTGGAGTGGAAGCTAAACAAAAACAGGAAAAGAGCTCAATACCCCACCCACGTCTCCCCTCCTCGCACCGGAAGCCCTGTGACGGGCGTGAGCCTAAGCTATCCCACTAGGGTTCAGTGTGGTACCCACCAGCCAGGGGCCCCAACCAGGGTCGATGGAGCAGGGCCGCTGCTGGTATAAAACACTGTAAGCATTAACCGTGAAGGCTGAGCATCTTAAACCAAATACTGCCGATGCACTGATGCGTGTCTGTCAAATGTTGTGAAAACACTGTTAAATGTTAAACACTGTCCTAGATACAAAGCAGCATTTTACGTAACAGCGATCAATCGATTTGAGCTAAATGTGGTTTCATTAGGTTGAAGTTTTTTAGGTTTACTTGGCTTTTTGTCGGCATTTTGATACAATTTTGGTTCTTTGGTTGAGAGTGTTAACCGAATTTCCTTGTAGTATCGTAATTTTTTCTTCCAAACAAAAGTTACATCTGTTTGAACCGTTCTGATAATGATGTGCTCATCTCGTGATGTGTGATGTTGTATATACGGTAGCATATGAATAATCTCTAATTTTCGCTGTTCATGTGCAACCTGTAAATTTTAATTTTTCTCCAAGATATTTTGCGTGTACAGTTTTTTATCGAAAACGAACAAATTTAACTCGGTTCCCGTATAGTTTTCCAAATTTTTGAAATAAGGACCACCCTACTGTACATGCTTTGGTTTCTTCAGGCCAGCAACTAGAAGCAAGTGCTTAGGGGGGGGGTAAAATTATTTTAAGAGGGGGAGCAAATTAATATATATGCCAGTATATTTACACTACACACGTATTATTAACTGATTTTCTTTTGGAGGGCTAAGCCCCCCTCTTTGCGGGTCGGTTTTCTTTCCCTAAAATCAACTAGAAATGACGGTTAAATTTAAAACGAAAAATTCAGAGAAACTGATGAAGCATTGCAGAATGAGAATATCCCATTGTCATGTGGTTTATAGTGCTGGAATCCTTGTACTGGTTATAATACATTCATTAAAAATGAAACAAAATGTTGGACTGTTTTTGTTTTGCAGTAGTTGAGCAGTTACATGCTGAATTGATATCAAAACAGTACTGACAGCCATTTTATAGATTTAGGATTCGGTTAAGGATTTGGAATTCTGGATTTGGAAAAAAAAGATTCTGAATTATTCTAGAATACATAATTGTTCTGAAATGGACATCCCTAATTTCCATTGCCAATGTTATAAGTGAATCTGAAAGTTGAATTTGTCATCAATTATGTACATACTGGTAGTGAAGTTTTTGCAGTTAGTTTGAGAAAAAGTCAGCTTCTGAAATTATGTTCAGTTATTTATTTGCATATTGATAGTTTTGTGCAAAGTTTGAATTCAAACCCTAAATCAAAATTTTATTAATAAAGTGAGTATTATAATTAAATAAAAGAAAATACATAAAAATAATATTCGGCTTATTTAATTTCTGCAGTGGACTCCTACTGACAGCAACAAACTCCGCATCTCTAAGTCAGCTCAAAAAGGATACCAAAGCAATGATAATGACCTGTTCAAATTCTGTTGAAAGATCACGTATTGTTATGAGAAATTATAACAAATTTACAGCCTTAGCTGCCTAGATATAGTTGATGATATTCAAACTTAGCCTGGCATTGTATTTAGTTTTCCTAAAGGCTAACGAGGTAAAATACTGTAGGCCTACTAACTTGGCCAGCTTAAGTTCGATAGCCTAAGGCTATCCCGCATCTAACAATGCCAAAATTCTATTCTTGGCACTGATACTGGATACTATGTTAAATCATATACAGCAGATATAGGCCTACTGTTTATGTCATTTTCAAACAAACTTCAAGTGCAACTCTAAAAATCCAGTCAGTCATTTAGTATTAATATCCTTTTAGATTGAGTATCCTATTTAATAATTCAATATTCAAAATAATAAGCCTACAAGCAAGAGAAGTTGAGCAACTGCTCACAGAAGTTTTACCCTTTGCAAGTTGTTGATGATGTCACATTTTGGTTGCTTTGTGTCTAGTATAAGCATATCTTTAAGCTTCATAGGATTAAAATTTGAATTTAAAAGGTATTAAAAGCCACATGCTATTTTCCACTTGCATCTGTGCTATGGTTTAATTAGGCCTTGGAGCTCAAGTTAAAAAACTTACCATAGCAGTACTTAAAAAAACTATGTAGCCTATTTTACAAAATGAGGCTAGAAAAATTGTAGAAGAAGTTACCTACTATGATCAAACATCACAATTTTATGCGAAATTGTATACCCTTGAAGTTACAGTAGTTTGTATGGTCTTTTTTGACGGGAAAAAAATCACTATTTGCATGTAAAATGAAAATGCTGCCAGATCAATTTGATAACTACCTCATTGAAGCGAGTCGGTTGTACAAAAAGTATGCAAGAGCAGTGTTTCCTCTAAGCGCAAAAAAGTGTGAAACATTTTTTGGTATTTTTGCACACATTTTTCACAAGTGCAAAACAGAGTTTAATTCTGGTGTTTTTTATCTTCACAAGCATGAAGCAACGTTTAATTTCGGCGTGTGTTTTTTGTTAGAGCCCCACAAAATGCAGAGAGTATCAGATCTGCAGCGCTATGACATGTTTTTTTGAGATCGCTTGCCAAATCACAGAAAAAGTCGGTTTGCAGCACAACACAATGACCTTTTTTTCCTTTGTGGAGATCGGTATTTTGTAGCATCACAAAGCCTAAACTAAGGCATTTTTGCAAAAACTTTTGGACACTTTTGCACTTTTTCCGACACCTATGCAGTAGAGGAAAACTTAGAGGGAGCACAATACAAAAGTTTGATTTTTGCAAATAAGTTTTGATTTTAAGTATTATTATAATTTAACTTTCAAATGGTTTTAAAAAGGTGAGAAATGTTATCAAAATCATGTTAAAATAGTTACTTTGTTCTGCAAAATCACAAAATTGCTCAAGTTTCATTACTTCCACAAATTTGTAGACTTCTCTAAAACTACTGTATTTTTATCATATCATATATTGTTGTAAAATATTTTCTCTTGATCCAACACTGAACAAATCGCTGTTTTCTGAAACAAAAAACAGCTTAGTGGCACTGGTAACATTGACCTGTGACCAACAAATAGTGACTGCTCTCCAGAAAAATGCCATCGACACCTTCAAGTACAACTATACCTATACCAATGGGCCTACTTCAACGTTTAGTGACGGTAAGTTGCGTGAAAGAATGCCATCATGTTGTAACTATTTTGTAGTATGTTGTGTAGCCCAACTGCAATGTGTGGCAATGCACATTTCAGATTTCAGTACGTTCAATTTTTACTTTAAAAAATTTCAAAACGTTTTTAAATTTGTTTATAATTTTTTTTGTGATGCGACATGGAAAAAGCATTTCATTTAAATGCTATATCAAATATTGTGATAGAATTTACACTTAATCAAGTACTGGCATAGGCGTCGATTATGGGGGGCCGAAGGGCGGCGCCGTCTCGGGTCTAATGCTGAAGGGGGCAAAATATGTCTGACCCCCATGGTTTTCTGGCAAGTAATACCCATATGGCAACAAGAAATCCGAAATTCCGGACTGAGATAGATCCAAAATGCGGCAAAGACTTTTTTTGGTCTTCACCTGAATTTAGGGGCAAAATTCCAGACTGAAATAGAATTATTTAGTTTGACCAAACTTCTCAAAAACATTTCGCCCCTTCGAAATTTGCTTAATCCACAAAGAATCGACGCCTATGAGTACTGGAATAAATAGTAAAATGCTGTTTTGTATTCGTTAAAGAAGTTTGGTGTTGGAGTTTTATGAAGTGATTCTAACAGTGTAAAAGAGTAACGTGTGATTTTGAAACACTCAACGAGCTGTCTAAGATTAACTAATTGCACTTCATTGCAAAAGAAAAATCCTTATCACTATCCGTGAGCTTGTGAGATTTTCTTTTGCCTACCTTTTAAGCAACATATTAAAAATTGATGTTCATTAGGTTGAGGCTATTGTATCAGGTTGTTGCTGTAAGAGATGTTGCGAGAAGACTTAAGGTCAGCATTAGGCATTTGAAAATAATGTGTTTTGTAATGGTGTCTTACAGTTTGGATAAAGCCACATTTACATTATTGTTAGGTACCGCCAAACCCATCTTTTCTTGACCATACTTCGTTTAAAATGATTGATTCTATTAGAACTGTTGTACATCCATGTTATTCTCTGTAACAAAAGTACTAAATAAGTAGCCCCTACAATATCCAACAATAATTCATATGGATGATTTTGATTTCAAAATTTGACAGTAGATATTACTGTGTTTGAAATTTGTAACATTATTCTATTTGCAAAAGATGCTGTTCCGAGCAATGACAATTGTTCTTCAAAATCAACTGGCAGAAGTCATTACCATTGAAAATTTTGTCAGTGCACAATCGATCGCCGATATTTATACATAATAAACTTGAATCAATTTCATGGTAAGAATGTAAATTAAAAAAGAAGTTTTTATTGTAGTATTATTGCCTATTGCAGGGGTTATCAACTTTTGGTGTTATGGAGCCTTTGAAGAGGTTGTTGACCTTTGTTTATGGAGCCCCACAATAAATTTCTGAATAAAAACAGAAAAGTAAACGAATACCTTGCAGAACCCCTGGGTTTCTCTAGTGGAGCCCTGGGGCTCTGTTCGGAGCACTATGAGAATCTATGGTCTATCGAATGTTAGCAACTTTGTTTAATAATATGTTGAGAGAATTTTTCACACAATTTACAAAACAACTTAATAATCGAAAGCTACAGCGGTAATTTTCAATCTATTTATACTGTTAACCTTTTTTTTCTCCACCCAGTAAATCTATTGGCGTTTCTAAAATTCGGTTCTAACAGTATGGATGCATTGCTATAAAAAGCATACAAATTTACAGTACTGATTGCATGGCAGTTTTATTTAATTTTATTAAAAAAAGTAAAGCCCTAATTTTAAATTTATCCAAAGTAAATTTAAACTGCCAAAATTTTTTTAACGTTTCGGACTTGGCTATGTTCATCATCAAAAAAATTTGAAAAAGATTTTATTTCTATTTAAATAAGATTTTATTTTTACTGATGATGGCCATAGCCAAGTCCGAAACGTTTAAAAAATTTTCTATTTTGAATAAGGCTTCACTGTTTTGAATCGTAAAAATTTAGATTACATGTGTGTGATTTTCACAGCACCTACAAATAGAGCTCAATGCCAAAGCGAAGCTAGTTGAAACTATTAAACATGAGCTAGATTGTGCGACCAATGATTTTGAGACTTGCGCTGTTGTTATTTAAACACAAGGTTTTAGTACGCGTGATAGTGTACGTACGTATTTTATAATATTTAAAGTAAATTTGTAGTAATGTTCTTATTTGTTTTATTTAGTACATCCATCTACCATCGAAACACATTGCAATGGTAGATCCGTTTAGATCTAAATTGGAGAATTCTGCAAGTGCGTCTGTCGCTTTCGGGTATACTCTAATATATATGTTGAGGCCCAAGTTTTTGAAAGGATTTATTTATTTTCTAGGTCGGACGTTGCTTCAAAAGTAGTAGCATGGTTTAAACCATATACTCTCAAGGCCTAAGAATTGGATAAAGTTATTATTATGAAACTTCTGGTTTATTGTTTAAATCATAGGAGAAAGAAAACAGAAAAATTTCGGTTGATTGTTGTAGAGTACGATTTTTAAAGCATCAGACAGATAAAGCACACTGTATCTTATTTCTACTCGTTTTACGAGAAAATTTATTTTTTCTGGCTGATGTTATTCAATTTGTCAATTTTCAGTAATTTTCTGCAATTAAGGTCTATTGACGAGGAGCTGAAGGGAGTAAATTGGCAGCCGGTGATAATATCGCACCCACAGCAGCAAGACGGCTGAAACTGCGGAATATATATGTTGGAGGTAACTAAGATGTAGCGTGATCACTGGTCATGATGCAAAGCGCCCCCCAAAAATTAATTACTTTGATTGGCCTGGTAACAACAACAGATTTAAATGTTTTTTCAAAGTTGGATTGTCTTTGAAAATCAAAACTGTTTTAGTCTTTCACTCATCCAGATATTTTCCGATGTTGTTTAGACCTATTTTAATATATTATGTAGTTATGCAAACTGTACATGAAACGGCGATGAAAATCGTCCAACTATGGTTAAGACTTTGACTGAAAATGGCAGGTCTTTAGCCGTTTATGGTTGCAGACCAATCAAGTCCGTGTAGCAGTAGATCAATGCTCTCATACCTGTATTGAGAGGATAATGGATGTATGCATATCCAAAAAGGTTTGTGTTTTATAGATTGCGAGAAATTTGCTAAGCGAGTTGTCAAAATTTCCAATGCAAATCTGCTTTGGAAACTTTCAACCATATTTGCAATAGAATAGGACGCATTGTAAAAATGAGAAAACGAAATTAAATTAGTGGTATAATGTAATAGGGCGTTTAAACAGAGTAATTTCGGATCCACTACAAATGCGCCAAATCGCATTTCGAGCCTGCATTAGCGCTTTTCGTACTTAAAACTATAGGCCTTAAGCGCTAATCGTGCGGAGAACAATATATCATTAAAAGTAATGAATCAAGCTTACGAAGACTAAAAAAGAAAGTAAAAGGCGAATAATTGTTTGATTTTTACGATTTGGACTGTTTTCTGTTGTTGATTTGGTAAAGAATTGCGAAACCATAATTTAAAAAAGTTTTGAAAGAGGGGCGGTAGAATATATGAACAACTATATAGAACATCAAAACAACTATAAAGTACGTTACGAAAAATAAACTTATGGTGTAGTTTGCGATTCAAATCTGTGTGTTGCGTAGGGAATTCAGAAAATAATTGTGGTAATGCAAATACATTTAACTGCTTTCGATAGTAAGCAAATAAGCATTAACTAAGCTAAAAATGCGAATTGCAAAATCGAAACTAATCTACGGATAGTATCACATATTTTAAATCTTTGCCAAAGCTATATGCTTCGAAAAATGTAGAACAAACCAGCGGTAAACTTGGCTTAATCCGGTAATATCGAAAAGTAATTTTTGGGCAAAGGAATGTTTTGCCGTCATTTCGTTGTTTCGAAAGTTTGCTTAAACACTACATAAGTTTTTTGGCATTTGTTGTTAATACTCTATATCCCATCAGTTAAACATCTAAACTTGCGCTGTGGCATTGAGCTGTTGGAAACGTTACATTTGAATTTAGAGTTAAACTTAGAAAATGTTTTGCACGCAGAAAACATGGAGAACGACTGCTGGATGTGTCTCGACGGAAGATCGGGAAGGAAAGAATGGGTATGTTTCCCTGACTTCCTAAGGAAGTAATGAAGTACTGCAAAAAGTTTGTCCCTGGACTTCTCTGTGATAAGTCGATGGTGTAGTTTGCGATGTACTGGGCCCGTGAACATGCCGACGTTTCTGGCAATGAACTGGCACTTTTTGATTCTGGCCTTAGTTTACTTCTCGCCGGTGGGATTTCTTCACATTGGCGAAATTGATCATTTTTTTTTATAACATCTAGAAATGCAATACTTGCATGTCTATGCAAAATGAGATGGTTTTCTGTGTCTTTGGAGGAAACTGGCATTATATTGCTCCGAACCATATGAACCTTCCAGACTTTACGGCCGCAACCTATTTTGTCTATACACTACAGGTTAACTCTTCATGTAGTACCCCTGACCCTGTGATTCAGTTCCTGAACGGGAATATTGGCAAATGTTCTCCACGATTCCATCGCGCAGTAACAGCAGTAAATGATACGTATGTGGCGAATTTACTTCACCATCGAATTTGCTGGAAAAAAAGATCATGCACGTAAATCAACAGTGCTTTTGAATCAACAATTCCTTGGATCGTGCATTAGTCCAAATGTCACATCAAAAATCTACGAAAAAGAACGTATTCTAGCATCAGATCCCTAATGATTTGATACTGGTCCTTGTAAATAACGTGTAATTGTGTGTTCACTGTTTAATAACTGCTTTGTGAGAAATCTGTTTTGGAATTGCTTTGCATTACCGTTTGAAAGTCGACTTTTCACTTACCACCGTTAATGTTTTTTTATTGTTATAGTTTATTAGGTTGAATGCTATGCATGCGTGCGTTGGTATCATGCAGTGATGTCGGGTCTACGACAACTGACCGCAACAAACTGACCGCGAACAACGCCGATTGGCTGAGACGGACGATCCTAAAAACAATGTACTATCCCCAGAGTCATCTTGCCCAAATCCTCTATTTTGTGGCGAAATCACTGCGACGAAACGGTTGGTTCGCGGACAGTTTGTTCGCGGTCAGTTGACTTGGCTCGGTTGGTGTCAGTGTTGTGAAGGTCAAAAAGGTGATATGGATGTGTCCTTTGCATCAACAACGAGATGGTTAGTATAGATATTACTTAAACGAGGACTGAAGGCAAAATCAATGGAAGTGCTTCTTTTTTCGTGACCCAGCCGTTCCGGAGTTATTCTACTTCAAACACGATGTAGAGGCCTTTAATGCTACAATTTATATTGGCAACTCTGACGTTGATAGCATTAGCGATGCCATCCCAGTTCTAACGTAACGCAATGCCGCAATTAGGCTACTGCATTGAGTTGTTTCGCTGCACACTAATCAGTTTGATCTTACGGGCACAACAGATCCGAGCTGGTACAAAGTAAAGGCTGTTTGGCGGACATGACTAAAAGGCAGAAAAGTAGGAAAAGGCGGTTGCAACCCTGACCGCCTTTTTCTACTTTTTCGCCTTTTGGTATTGTCCTTGTTTGGCAGCCTAGCGATCTTAGTAAAAATCAAGGTATTAGATACATTTCAGTCTAAATCATAGCCTAGCGTAGTAATAAGGCTTTTATTACTAGGCTATGAAGTCAGACTGAGAATAAGACTACCAGTACCCGAGTTTGTTGTATTTGGTCACAGTATTTTGTGACCCTAGATTCCTAGAATGAATTTTTCCAACTAAGTTGCCAACAATGGCCTACTAGCCTTAATTGTACTTGTTCTTAAACGTTTGTTACCTAGGCTACTGTATTTTCTCTTTTTTCCAGCTCGAATCTGTTTTACTGACAAAATCAAGCTGATTAGAGAGCAGCGAAGCGGCTCAATGCAGTAGCTGAATGCGGCGTTGCTTTAGGTTAGAACTGGGATGGCGTCGCCAATGCTATCAAGGCCAGGGTTGCCAATAAAATTAAAATCAGAGTGGCCCCTACCGGCCCGACGTCGTGGTTGAAGTAGAATATCTCTGGAACGCTTGGTCAAGAAGGATGGAATCGACGCCAATCTAGTCTTATGCGATTTGCCTAACTTAAGATATACCCATTGATTTTGCCTTCAGACCTCGTTTAATTTTAATTCGCAAGGTTTAAAGTGTTATGTATGTTTATATTTCATTCAGCGATGTAGCCTTAATTCAGGGGCGTCCAACTTTTTTCAGTCGCGGGCCAAATTTGCTGTTCCAAAAGTTTCGTGGGCCAAAATTTAGTCTTACTTTATCTTCTTCTTCGCAAACTAAAGTCTTCCGATGGATTTCGTGGTGATTTCCGAAAAAAAAAAGGTCTTCACTCAGATTTGATCGTTTTTCCTGCCAAAAACTAGGTGAAGACCAAAAAAAAAAGGTCTTCACTCAGGTTTTGATCGGTTTTTTCTACCAAAAAGCAAGTGAACACACACACAAAAAAAAGGTCATTCTGATGGATTTTGTGAGATTCTTCTAAAAGCAAGTACTACAGAAATTCAAGGACTCGTATCTACAACTCACAACGTCAGCGCGGAAGTATCAATCAAGCAATCGATGCAGAAACCTTTGGCGCGAGCCACTTTAAAACCTTTATCGGGCCACTTGTGGCCCGCGGGCCGCGTGTTGGACGCCCCTGCCTTAATTGATGAGTTCCGATCAAGTGTATATCAAAAATTAGCTTTTTTGCTTGCTGTGACTACTCTGCCTACATAGTTTCTATAAAGTTATTCGGTGAACATTTGTTTAGAATGAAAGGTGTTTAGTGGTGTCAGAAAGCTAGAAAAGTTGCGGAGAATTATTGTGCAATTTGACGTAATTAGGCTACGGCATGTTTCCAAATGCATGAACGTAGAATTGGCTTGCAATTATAGATGCAACTGAAGAAGTGAACTCCGATTCAATTCCAAAATTTTTTGATAAGTTTTTTGTTTGTTTATTTTTTGCGAAACCATCCTTTTATTGAGGTTTAAAACAAAGCTGAAATTTACTTTGAAGAACTCAACGCATGAAACGATCTCATCTTTTTGTTTTCCATTCACATGTTACGTATAGAGCAACAGTTCACATTATGTTACGCCTGCTTATTGCCTAACATTAAAATAGCCGTATATTGAAGAAATAAAACAAAAGCAATCAAATGAATATTTGAAATATAGTTAGGTTATTTACCCCCTCAGTTGCATACTTTACGCGTATAACTGCAAGCCCGATCCTTTTTTGTGTTCCCTCACACTCATAATGCTTCCACAACAACTTTAGCGTAAATAATATTGCAATTACATGTTTATTTTAACACATCTGTCTTGGCCAGGAGACTGCAAAGGGGCCTTTTGCTCTTCGAGTCAAGCAGCAATTTATATAGCCACAAACGGTGGAGGTTTACAAGCAAATTCCCTTTTAACGCTACTAAGAAGCTGTCAATGCCAATTTTTTTAGTGTTTAGATTTGACCCGATCGAGAATCTGACTTTAGTCTACCGTTTCAATAGAAGATTCTATTCTTTAAATATGTAAAACCGGAGAAAATGTCTATGTTTTAAACATTTTTTATTCTGGACAAAAGGTTATTCACCTCCACTTATTTTAGTTAATGATAAAAATAGCAGAGTGTTTCAGAGAAATTCGTCTCTATATTTTGGGATCATCTTGCAATTGCACTACCTATCACAAGCGTAGCCAGAGGGGGGCCCGCCCCCCCCCCCCCAAATTGAAGTGCCACTAATGATAAAAATGTGACAAAAAAGCATTTTGTTTCTTCGGTTTCAGTTCCTTATATTTTTCGCATGTAAACAGTAAATAACAAAAATATTGACGACCACGGAGCCCTTCAATTCAGTTTTTGCCAACCAATTTAAATATATAACCCGGCTGATATTGAGGGCTTTTGTCCTGAAATTTGCTACCTTAGGCCCTTATCTAACCGTTTTATGAACTTAATGCATGACGAGGGTCGGATTTGCCATATGCCGCAGTGCCAGAGGCCCCGCGCTCAGATGTAAGATTTTTTTTGGTCTTCACCTACAGTATATTTGGCTGGATGATAATGCAAAAATCTCCAAAGTCAGAGGCACCGTGCGAATCCGGCTCGGGCAATGGTTAGTAGGCCGTAACCATCTATTGTACCATTTTTCAATGACAATGCTCCACCTCGCCAGTTTTTACACGATGTAATACTTTTGAAAAAATTAGCGAGTGGCAATGCTCATTTGCAAATTATTAAATTTGATGTGAGGGGTCTGGGCCCCGTGGTTGTACATGTACTCCTATTGTAGTAGTAATTTTTTATTGCCGAGCAACAAAAAATACTTAAATTGCAGAGAATTCGGCTGTAGGATTTTGACCCAGGCGCAAAGTTTTGTTTTGATTTTGGTAATTAAAAAAAAATTACTACAACTGATTGTTTTTATAACAAAACAAAAATGTCAAAGGAAAATCTTCAAATGGATTATTATTTATTGTAATTCTCGAGTATTTATTGAAAATCTTCGAGTAGCTTTTAAGCGCGTTTTGGACTTAAATTGTAAGTAAAAGAAAATTGAAGAATTTAATTTTTGTAATTGGCTGCTACATGCTAAAAATCTAGTTCTTTCAAATGGCTCTAACACATGCGGAATGTAATCCAATGGCATTTAAATAGCTTTTCTTTTCAACAAAAAAGCTCCCATACCCCCATAGCCTTCCGCAGTTGAGGGTTCCGTCCCCAGACCTACTGTACATCTATATTACGTTTGAATTACACTAGTTTATTTACTGTACTACCAATTTAGGCATTTTCACTTTTGGTTTAAGCCCTCTTTTTTAGTAAAGTCCTGTTAAAATGCCCAACGAAGTCAATGCTGCTGATCTTCCATTCTACAGGATCTTTATCCTCCGAAAGGTTTTTTTTCGAAAATTTCTGATTACGTTATTGCATGTGATTTAAAGTTTGGCCCCTCCCAATCAAAAATCCTGGCTACGCCTGTGCTACCTATGCTTTGCTGCTTGCAGTAGAATTACTAAAAGTGAAGATGTTGGTTGCAAAGCATACCATTCAAACAATGTCCGACGCATAGTTGCATACTGGCATACACTATAGTTCGTTACAGCAG
The DNA here is from genome assembly GCA_963965965.1 of Trididemnum nubilum. NCBI lineage: Eukaryota > Metazoa > Chordata > Ascidiacea > Aplousobranchia > Didemnidae > Trididemnum > Trididemnum nubilum. The sequence goes on along the minus strand of OZ014481.1, from coordinate 35,750,370 downwards.
TTCGTGGTTAATTTCTTTTACTATTTTAGCCTCCTTAATGTGTTTTATACTTTTTCTTGTTAAAAGTGGCGATTTTTTTTTCACCACTAAGAATTATACGAACTCAAACCTATTTCGATTTTCTGATTCTTTACTGCTGTAATACGCGATAGAAAGATTAATTTTTAAAGCAAAAATGAAGACAAATTTGAAAGACAAAAAATGTATATTGTAGAAATATGATGCAAAAATTAGAAAAAAAAATTGTTTCAATAGTTTTTGGCGAAAATTAAAAATTTGAATCTGGTGCGTAAAAGTCCAGGCGCATAATCGGCCGCATCTAATCGTTACAGCTCGGTAAAACCGAGTTAACGCCAGTGGAACTGCACCTTAAATTAGACCATGTTATTTCTTATTCGTCCTGCTTTGGACAGTAAAACTATAGACACGTGACGTATCTTCTCCAAGCTTTGCATAAAAAGATTACATTTCGCGCGTGTTGGAGCCGTTTAAAAGAATTAAATTGCTAATAACTAAATACCGAGTTTATTTTTTTGCATGGTAGACACTCGACAGATTTTGATTTCTGGTGAAGTTCCTAATATTTTTAGAAATTTGCTAAGAGGGCTTCACCCCTGTTTGCGTCACTACTCGTGGCGTTATCCCTCAAATTAATCAAAAATTATTAAATTGGAGGTTGAAAATTTTGGTTGTTATTGCAAGTTTCATCTTTATTTTTAATGTGGATTTTATTTTGCAATTACCACAAACGGTGTTACGCTTTTGAAAGAACTATTGGTTTCGCTTTTGCTGCCAGTGTTCGTTTCGCTTTTCCAATCACTGTTTTTAAAAGTGAGCTCTTTGCGACCACTACGAATGTTGGCGGCAATACCTCGTTGGCAAAGCATCGTGTTGGTGATCGAAAGGTTGCTAACCCCTAGTCGATTCCCAAACTGGCAATGTGTCGTGTCCTTGGGAAAGACACTTCACGCGTATTTCCCATTGGGGTCGACCGACCGAGCTGTCTACCCGTTGTGGTGGCCCAGCTCACGAAATACTTGCAAACAGAACTCAATAAAGTACTCTGCGTTCGTGTGGTGGTAACACAGACGCAGAGTGCCTGGTTCATGCCGATGAAGGAACTTCAGAATGTGTTTCGTTGCTGCTGCTGTTCGTTTTTTTAGTCATGTTTTAGCGCTGTTTCTTACTTGGTTTTTGCCTTTCATACCTTGCTTTATTCTATTAATTAAAATACAGGTAATTTAAAAAACTAAGTCAGAAGTTCATGATTATAAAGACAGTGTTGAATCAGCTACGTTGTGGTGGTATAAGGGTGTAGTACGCTGGATTTTGTTGTGTCCTTTGATAAGACGCTTTACAATATCAACTCTCCTTGGTGGCTTCGAACGAGTAGCAAAGACGGTGGACAAGATTTAAAAGAAATCCACTGGAACGTTGGATCACTCTTAAACATGTGCGGATTCTTCCAAGCGCGAAGTAGTCATTGCAAAGAAATGTGTGCGGATCGTCCAGTGGTAACCGTCTAAAGCAATATGATGACAGAAGAATAAAATGCATCTCTGAAGCAAAAAGGTCTTATACCAGATTTTCTCTACATTATTCTGCCGAAAAAAGTGAAGACCAAAAAGATGTAAGCTCATACGCTACGTTTTCGTTGCAATTACAATCCAAGCGTGGGCCCCTGGCAATAGTAGCCCAGCGTGGGGCCTCTGGTAACAGCAGCGCAGCTAGGGGCTGAAGCGATAGCATCTCCTCCATTGGCTAAGCAACCAAAATGCACATTAAGGGATAAACCACGATTTTTGCACTTTTTTGGCAGCTTTGCAATTAGCTTGAAACAGCTAAAAATACGCAATCAAATTTGATTGCTTGATGCAAAACGCTTAACGTAAACTTCAAAAATATGGTGTGGAATGGAGGGAGCTATAGAGTTTTTAGTTTAGGTTTATTACGAATCGCTTCTTACATATCGTATCCAATTAGCCCCTCCAATTTTTTTTTTTTAATGCCAACGCATTAGGTTAAAATTTGTTAGATTTTATAATTTACCTGTTCTCAAGAAAAAGGCTGAAATTTTGTCATTAACCACCGCCCTCATAACCCATTTAGCCAGCCCGTTTAATCGTGCTGTTGCATTGCTATGCCACGTTTTAAAAGCATTATTTTTTTACCAAACTAGGCTTAAAATTTAGTTTGTTAGGGAAAAAATGCAAAATCTTCAAAGATTGCTCGCGACTTCACCCTCAGAACCCTGAAGTAGCCCCCATTAAAGTTTGGTACAACGGTTGGTAATCTGGGCTGTGTGCCCCAAACCACTGCTTGTCCCCCTCCCCAAAATCACTGCTTGTGGCTCCCCAAGCGAGAGTAAACTTTCGTACCATCAAACTTTTTCCACTTGGTCATAGGTACTTTCATTCTTTTTTTTACAGAAGAACTGTTTTTTCCACATTGTCACAGGTAGTAAGCTGAGAAAAATAAAATTTAAGTAAATGCTGTTAATGCTTCTTAAATAGCATTTTATTAAACGTAAAACTAGACTTCCAATTTGCCTTTAGAAACGGAAATTTGTTTTGACTAAAACCTCTTGAAAAAAAATTAAAAGTTATTTCACGCTTGAATAATTGCACAGAGAAAATTAGGGAAAATAACAACTGCCACTTTCAAGTTGGCAGTTTGGTTACTGCCAATTTGAGTTGGCAGTTGGCACTGCAAGTTTCGATTGGCGCCAATTTTGGTCACAACCCCTATAGCACTTTGTTGTGGTACTGGCAAAGTGTTAACATGTGGTGTTCATGAAAAAAATTAACACTACCGGTGTTTTGTCATGAAAGGATATTATGAAAATTTTTGTTATAAAGTTTATAAGGTAGTAATATTCCTGAGAAAAGATTTAGTTACGCAAAAGTCAATACTTACTTATGACGAAATGGTGTTAAAATTTTTCTTTAACACCATTGCAAACTTTGTCTTTGAAGGTTCTTTCATTAGTTTATGTACGGTACTCTGATAAAATTGTAAAACTTTTTATGCAAGCTCTCAGTTACAGAAATTAGGGCTTTTCATTTTAAGGTTGTTTAAGAAAACTTTTCAAGTTTTTAGCACCTCAATGGACGTATTAATTAATACCAGGCTAGCCTATTAGCATTTACCATGGAAGTGGCTACGGTATTTTGCCTGTAGAGGCAAAATAGTGTTTTTCCTCTGTTTGGGTTAGGGTTAGGGCTAGGGTTGAGATTAGGGTTAGGGCTATTTTGGCACTTGCGGCAAATAGCTGTTAGGACTGTTAAAAAATAGCCGTTAAAAAAAAATAGCCGTTAGGACTATTTTGCCTCCAAATGGCAAAATAACATGGGGCTATTTTGCCTCTGCATACATGAGGCTTAACAATAACATGAGGCACAATAGCCACTGCTTTTTTATATACTGCAATATTCTCAGTAAAGTTGGTTTTTAGGATGGGATAACCTATTTAAGTACTTAAGACTTAGAAAAGTTTGTGGCCTATTACAATGTCAATAAATGAATCTTTTTAGTTGGCTATCAGACTATAGGCTAAACGTACTGGTAATATAGCCTACCGGTATGGGTATGTAGGTGTATTGTCGCATACGGTACCTACTAGGATAGCCTAGGTGTAATGTTAATGTTATCTGTTATTGATTGTAGAACCAAGAATATGATTTTAAGATGTTGACTAATATGCCTGGTGAAAATGCTGTTACGTATGTATTGGTAGTGTTTGTATAATGACTTGAAACTTTGTTCAAAGTGTCCATTTTCCCAGTAGTGCCAAAATATTACCGTACTACGTTGTATTTTGCTACCCCAGATCATGCGAGCAGGATCGTCATAAAAAAACATCACTTTGCTGTTTGGCCATGCTGCGGACTGGAAGTGGAATGGTGGAGAAGGTACCTAGGCTAGCATAATGCTGTTGATAATGGCATAAGCTGTTCCTTATGTGCAATAATATATAATTAATATGACTCATAAGCCTGGCACTAGCAGTAATGCCTCATGCTGTTAGGTACTCGATACTGGCAACTGCTGTTTAATAAAAAAACAAATGGAGAAAATAGTTGGAGGTTACCAACCAAGTGAGTACAATGGTATACAGTATAGTGTATACTGCCAAATTGCCCTAAACAGGTCTACAGTTGGCTAGTAGGCCACAAGTATGTAGTGGTACCGGTATGGCAATCCCAACCCTGCAATGCATGTTTAAAACACTTAGTCGAGTTGTTAGAACTGTTGCCCATGATCTTGTTTCATTAAATAACTTTTGCATTAAATACCAGTAAGGGTTTAGGCAAGACAGTTGTGGTAATGACCTAGGTAATGACTATATTACTGCAAATTTTCAAGTTAAAGAGAATAACATGAGAATGAGAAATATTCATTCGTGCTTTTTTCAGTTGCTTTTTTAGCGGTTAACATTAGGGTTTTAAATTAGGGTTGGGGTTTGATTTGGGAATAGTTTTAGAGTAAGCATTTGAATTTGGGTTAGATTTGAGTCAGAATTAATAAAAAACTAGATGAAAATTTCCAGTGAAATAAAGCTTTCCTATTTCTTTTAATTTGCCTTTTTCTGCTGATGCTTTTACTAATGCAGTAGTTGGTAGTATGTTGCCAGCTTCCAGATATGTCATCTTTCTCTATGCCCCTGAGGAATGGCATTTCTAACAAAGTCATTTTAGAGTGTGTGATGAGAATCAATTTTGTTTATGTAACTTTTTATTGTTTTGTTAGGCTTTTGTTTTGAGTTTTTTTTTTTATTAATTCTGGTCCAATATAACGTTAACCTGTCAACCCAAATTCATTTAGTCGAAAAGTTTGGACTAGTTCTCTGTTTTCTCAGTTTCCAAAGCGTTTGATGGACATTTGACAGGGAGCCAAAGGCTGTAGTAGTGTTTGATTTTCAATTATTTTAAGTAAATTCAATTTACCACCAAAAGTTTTTGATTAAATTTTTGTTTTGTGCCTCCTCAAAATGCATTTCCTTGGTAACACAACGGAAAATGAAAAAAAAAAAATAGCCATAACTTCGGAACTGCTCATGCTAGATGCAAATTTTTTTTTCTAAAGAATTCTCAAGTTCTTACCTGCTCTCAATACATTATATCAGTCTAACTGCTCAATTTTTCAAGTAAAATCAAGAAAACAGTTTTTTTACTAATAATATTGAATTTTCTATGATATATCTCGTTGCATAGAGGAGTTGTGGAATTTTTCTGGTAATGTATAGTAAATTTGAAATGTATAGTAACCACGACAACTGACTGCAACAAACTGACCGCGAACCAACTGACCGCGAACAAACTGACCGTGAACAAAGCTGATTGGCTAGAAGGGCGATCCTAAATATTTGTTTACTATCTCCAGAGCCATCTTGCCAAAACTCTCACTTTGTGACAAAATCACCGCGACGAAATCACTGTAACAAAATCGTTGGTTTGTGGTCAGTTGACTTGGCTTGACTTTTTATTGGCTATACTGTTATTAAAGTAATTATTGTATTAGAACAAATATTGATTGGTTCTTAAAGTGTTCTCTGACAAGATAGCTAGCACTGTAAGTGTGAAAAGCAGTAAAATTGTGACGGAAGTCTAATGTTTAACTTATTATCAATCAATGCTGTATTCTGTTATTTTCACATGTTATTTCTGTTGACTTTGAAAAATGTTGAAATGTCAATAAAAATTTGGTTGTTCTCTGCCCACAAAAGAAAATGATTTTGACAGAACTGCATTTCTCAGTACAAAATCGTTTGCAGTTAAAGACTTGCTCAACTGCTCATGAATTCTAAAAGTTAGCATGCAAAACTTCAAAAAGTAGAAAAGAAAACGCTAATCAAAAGCAACAGGTGCTGCTGAAAAGACTGCGTTTAACGTAAAGGGATGGTGCTTAAAGTATGATTTTGACTAATACTCTATTAGGGTTTAATCAAAAAATTTTGGAATCACCTGGTGCATACCATGCACTGGATTGTTTTTCAAAAACGCAAGTAAATCATAACTCTTGATTACTGAAGACAAATACAGGAGAGGCCCTAAGTCCTTCACCAAAGCATTTAAAGCAGTCCTGATAAGTTAGTTGAACTGATAAATGCAAACAATGTTTCATTACTCTATAAAAGAACATGTACCGGTACTTAAATTTTATGGCCAAGAAAAGAATATCTTACCCTGTTGATTTTGGAGTGTTTTACATCACTCGCCACATGTTTTTTTGTGTACATTGCAAAACTTTTAATCCATCCTATGCATTGGGATGTATCTGAAAGTCTTAATTAAGTTTGATTAACAGCTTGCAATTAATCCAAAATTATTGAGGGTTTTAGTATTGCTTTGTGATGAAAATGAAGTCAGCTTATCATGTATGTGATTGAAGTTTTATTGGATTAAAGGGTAATTGACTTATGTTCAACACTCTTGATGATGTATTGCATATCTTGAAGCAGTTTACAATTCCAATGCAGTAAAACAAAAAAGTCCCAATGCTCTGTCTAGAAGCAAGTTTAACAGCAATTGATTTTGGAATCTTTAAATGTTACACTTTTAGCAACCACTAACACTGCTGAAGCTCTTTGTTCTGCTCTTGGATGCTGGCTGACTTGGACATGTCATTTCAAAGTTTTCTTCATCGTTTTAAGTGCTGATAACAATATTAGTTTTATTTCTAGTATTTATACTTTTGGCTTTAGATCTTTTTGCTGTTTGTTTCTACTCTCTACTTGTGAACTAATCTCTTCAAAATTTTTTTCGGTTTTCACATCCTTTTTCATAATGATGTCTTTTTAGGCTTTTATTGTTGTAAGCATTAGAAGTCTTCTACTAATGTCAAGTTACTTGATACGCATTGCTTGTAGTTTAAACTTTGCAGATGCAGCACAATATACTTGTGTACAGCTTTCTAGAAACACTTGTTTTGACTCTTGAGTTTGCCTGGTTTTCCAAAGATTTTAGTTAAGCATGGTTTGTATTAGGTGATGCCAAGGCAAAATCAATTTTTATCCATGAATCCTGCACTTTGGAAGCAGACTTCTCAGCAGAACATGCTGGATTATTTTGTTTCTTTGTAGGCAGAAAGCAGCCAAATCTTACTAAAATTTTGAACATTTTTTCAGCAAAGAGAATTAGTTTGTTTTCCTAAATAGTATCATGATGCCTACCAATAGCATGTTGGCTTTGGAGCATACTATACTATACCTATATAGTAATTGCTCAACGTAGGCATAACAAGCATGTTATTGTCCAAAGCCAAAATACTCTGCCTGTTTAGAACAATTGCGAAGAATTAAGATGTGAAAATAACAAGAATACAGTCAGTGATTATAAATTAGTTGATACATTAAATTCTGTCGTAGTGATCTTGCGCTTTTCAACACTTACAGTTCTAGGTATCCTATCTGTGAACAGTGTGAAAATCAATTAACATGTTCTAGTACAGCAATTACTCTACAATGACAGTATAGCTAATATAAAGTTACCATCTACACAAATTCCATAACGCTTTTATGCAATGAGATATAGGCTATCATAGAAAACTCAATAAAATTAGTAAAAAAACCTGTTTTCTTGATTTTACTTGAAAAATTGAGCAGTTAAGACTAATATAATGTATTGAGGAAAGATAGGAACTTTGGTATTCTGTATCTTTAGAAAAAAAATTTTGCATCTAGCATGAGCAGTTGCGAAGTTATGGCCATTTTAATTTTTGTCCTGTTTCGATAGAAACGCATTTTGAGGAGGCGTAAAGCAAAAGTTTAATCAAAAACTTTTGGTGGTAAATTGAATTGGTGGTTGAACCACAACTTTTGCGAGAGTTCCCAAGAAATTGAAGGAAGTCACCAACATTTGGTAAGGCCTAATGCAGACCCACCAAAATGAACAGGAGAATACTGATATAGCTGCTGGGCAGGTGTTCCAAAAGCTTGTAATTTAGTTATTGCGTTACTTACTAACTTTTCTGGATGTTAAAGGTTTGGTTGATAGTAGTAAGCTATTGTTTGAATAAAATTTGGTTTTAGAGGTGAATCTAAAGGGTTGTTTGTTTGGAATGTTCGCTTTTGGTGTTAGGTAATTGACAAGGTTTGTTTGGTTAAGGATTGTGCAAGCAGAATTCTTTGTTATGTTTGACATTGCTGCTAAGTTGCTTTCTCTGGCTAATGTGGTATTTTCAGGGTTTTTTGATGAGAAGATGTGGTCGTTTGGAACTTCAAACATTAATTTTTTTGTAAGTCTTAGGCATCGGTTGAGAGTTGTTGAAGTTGACCTAGAAAAGAATTGGATAAAGTGGGTTGTGGTCTTGCACAGTTGGATGCAGGTTAAGTGTGGTCATTAAGCTGAATTTCATGAGTGGGCTGGCGTTTTTATTGGGCATGGACGATTTGCACATATTTGGAAAATGTATTGGCAGGTTATGCAACCAAATAAAGGTAGTTTTTTTGTTTTGTTTGAGTGTAATGAAATGAAGATGAGGAATGGTGGCATTTTTTGTTAAGTTTTTTCAGGGTCAGTGTTGAATCTGAATTTAGGATTTGCGTTTGATGGAAGGTTAGGTTTAGTCTTAAGAGTTAATGTTTGAGGTAATAAAACTTTTAGACTTGTATATGTTTCCTGGTTGCCGAACTGCTGGATTGGCATTGGCCATACCTGTAGTGACATTTTGAATTACTTTTATTGTTTTTAATTGTGCTATGAAGTTTCTGCATTGTTGAAAAAGTTTAAGCGAAATTTTGTGTGCAAGGTTGCTGGAATGCTGGGTGCAGTCCTTGTTAAAAATGAAGTAAGATTTATTTCTAAGAACTCATTTCAAACTTTAATCATTAACAGTGTTGCCAACGGCTTGTTACTGCGGAGGAATTCCTGGAAAGGAAGTTTTTTCGTGTGTGAATGATGTGGAGACGAGACTCGACAACTTCTTAAATGCTTCGTCATCAAGCAGGTATATGAAGAAAGTTTTGGTTTTGTAATATTCACAATGTTTATTTGTTTATACATGTTGCATCTGAGAATATAGCCCAATAAAACTGTTGCTGGCGTTGAATCTTTTCCTATCAAAATGTAGCATAGGCGTAGCCAAGATTTTTGATTGGAGGGAGGGGGCAAACCACAAATCACATTGGTGAAGACCAAAAAAAAAGTCTTCACAGTCCGATTTAGGATTTTTGATTGTGGGGGACCGAAATTTAGTTGGAGACGAATTCAGGATTGGGGGGAGCCCAAGTTACAACCTTTAAACGAAGACCAAAACAATAAAACAACAAAAAAAGATCTTCACATACCAAAGGGCTGATTTTGTCCCGAAAATCAGGTGAAGACCAAAAAAAAGGTCTTCACGGACTGAAGTCAGGTTGGAATCAAAACAACTAACGCAACTGAAGGAAGATTAGTCTCTTTCGCCACAGATTTATCATGACTGGCATTGCAATTGGGAGGGTTCCGGACCCCCTGGGCCCTCCCCCCTGGCTACGCCTATGAAATGCAGTTTAGTTACAGTAAGTGATGTTATCATAGATTTTGTTCATTTTTTTACACTGGTAAACTCTTAAATGCCTTTGTAAAATTAGTAACTAAAACTGAAACAAATTAAACGTCTAAACATTAAAAGTCTGACCTGTAAATGTCAAAACATTGCAATTAAATTATTGAAAAATGATTTGGATAATTCAACGGACTTAAAAATCTTGTCAGTTTTTTTTTTGTCTGATATGGTTAAGCGGGTGCAGTGTTTTGCTTAGCCCACTGTGGCTTGGTTGGTTTGGGGGCTGCTCTGAGGCTTCATTGTTTGATTTTTTTTCAATGTTTTGAGTTGAAAAAAAAAGCAATTTTCCAACACATTATTTGAACTTCCAGTCATGTCATGTTTTAAAGGTAATTTTAGGTATCGTATGCTGAACATTGTTTCTAGTGGATCTTTGGATGGTGAAATGTATTTTGGTTGCATTGTAAAAAGTATTATTTACATTGCAGTGTCGTCAATAAAAATTCTGTGCGGTTGGTGTTCCTCGGTGCAGATTGCATGGTGACAGATTGCAAAAGGATTCATAAACAAAGATTACATTATTTTTCAGGGTTAAATTTGTTTTGGAAAGTTTTGGATTTTCTGTTTGTTATTTCTGTTTTTTGTTGGGGGGGTTGCTGTTATTTGATTTATTGTTGTAATGCATTTTTGTGTTATTGTAAACACTTATTTCGCTTAAGAGGGGGTGTTTTAAGAGTTAAAATATTACTCACGGATTAGTACAAAGTTTAAAAAATTGCCAAAAGTAAGCAATAAAATTTGTTCGCTGGTTAAAGCGTGCTAACAGGTTTCATAAAACAATTACATACATATTAGGAAGTTTCAAAATTGTACCACTTTTAAATTTCATAGCAGCTCAGCAAATTTGTGATGGAGTTTTTGCTACTGATTACGAATTTGATATTATTTTTGATTATGACGTCATATTGAGGGTTCAGGACTCCATTTTTTACGTCATTTTTCGACGTCTGCGTTTTTTCGAACACTATGCATCGTGGAACCTTGATATTTACATCAAACGACGCAGAATACATGATTTGCTATCAGTGTTCAATAGATAAAAATGGTGTATCTTCAACAGAAAATAAGCTATTTACAGTTGAAAAAAGGGATTTCCACAAGTTGCTGGATATGATGTCACAAACATCAAAAAACACTGACGCTATGAAGTTTACTTGTTTTCAATCGCTATTTCGACTGAAAACCAGCATTTATGCGTTGTAGATGACTGGAACTGGGTTGGTGTTTTGATTTAGAGGGGATAGGTAAAGGCTGGGATAAATCGGGCCAAAATGATGGGGAAACCCCCTGAATCGACTCTATTAAAGCGTTTTCATGCAGATGGACCAGCAAAGTGATTACTTTATTATCATGATTTTTTTTTGCCATATCGTCAGTTGATATGTTAAGTCGAAGTCTGTCCTATGAGCTCTCCATGTGGTTATCACATAACTGCTTCTCAGCTATTCTTGAAGTATAGAGTCTCCAGTTTATTTTTTGGTGTTTGATTTTATCGTTGCGGGAAAACTTAAGCATTTTTAAATTTATAATTTCTACACTTCTTTTAGCTCCAAGATATCTCAACTATTATTACTCTTGTTTGGGGCAATGACTTAAACAAAAAACGAGTTGGTTTCCCTACATAGCTGTTATATATACTCAGTATTTAAATTGTAAAGTTTTGCATTGGGGGACGCTTTTTCAGCGTAGACTGAACCTTAGTGAACAACAGGCACGTAGCCAGGATTTTTGAGAGTTTGTTCCGTAAACGAACTTGACCCAAATTTTCATTGTTACTGACTTGGATTGATGCGATTTTTCAGTGAAAATTAGGTGATCTCCAGAAAAGAAGAAAAAGGTCTTCGCCGAAATCCGAGGGCTTTTTCTGGTCGAAATCAAAAATTTAAGCGGTTTTTCCAGCCAAATACAGGTGATCTCCAAAAAAACAAAAAAATGTCTTCGCCGAAATCCGAAGGCTTTTTCTGACCGAAATCGAGAATTCAAATGGCTTTTCCGGCCAAAAACAGGTGATCTCCCCAAAAAAACACTAACTTTTTCCTCCCACAAACCACCGCTAAAATCTCGATGGGGGGACGCTCAATCTCGATGGGAGGACGCGTGCCCCCCATCCCCCCTACAATTTAAGCACTGTATATACTGAATATTCTTTCGGGCTTAATTGGTGTAAAAATTTCTTGAAAGCTCCCTCAGCAAGGCCTGTGGAGCCGTGTTGTAACAACGAAGCCATTGCATCTTAGAATTTGAATGAAACTTCAATATCATAAAAAATAAGTAAAAGGATCTTATTAAGAGTTTAGGAGCTTCATCATTTATTGACTATTTTTTCCATTACTTTTTACCAAGATAAATCTGGTGCTGGTACGAAGTAGTTTTTAAAAAAATTTCTCCTTCAAAGTTACATGACTCCTTACTGTCCGTAGGCATATCATCCTACGAACATCGTGGAAGGGAAAGAATATACAGTGTTTATTGTTCCGTGAACTTTCTATCTTTTGCATTTTTACATATTTAGCATTGAGCATTACACAATCTTTAGCTGCATTTTTTTTTTTTTTTTCGAAAATGATTTTAAAAGGCAGTTGCAATTGCATGTTGGACTAAGTTGTAGCCCTTTAAAATATTTTGAAAAAATGCTACGAGATTAGAACACACAAATTCATGCCGCAGCATGAAAATCAGCCATGTAAATTTTGTCCGCAAAAAATTGGGAAAACACTGCTATCTGCTTGTGCTAATTGTTGAAAATACAACTATCTGTGGTACAACTTTTGGTACCGGTGTGTCACTTCAAAGAGGCAGCAAGGTCAATGTTATTGTCATTTATTGTAAACTTTGTAACCTACAGTATGTTTTTTCTATGTGCATAGTATAAAAGAACAAGATTACAGCGCTGGTTCACTCATGGTACTGGTATGAAATTCGTTTATAGCAGTGCAGTACTGTTAAAAAAATGAAACGTCAAATTGTACATAAAAAAATCTAAAATTGCATGCATCTTTAGTTGAGAAGTGCCAATGTTGTCACTATATCAACACCTGGGCCCGAAAAAATATCCAGTATTTCTAACAGCTATGTTGCGAAACCAACTCGTTTTTGTTTAAGTTATTGCTCCAAAGAATAGTAATAATAGTTGAGATATCTTGGAGTAAAAAGAGTATAGGAATTAAAAATTTAAAAGTTATAACTTTCCCCGCAAAAGTAAAATCGAACATCAAAATTGCCATAAAAAAAACATTGCCCATTTTATGTTTCTGCACTGCTAATTTCTATGCCGCATTTCAAAATTATTAATTTTATCGAAATAGGCCTAAAATTAAGTTATTTGCAAAACCGTACAAAATTTTGGAGTGCTAGGAGCGGAGCTCTCAGGCCCCCGAACACAGCCCCCAATTGCAGTATCTGGTTACTCGACTTATTGTAAACGAGTGCTACTACGTTTTCAAGTTTTATAATCTTCCAATGAGAAGTTATTTAGCTGGGCAAATAACAACTGCTATCTACTATAATGAAGTAGCACCGTTATCTTTAAAATATAACGTTTTGCTGCTTCCTATACATTATAAAAGGTGACACCACGAAATTCAGCCCCGGGTGTCACCATCCTCAGCGACACCACTGATTGTTAACAGGCGGCGTGAGGTGCTGAATAGTGGATGATACACACAGTTTTGATTACAACGGCGTCTGCGTAGTTTGGGGTGTCTGGTTTGGGCTTGAGGTGGTGCTATGTTTCTGTGTATTTGTTGGAATTGTACATTCAGTT